>OX578142.1:155910982-156492996 GCA_951213105.1 Amaurobius ferox
AAGAGTGTAATCATTACTAACACCTAGTGGTAAAATGAGGAATTAGGATAATATTTTAAAGATTAAACTTCATTTTTTTTCAACTAGACGCAATATATCAACGCTTAAAGCGGATTAATACGCAGATTGAGATGGCATGTGCGATACACATCATCCGCATATAGTAACGAAAGTAGAACTAAGCAAGGCTTTATGGATATAATTCTCGGTTTCTTCACATAAATGAGGATTCTTCACATAAATAAGGAATAACTTTTTTGAGCTAAGTGGGGAATCTACTAAATCTTAGAGGGTGCTAGCGCTAACAGAGGGGGTATGCACATGAGCAGCGTATAACATTAGGAAAGGGGTATTAGAACATTTTTTAAAGATAGGACTTTAGATTTTGGAACTAAATGAGATATCAAGAAACATTTAAAGAGGATGAAAACATCTATCTAATGAGGCGGAATGGGGGTGTACTCACTCAAGGTACCTAGCGATGACATTATGAACTAAGATAAATTTTTAAAGTAAAGACTTTAGAAGTTTCAGATAAATGGCAATTTATACTAGCTTTGGAATGCATACAACGCCAATACATAACAACGAAAGGAAAACTTATATATTGTTTAAAGACTGAACTTCAAATCAGTCTTTATACTGAACTTCAAATTTGTTACTGAACTTCAAATCAGTCTTTGACTGAACTTCAAATCAGTCATATGAGTATAATGCACATGAGCAGCATATAACATTAAGAAGGGGGTATTAGAACATTTTTTAAAGATAGGACTTTAGATTTTCGAACTAAATGAGATATCAAGAAACATTTAAAGAGGATGAAAACATCTAATGAGGCGGAATGGGGGTGTACTCACTCAAGGTACCTAGCGATGAAATTATGAACTAAGATAAATTTTTAAAGTAAAGACTTTAGAAGTTTCAGATAAATGGCAATTTATACTAGCTTTGGAATGCATACAACGCCAATACATAACAACGAAAGAAAAACTTAAATATTGTTTAAAGACTGAACTTCAAATTTCGAAGTAAATGTACATGTTCAGAAACTTTTGATGGGTTATGTATGATACACATACTCGATATAACAGTAAAATGGCGAACTATGGATAATTTTTAAGTACGTAACTCTGGATTTTTTAGTTAATTAGGGATTTCTACTAATTTTTAAAGAGGTAGAAAGGCATATTAAAGGGTGCAAAACAAATTTTTAGAAAGGACTTTGAGAATTTGCTAGCTAAATAGGGATTTCCACTAATTTTTAAAGGGATAAAAAGACATACTAAAGGGCATACATCAAATTTTTAGAGGGAGCTTTCATAATTTTTTAGCTAAATAGGGATTTCTACTAACTTTTAAGGAATAGAAACACATACCGAAGGGTATAGAGTGTAATCATTACTAACACCTAGTGGTAAAATGAGGAATTAGGATAATATTTTAAAGATTAAACTTCATTTTTTTTTCTAACTAGACGCAATATATCAACGCTTAAAGCGGATAAATGCGCAGATTGAGATGGCATGTGCAATGCACATCAGCCGCATATAGTAACGAAAGTAGAACTAAGCAAAGCTTTATGGATATAATTTTTGATTTCTTCACATAAATAAGGTTGTTTAGAAACTCCCGAATGACTAGAAACTCCATTTTAAGTTGGAATAGAATGACACCATCACCGATACCCATCAGGGAAAATAGGAATTAGATTAATATTTTAGGGATGGGACTTTAAATTTTTAGGTAGATGCTATGTTTAAAAACTTTTAAAGATGTGTAAATACCTACTAAGACGACATACGTGATACAATAGCCGATACATAGTAATAAAATAAGGAAAAGCTAAGATAGCTTTTTTTAGAATAACATCTTAAATTTTTTCTAACTAAGTGCAATATATCGGCACTTAAAGCGGATGAATGTGCAGATTCAGACGGCATACGCATCGCCGACACATAATAGTTACATGTTGAATTAAGTAAGTTTTTAAGGATGGAACTCTGAATTTTTTGGGTAAATGAGATGGCCAGAAACTTTTAAAGAGGCAGAAACACCTAATAAGGTGGTATGAGATGAATTCATCATTATCACCGCCAGATAACAGCGAAATGAGATACTATAAATATTTTAAAAGGAGATCCTTAAAATTTCTAAGAAAATAACTTTTAAAGGAGTGAAAAATATGTAATGAAGTTATGTGGATAATGTAGATCACCGACGTTGTCAAACAGACATGTCTATACAAGATAAAAAAAGTGTTGGAATTTAGTATAAACACATTATTCTATGTAGCAATGTACCCCAAGATTTATATAAAGTAATCGTTAATCCGTTATACTAATCTGATTAGAAATCAGCTAAAATAATAAAATTACCAAGTTAAAGAATATATCTAGATACTAAAACCACAACAAACTACATAAAATTCATAAAAATATTAATTAAATAAAGTTGTAACATATCATAAAAATACTGAGTTTAATTAAATGAGAGAATAAAATCATATTAAAGCAAATACTTACATGTATAATGCTCCTGTTCAAAGAGGGTGCATTAGGCATAGGAACGTCAGGGATAGCACCTCCGATATGAGCAGCTAAAGCACACATATTCGTAGAGCAACTTAAAACACATCTTAACAGCACGAAATCCGCAACAGAAATGATAAAATCGATGCTTAAAGGTCACCCACACCCCCTTCGCATCAAGGTCACGTGAAAGTTATATCACGGTTACCGTTAAACCGAGTATAAAATAGAATCACATCTTAAAAAATAATAGATTTTAGTAAAATAATTAAAGAAAATGCCTTTGTGATTATGAATTGTCTGTCTGTTGTTACCGTGTGTGTGTGTGTGCGTGTGTGTGTGCGCGTGTACGTGTGCGTGCGTCTCTGTGTGCGTGTGTGCGTGTGTGTGTGTGTGTATGTAATTATACCTTAAAGAAAGGTATATAGCTTTAGTATCCCAGTGGAAACTTATATTTTAATTGTTTAACACATTTAGTTAAAACTTTGTTTTAATTGCACTTAGAATAAGTGTAACTGAAATAAAGTTTGAAAAAACAGAGAAAATATAAGTATCCACTGGGATACTAAAGATATATAGCTTTTTAAGGTTTAATTACATACACACACGCACACACACAGGCACGCACACACACACACACACGCACAGTAAAAATAGACAGACCATTCATAATCACAAAGCCATTTTCTTTAATTATTTTACTAAAATCTATTATTAAGATTTGATTCTATTTTATACCTGGTTTAACGGTAACCGTGGTATAACTTTCACGTGACCTTGATGCGAAGAGGGTGTGGGTGACCTTTAAGCATCGATTTTATCATTTCTGTTGTGGAATTCGCGCTGTTAAGATGTGTTTTAAGTTGCTCTACGAATATGTGTGCTTTAGCTGCTCATATCGGAGGTGCTATCCCTGACGTTCCTATAAAACGCTAGTATAAATTGCCATTTATCTGAAACTTCTAAAGTCTTTACTTTAAAAATTTATCTTAGCTCATAATTTCATCGCTAGATACCTTGAGTGAGTACACACCCATTCCGCCTCATTAGATGTTTTCATCCTCTTTAAATGTTTCTTGATATCTCATTTAGTTCCAAAATCTAAAGTCCTATCTTTAAAAAATGTTCTAATACCCCCTTCCTAATGTTATATGCTGCTCATGTGCATTATATATACCCCCTCTGTTAGCGCTAGCACCCTCTAAGATTTAGTAGATTCCCCACTTAGCTGAAAAAATTAAAGTCACATCTTTAAAAACTGCTGTGATATCACTTATCCGTCACTGTGATCGGGCATGTGTATCGTACATAGCCCATTAAAAGTTTCTAAACACCTAGATTTACTACGAAATTTGAAGTTCGGTCTTTAAACAATACCGAAGTTTTCCTTTCGTTGTCCTATATTAGTTGTGTGTATCATGGATAGTACACTATCATATGTTTATATCTCTTTAAATGCCTCTAAAAATCGCATTTACTTAGAAATTCCATGTCTTCTCCTAAAAATACTAGTCTTTGAACTACATTCCACCGGTGGATGTCGGTTATATGTGCATTATATATGCATAACCCCTTTCACTAAACAGTTCTGTCTTTTTAGTAGTTACTAGAAATCACATTTATCTATAAATTCAAGTTCTAGTCTTAAAAAATCTCTGTTAGTTCTCCATTTCATGGCTATGTATCGGTTATAAGTATCATACATACCGCCTCAGTAAGTGTTTAAAACCCTTTAAAAGCTACAAAATATTGCATTTGACTAGGAGATTTAAATTTCCTATCGTGGAAATATTCATCTAGTTCGGCACTTTGTAACTAGCCGTCGATGATGGGTTCACCTAATACCCACTCTGTAGGCGATATCATCTTATAAAATGTCAGCATATATTACATTTAGCTGAAAACTTCAAAGTCCTATACTTGAAAACTTAGCCTAGTTCCTTATTCTATTGCTATGTATCGGCCATTCACACGTTAAATAACCCCAAACACCTCATTTACCGAAAAAAAATTTTAAAGTCTCATCTCTAAAAGTTATCTTGACACCAAAACTATATTTCCACCACTTTGTGTTGGGCGCATGTATCACCTCAATAGGCGTGTTTCTCCCTCCCTTAGAAAGCTATATGTGTTAAATTTCACTTAAAGCTAGTATGCATACGAAAATATATGTTATTCGCCGTAAGGAAATTAGTGCGCATGTTGTTATTTTAAAAGTTGAAAATCACAAGTCAATCTTTTTACAACTCTATATCCCCTGAATATAGATAGACTCGCTCGTATTTCGGGTGAAGCAATTTCTCATCAGACACTATGACACGTGTCAACGCCCACTGTGTATTCTCCTATTGCCGAGAATGCTTTAAATATTCCCCTCTATCCGCACAAAAGGGTTGGGCGGGGGAGTTCATAGCTATATCATTTTTTACGTTTTTACGAGACTTAAACGTAGAGGACTCTAGTATGCACTCTTATTTTGTAAAATGGTGGGGTTTAGAGAAGTAAGACACACTATGCGTATAAGGCCAACGGCCGTACCGTGCTGAAAACACCGGTTCTCGTTAGATCACCGAAGTGAAGCAGCATCGGGCGCGGTTAGTACTTGGTGGGTGACCACCTCGGAACACCGCGTGCTGTTGGCCATCTCGGGTGCGGTATCCCCGTGGTTTGCGCGCTAAGATTTGCACGCTGCCACAAATGCCGCCGTGTTCATGCGGAGTACGATCACGTTAAACATGTGGGTCCGTAAGTCCTTCCGAGAGGTTGGTGGTAGGGGAAGGAGGGTACGGTCCCTGTGGATGCCTCCCCCACTGGGTTCCGGTCTAAATTGGGTGGCACTTCCCGGCCGTCCATTCAGTTACCTTACACCTTTCTGGTAGGTCGGACGGTCTGGGTCTCAACAACAACAACACTATGCGTATAAACTGAGACATTAATCCTTTTTCAAATATTTATTTTTAAAATAAGTATATTCTCTGGGGTTTTTCTAGATTTTCAGACTAGAATGGATGTGGGATTCATAGCATTACTCACTTAAATGTTTCGCGGATCGCTGATAAACGGTCTATGGGTTCCCTCATTAGGTATATACGTCCCCCTCCAATTCACGCAATTCGGCTGATTCAAAACATATTTTTGTTAGTTTTTTACAAGTAAAAATCACATTTTTGTGACAAAACGTTAAAAATTTGCATAAGTGCAAAAATCTATGTTAATTTCCCTAGAGAAATCAGCACATGTGTGGTTTTTGGAAAGTAAAAAACCCAAATTTGCGAAAAATTGCCAGTAAAAAAAAAACTTTTGCGAAATTTTGTTAGTAAAAATAAGATCTCTCTTCTTACCCCTCTTATATACAGATTTAAAAATAACCCCAAATCTTAAAATACGCTCTCTGAAACGCTGGCCATCAATTTCCCAGAATCCCTTGCGATCTTCATCTTTTGGTATCTCTATAATGCATACCTCCACACAAAATCTAACTCGCCTCATCCTGTGGCTGACCTCTTTCAATTCCAAGACTGAGATGAGTGCAAGATTCATAACACTACCCACTGAAATGCTTTGCAGATAAGCAGGTATCTGCTAATATTTAAAATATTTATTTTTTTTTAAATGTTTAAAATCTAAGGCCGAAATTATTGGGTAAACACACCCGCTCTAATAGAGTCAATCACGCGATTCTACTACTTTTAAAACATGTTTTTCTTAGTTTTTTACAAGTAAAAAGTGTGTTTTGGAAAAAAATCGCAAAAATGTTAATTTTTTCCAAAACTACATTTTGTTAACACTTTTGCAAAAACGCACATTTTTGTAAAAAAATGCACAAAAATGTGAAAACCTATGTTAATTCCCATAGGGAAATCAGACATTTTGCAAAAAATTGCAAAAATGTTAATTTTTTCCATAACCACATTTTGTTAACACTTTTGCAAAAACGCACATTTGTTTTTTAAAAAAATGCGGAAAAGTGTGATAGCCCATGTTATTTCCCATACAGGGTTCAAACAATCTCAAAATTTAACTTGCTAAAAAAACGCACATTTTTGTTGTTTTTTAACGTTTTTGAAACTTTTTGTGAAAAAATGCTAAAAATGACACATGTTTTAAAACCTATGTTTTAAGAATAATACAAGCATCTCCTGGTGGTGGAATTCTCACAGTTCACTTTGTAACCGCGATATAGCGGAGGGGTGTAGCTTGGCATGTCCTTGGCATGCTCCTGGCATACCTTTAGCATGCTCTTGGTATGCTCCAACAGATTTAAAAATAACTCCAAATCTTAAAATGCGCTCTCTGAAACGCTGGCCATCAATTTCCCAGAATCCCTTGCGATCTTCATCTTTAGGTAACTCTATAATGCATACCTCCTCACAAAATTTAACTCGCTTCATCCTGACCGATCCCTTTCAATTCCAAGACTGAAATGAGTGAAAGATTCATAACACTACCCACTTAAATGTTTGCAGATAAGCAGGTATTTGCTATTATTTAAAATATATATATATTTTTTAATTTTTAAAATCTAAGGCCGAAATGATTGGGTAAACATACCCTCTCCAATAGAGTCAATCACGCGATTCTACTACTTTCAAAACATGTTTTTCTTAGTTTTTTACAAGTAAAAATGTGTTTTGGAAAAAAATCGCAAAAATGTTAATTTTTTCCAAAACCACATTTTGTTAACACGTTTGCAAAAACGCACATTTTTGTAAAAAAATGCACAAAAGTGTGAAAACTTATGTTAATTCCCATTGAGAAATCAGACATTTTGAAAAAAATTGTAACAATGTTAATTTTTTCCAAAACCACTTGGTATGCTCTTGGCGTGCCCTTGACCTACATAATCACTTTATTTTAATTAATTAAAAAAATACGAATATTTCGTACTTAATCACTTCATTTAATTAATTTAGAAAATAGAAATCCCATTAAAGCAGAAAAATCCGAAGTTTCAACTTTAATTCCGCTTTCTACCGCTAGGTGGCGCTAATGGTACTGCTCCTCACCTACCGCTAATGGCACTGCTCCTCACTCCGCTAATGGCATTGCTCCTCACCTTTTTGGGGGTGTTGCCACCCCCAAAACGTTTCTCCCATACTTAAAAAATACTCATTCCAAAAAACGTATTTCTCCCTAAACCCCCCCGTACAAGACTACAAAATCGTTGCCACCCGAAAGAAAGTTTCTAAAAATTTTTTACCTCCACCTTTTTTCATTTCCCCCCCTCTCTTTTTACACCCCCGTCCAGGATTACAGAATTCGAGATGGCGGCCATTTTGCTCCGCACTCCGCCTCCGGCGCAGAACCGGCCTTTCTTATCTACTTCCATGTTTGTATAATATTCCCTATTATAAGTAGTACCGTATATAATAGTATTAAGTCCGTATGGAAAAACCGACCTTGCTGTGCGATTTGCCTATTTTCCCACCATAACCGCAATTTTGTATCAACCACTATATCCTCACCATTAAGTCATTTAATACTGCACTTTTAGACTACTTGTTTGTATTATATTCCCTATTTTTTTTTATAAGTAGTACCGTACATAATAGTATTAAGCCCGTATGGAAAAACCGACTTATGCAGTGCGATTTGCCTATTTTCGCACTATAACCGTAATTTTGTATCAACCACTATAGCCTCACCATTAAGTCATTTACTGCCACACTTTTAGACTACTTGTTTGCAAAATATTCCCTATTTTTTTTTTTTTTTTGTAAGTAGTACCGTACATAATAGTATTAAGCCCGTATGGATAAACCGACTTACGCTGTACGATATGTCTATTTTCCCACCATAACCGCAATTTTGTATCCAGAATAGTAATATTCATAGCTTCTACTCCGTGTACTGCAAAATGTTTAATTTACAACGACCGTAATTTTCAATGCACTTATATATCATAATGCGGTGTTGATGTTGATGACCCAGACCGTCCGACCTACCAGAAATCATAATGCGGTGTAAATTAATTCTAATATTAAGACATTTCTTTGTCTATCCTATATACTTTTTTCCACATATTGCACATTCAATACAGTACACACACTGATAAGTTTTACAAAATATTTTAAGATGCCTATTATCGGAAATCTGTAACTTATTAGCTTTAGGGCACAGCTTATATTTAGCTGAACTGCACATTCTCTATTTAAATCTACTAAAATTCTTATAATGAGTTTTATAAAATGTATCTAAATTATTAAAACTATAACCATCACCATATGAACGTATAGATGAAAATAAATTGCTCGAATCAACAATGTTATTTTTTGGGTCAGATTCCTTCGGAACAGCTATATATATATATATATATATATATATATATAAAAATTGAAGGATTTTAATCGAAAATTATGCATAAACTACTGTATGTACAAAAAAACCCATCTCTAGCATATCTGTTACAAATGAGTAACTATAAGCCAAGTCTAAGGATAAAGATAGAAGGTTACATATCACTACATTGGAAAGGGGGATGAGAAAAATATTAGGATTCAAAAATCACAATTAAAAGTATATAAAAGTAAATAAAAATAAAACTCTGCAAAAATGAGAATAGGCAATAATAATCAGCTCAAGACAAGAGATCAAGAATAGAGAACAATCAATCGAAACCACACAAAAAATGGCGGTCAGTTCGAAATTGCATTCTCATCAGGACAGCCATACAATTCGAATTAAAACCGATAGAATAGCCAGTTTCTGACAATGGCGATAGTATTTAACTATAGACACCATTGGAACTGTCTACTGGCTAGTGGAAGGAGAAAAATAAATTGAATTATACAAAGCTGAAAAACAATACCTCCACGAACTGTGATGTGAAATCAAAAGCATAGCACCACGTGTAAGATAAACTAGTGACTGAGCATTTCACCTCACTTCGTCAATGCGAGTGGGCGAGCATTTCACCTCACTTCGTCAATGCGAGTGGGAATGAATACAATTGAACGATACATAATAAGTATGGAGACTTTCGAAAATAGTAAACAGTATAGGACTCAGGACAAGTGGAAAATAGACATTCGAAAATAGTAAACAGTATTAGACTCAGGCCAAGTGGTAAGTGAGGTGATAAGAATGGGTGAATTTTCAAAAATGAGTTAACCAATCAAAGATAAAGAATGCATGTGTAAAATTATTACGTGGTATATTTGAAATTATTAATAATATTATTTACAAATACTTCCGGATATAGGTAGTTTTGACAAATGCGTTTAAGTTTATTGATGTGGAGAAAGTGAAACTGAGGATCAGAAAGTCGATGTATTCGAAATAGCTGGTTTAAAATGATGTTTCTAAACAATTGAATAGAATTACAAGATTGATATGATAGCAGCTTTATGATAGTGAAGTTGTAAGAATCTTTTTTATCATATAGATTGGTGATTACATGATTATTGAGGGTATCTAAATTTAGGTCTAAAAAATTAACAGTTTGACTAACGCAAGGCTCATTAGGAATTAATTCAAGGTTAGACGGGTAAAAATCAATATTAATGGGATAGGAATCATCAATGATAATACAAATTAAGTCGTCAACATATCTATATATAATATATGAATTAGAGTTAAAATGACATTCATAATAATAAAGATATAAGTTAGCGAGTATACTACTACTACAGCCACCTTGTGGTACACCAGATGTGTGTAAATAAATGTTATCACCTTGGATAATATAATTGTTGTATAACACAAAGTGCAAGAGCATAGGAAAATTTTTGACATTAAAAGCATCATGATTGGAAGATATATAGTCATGATAAAGAGAGATAATAACTTTATGTAAATCTTTAATGACAATATTATTAAATAGGTCTTTAAAATCAAAGGTTTGGAAACCAAGAATTTGTGGTAACTTGCTAAGGTGATTAACTAAATCAAAACTATTGTTCAAAATGAAATATCCTGAATTCCTGAATTTAAGAGATTCATTAATTCAATTTAAACAGTTAAGCAAGTACTTACTAGCTGTAGTGGTAAAGGTATTATGTCCACAAGTGACTGTTCTAAAACTGAGAGGTGATTTGTGGAATTTAGGAACCAAAGTAACATAAGGAAATTTAAAAAACTTACAATTAATATTTAATTGTGTATATAATTTTAGCATTTTAGTTTTGATTTGGATAGACTGATTATTAATGGGTTTAAAAATTTGATTATCTTTTAAGTAATTCTGTAACAGAGAAACATAATATTTTTTACAAATGATGGCATAATTATTAGAAGCTTTATCTACATAAGTTATGACAAAATGTTGTTGTAGTTCTTTGATAGCAGATAGGAGTTGTTTATAAGGATACCTAGGCTTCGTTAATTTAGTGTTTATAATAACATTTTTAAGTAGATGTAAGGTCGTATACTTCCATAGATTGAATGCTTCAATAGGAATAGAATGTGAACAAGCAAGTTGATATATGAATTTATCAAAATCAAATGATAGAGACTGAAGAAGTTGTTTAGGGTGATGGCAGAATGGAATGCGAAATTTAGACCCTTTATTCATAATATCCCTAAGTATATCATCCTGAACTATACTGAGATCCCCAGTAATAATGTGACCATGAGTGGAGTTGACAAAAGGGGCAAGATTTTGATTGCTACATACACATGATGTAAGATCATCGGAGTTTAATGTCCTAGAAACTTCATTGTAATTGTAAATAGTTCTACCAATTGGTAAATTATATTTGAATGATTTTTGTATTTTGATATCATTTACTGGTAACAAGTGCTTATGTTTTGCAAATAAATTATTGAAATTAAGAGAATTAAGAATAGGGTGTTTAAAAGAAATTACACAGTAAGCTATTTTAGTATGTGGATTTGGTGAATGGAGTAGGTGGTAATTTAAGAAATGTGTACGTGAAAGAAGCAAATCAAAAAATAAATGTTTAAAATGCTCATGAGTTAATTTTAATTTTAAAAAATTAGTATAAACAATACTTAATTTGCTTTTTCTGACTTTATATAACCATGTTCTAACAGGTAGAAAATTGAAAGTTTGAGAATAATTATATTGTAATTTCAAAATGTCTGCTTTGTAATCAATAGTTTTACTTAAGTTACTTTTTCCTTTGCCACGCTTATATCGCTTTTTACTAGGAGATGATGACTTTGAATAATGAAAAAGATGTTTATATACTGAAGATTTATGAGAATTGTATTCAAAACTATTGTTAACAACATTATTATTATTATAAATTTGATTTAAGCCATAGGGGAAGAGAGTTTTATATTTTTTAATGTAATAATTTTCAAATACTAATCTATCCGTGAGTGAAATTTTAATATCTAAAATATGAAGGGATACATTTTTAAATCCGTGTGTAGCAAAGTGCTGATATTCAAATTGATTTTTGGTAGGGAGATCATTAAAGACTTTATGGTCAAATTTTTTAATATGATCCCTGTGGACATTCATTCTCAGATGTAAAGGGTTGCTGGTTTGGCCAATATAGGATAAGTTACAAATAGTACAATTAAGTTTGTATATGCAATTAAAAACTTTGCAGAATTTTTGTGAAGTGGAATTATTATTAATTTGTAATGGGTCAGCATAAGGACAAGTTTTGCACCTAAGATTGTTGCATCTATTAAAGGAATATGATTTAGATTGAGAGAAGGTATGGTATTCTTCCAAATCGTCTATAACGCTTAATTGGTCAATGTTTGTCGATCTATAATTATCCCAATTCATAATAATAATAGACCGGACACTAGGTAATGAAGAAAATTTACATCACGAATTCTAATTAAAATTCCCAATATAAACCCCCCCAAAAACTATTTTGTCAGGTACGAATTTCAAATTTTAACTAATACCATAAGAATTGAATTGAAATTTTGGAGAGTAACAAAACAAGCATAGTAGAAAAGAGATTTTCATACGAAATATTCATAAATAAGCGAAGTGTGGACAAATAATTATATTCATCCGGAATGGAAGATATACAAAACTGTTAATATATATATATATATATCTATATCCGTACTACTTATATTGTCGTAGATTAGAAGACATGACCGTATGTTAGAAGATTACCCGTATTACAATATGAAAATCAGCAGTTTTATTGGTGTTACTGATTACATGATAAATATTAAACCAGAGATTTTAAATAAAAAAAAATTATGCTATATCTTAAGAACGGCGCATATTAGCTTTCTGAAAGTTATGTCAATCTTTTTAAAATAAAAATACACATAAAATGGTAATTTTTGTAATAAACTAAAATTCGAATTATCGAAAATAAGTGATGAAATTGTCACTAGATGGCAGCACTAAAACTTTGAAAGAGCTCTTTTATGATGCTCTTTTCATACTATATTAAGTCTATAGGGAAAAATACTGCATTACAGGGAAAGACGAGGGATTTTTAATGAGGCCGCGTCCCTGTATTGCCTCTGGGCAAATAGAATGAACGGTATGTTAATATAACGGCAATAGAAATTAAGAGTTAAAAAAACAGACATTGTAATATTTCAATCCGATGAGAGCCGCGGCAGCTCCCGCGGCTCGTCGCCAAAAAGAAACGAATGCTGTGAACGACTGACTCGAATTGGCAAAGTTTCGCTAATTTGGCCTCGAATTTTTCTTGATAAATGTGTGTTTTCTCTGTCACTTCTTTTTAAAATAATAAATTTGGATGTTTAAATAAATATTTGAAAATAAATTACTGTATTTATGTAATTCTGATTTATTTTATTGATTCTATTGACCTAGTTCTTTCAGTTTTGGTTAATGGCGAAATAGTTTAGTATTAGATACAGAAAATAGAAATCCAAAAAAGTTTCGATACATATTTTGTGCTTTTTACTTAATAAGTGGTGGTATTTTGGGGGTTTCTGTTCTTCGCCTTCGGTAGAAAAATGCATTGTTTGGGGCACTCAGTTTAGTTTTGACCCACCCATCCGTATTACTGAAACTGTTTCACTCCGTAAGCGTCCGGTGGTGGTGGTGGGGGGGGTCATTTCTGATGTATGGTGGTTCTGTCCTTCGGAAAGGGGATCATTTCTGATTTAGTGTAGTTCTATGCTTTGTTTGTGACGAATTTCAATGCGTTTGACCTCTTAATTGTTTAAAAGCCACGAGAATTGTATTTGTGACATACCCGTGGATATTTTTAGTGAACATTTTCAGAAATGTGTTGTCTGAGGGGATGGGTCTCTTGACTTACTCAGCTGTCTTACTTTTTCAGCTATTTAACATTAAAGATTGAAAAAATTATAAATATTTGTTAAAGAATGTTAAAAAACAATTTCAACCAGATACTTGATTCTTTGATCTGACGCTGTTTTCCTTAAAATCTCCCCCCCTCCCTTCACCGGAAACTACTCAATCTACCTGGTTTTGCTTCTAATTTCATTGAAGATCAATACTGCTCCGATACTCCCTAGGCGTAAATTTTACTTGAGGTAGTCCTAAAATGTCTCATCTAGCTTCCTAATTAAGCGATTTTGAATCTACTGGTGGCTATAGTCTCTGCACTATCTATACGTGTATCGCCTGGACATGCAAATTTTTTTATTCAAACCCCCTGAGCGTAACTTTTAGTTTAACTAGCCCGCACGGTTTTACATCTTGGTTCCTAAATTGAGCGATTTTGAATCTTCTGGTAACTACAGTCTTTATACCATTTGAATATAAATCTCTTTCGTATCAATCCACTGGGCGCAACATTTACTTTAAATAGTCCCCCTCTAATTTCACATCTCGGTTCCTAATTGAGCCATTTTGATTCCGCTGGTGGCTATAGTCCCGGCACCATTTGTATATGTGAACTGGATATACATATTTATTGTGTCATCTCCCTGGGCGTAACTTTCTGTTCGGTTAGCCCCCCAACCCTCCCAAATTTCTTATTTCTCATTCTAATTGAGCGATTTAGATTTTGCTGGTGGCAATCACTTAGATATACAACCTTATTATGCCAACCCCCTGGGCGTAACTTTTACTTTAAGTAGCCTCAATTTCATATTTCGGTTTTACAAAAAATGCATCGCCTTGGTTCCTGAAATATCCGTGTACGATATTTCAAGGCCGTACGATGTTTACATTTTCCGCTACAGACCTTACACACATCGACACACAAATATCGTCTGTTATTATGTAATATGAAACAACCGTGGTGAAAGAGGGGAGACCCTCCTCTTTTCCATATTTGCATTTTTATCTATCTTAGTGACTTTTGCTCCGATTTTGATGCAATTTTCACACTGTATTTTCTACTGTACAATGGACCCACTCGATATGCTCACTCTAAACTTTGATCCACTTTTGTTGCACCCGCGCAACGAGCTAACCACTTATTGTTATAAAAACCGATTGCTATATATAGTGACTGCTAGCAGGCAAAACTCGCTAGTATCATTTTAAAGACGAATAGAGATAAGCATAAAGCATAAGAATTTTCTGTAAATTCCAAATTAATTATTGTATTAAAAATAGTTCCTTTGTTTCTGCATATAAACGGCCGTAGATTTAGTTGGTTTTCGCTCTCCAATTATGTTACTGTTTGAGTTACAAGGACGATCAGGTATATAACTATTAGCCATAGTGTATATGAGAAAAATTGTGTGCATTTTGGGTGTAAAAACATTTGCGCTCATCATAAAAAATACTGGACATGTATACGACTGAAAGTATTTAATTTTTACAAATTTGATACAAATTTATTTAGAAACGTATTCAAATAATTTCCATGGTTGCAATAGACTCTTATTCATTTCAAGGAAGCTTGCACAACGTATATCAGCGCAAGTAAAATAATAATTTGGCATACGGCTGTTTCGAGGTAATGCGGGAACCAATTTATCAGTGCCGGACAAACGACGAACTTGAAGTCTAAACGACGTAGTTGGCACAAACTGAGGGATATATATACATAAATACATAGATGAGCGCCTCCCTCAACATATCGCTCACGAGCCGCCACTGAATTACAGTCTAATTATGTTTTTTTAGTATTTGCTCGATTTAAAAGAAAATATTCCAAACAGTGAAGGAGTTTCTGTGGTTTGAACTCTTCGATAATCAAACGATTGACATTTATTATTTGTAGAAATCCCACGCAATTTTATTCTATTTGTTCCAGACATATATCGCTAAATGAAGAAAAAAGAATTCTGATATTTTGATCATTTCGAAATAATTGTTTTGAGGTTAAAAGTATGTCTCAATGATATTCATTCATTTAATAATAGAGATTTAATTGCATTTTCCAGTGTAGAATTAAAAAAAGCAACCTCTCCATCCGAAAGGCCCATCAGGCCTTAGAATTTCTGGTTTGTCGGATGGTTTGAGTAGGAAAAAATCCTTAGAATTTCTGGTTTGTCGGATGGTTTGAGTAGGAAAAAAATCCTTAGAATTTCTGGTTTGTTGGATGGTTTGAGTAGGAAAAAATCCTTAGAATTTCTGGTTTGTCGGATGGTTTGAGTAGGAAAAAAATCCTTAGAATTTCTGGTTTGTCGGATGGTTTGAGTACGAAAAAAATCCTTAGAATTTCTGGTTTGTCGGATGGTTTGAGTAGGAAAAAATTCCAAATCCTAGCAGTGGGTCCAGGAGTTGTGAAAAAAAATACTTATTCGTCCATTAAAATCGAGGTATAAGGTGTTTACCTGACAATTTTCGTTTTCAAACGTTATAGGGACTCCTGAACACATTTCAAACACTTCACTATGTTTGACCCATCATAATATTTGAATTAGAATTCTAGTGAGCAGTTGTCATTTGATATAATATCTGTTACATTTTTACCCTTTACATATATTATGTATGTGTTGCATAGCAAATATGTGAAAGGAACATCTATTTTTATATAATATTTAATTTCAAATAGAATGATTTTATCTATATGTTGCCAACTAGGAATGGTAATCCTTGAATCAGAGTCAAAATGTTTATCCCATAAACTAGAGTAGAATTTATGAAATGATTTTTTCTCATTTCTGAAATCATGTCAAAAGCGTTATGGTGAGCTTCAATGTAATGAATTAAAACTCCACCAAAATAGTAGTAGATAATTTAAAAAAAAAATTGCCGATATCATATAGTATACAATTAAAATTAGTTCTAATTCTAATCAGATATCCTCATGCAAAATTAAAGTAAAAATATATTTTAAAATTTTATTTAATATTTTACTTACTAACTATTTAATATGACTTATTAAATGAATTAAATGATCCAAAGAAATTAAATGCTGAATATTATTTTATTGGATGATGTTGTAATTCAGAGACTGATAAAATAGGACTGTAATATACTATAGAAACACATAATATAAAATCTTCGCTGACCCGGCTATCTTAAATTATCTGAAATTAAAAAGGCTTCGTTTTTAGTTATAGCATAAACATTTAGTTAAATATATCAACTGAAGTAACTGAAACATTTCTGAAGCTCCCCCCCCCCCCCTTCATCAAAATAAAAAACAGAGCAACCATATTCTTGCTTTTGCTGGTTTGATTGCTCTTTTTTTATATTTTATCGAAGGAGAATGTATATCGTCCGAAACCGGTTGATATATCTTATCAACTATTTATGGTGAAACTATACCCATTTTTAATTTCAGGCTATAGAAGCGTTTTTAATCGGAAAAAATATTTTGAATTATTTTCACAATTATATTATTGTAATTGTGTTTATAATAAATACTTTTCCCTTTCCACAGTTCTTTTGTGGGCTTTTCTAATAAAACTTAAGGTATATTTATTTTATTACTGTTTTTATATTAAGTTAATGATTTGAAAAATGATTGTTAAATTGAATGTCTCATGTATTTTTCAAAGGATTCAAGTCTCAATTCAATTTCATTCAGTCAGATCATCTGGTAAAGTAACACATCTGAAATGCTAAAATCAAGCTAATTATAGTTAAGTAAAGAATTTTTTTTATTTATTTCATTTATTTTGTTTTTGTAGGCGCAACATTATGACATACAATATACAGACACTGTCAATTTCCAACTCAATTATCTTTATGAAATTTATTAAACAAAAATATATAATATTTAGAAAATATAAAAAAATTTAAATTTATTTTTAGGTATTTTTACCAATATTAAAAATGTCAACATATTTATATTTAAATCATTCCTGAGTTAAAATCTTGTATTCAGAATACAATAAACTGCTTGGGGGAAATTTCTATAGACACGACTTTATATATAGTAAACAGGGAACGAATAATGAAAACCTTGAACAAAAAACGAAATTTGTACGTACATACTATATGCTTATGCCATGCATATATTTTCTCCATTCAATACGCACAAAAATATTACATAAAGAGTAGGATAAAATATTATATATAAAAAAAAATAGATGTTCCATTCACATATTTTCCCCTACAATACATAGTATTATATAAAAGGAAAGTACTGGATTAAAAAACAAGATAGATCAATCATGCATAAAGCATTGATTATGAAACACTTTCCAACTGAAATGCAATGCCATTTAAACATCACTAAAATGCGATACATTCAGCATTGATATTTTTAAAATTATCACAATACTACAATAATTTATTATATTTGAAAACTTCATCAAAAATAAATGAACTTTATTCAGATAACGTTGCCGAAATATAAATCACCTGGCTCTCTATATAAAAATAGGGAATATTTCAATCATAACCTTTTCCCCATTCCTTTTACTCAGCGGCAATATTTTTGAAATTATCACAATACTAGAATAATTTATTTTACTTTAAAACGTAAAACCATCGAAGTAAAATTACTTTCTAACTCCATGCTTAAAACTTCTTCGATAAAGCAATAATATGGAATCATCTGTTTTTTGTATGTAAAATCAATGACTGTTTCATTCATATAAGCTACAATGCAGACTCCAGAGCTAAATAATTTTGCGTTAAAAAATTCAGCAATTCTTATACAACTTATCTTACAACTTGATGTGTTTACATTCTCCATACGTGAAAGTTAGGCTTCGTTGTAGAAACGATTAAAGTTTGATGATCATTTAAACTCCAAAATATTGTATTTGCATTGGCACAATATATAGATGTACAGAAAAAAATCAGAAATAAAGCAGTTTTAGGACGAATGCAACACTAAATATAAATGAAAAAGAACCTTAAAAATCAGGATTTGCTCAGCCTCTCTAGCGAATTCTCGGGTCTGGGCTGCGGAAAAATCACGATTTTGACACAAGATGGATGCCATATTTTATTTTGAAGTGGGTCATGTGATCTTTTCATATAATATGGGTGCAATTATTATTTTAATTTTTATTTAAAAAACTACCGAACATATTTTGCTGAAATTTTTTTTTATATATTTTATGGGATAATTTGAATACTAGCTAAAAATTTCGAAGCAATTTGTGAAATTTAAATTTGCTTAAAATTTTTTTGAAAATTTAGGTCTCATAGGGTTCAATGCACTTCATTTCTTCAATCCGGGTTCAATCCCAAACTAATTGGGTGATATAATTCATTTACATTCCCATATGTCTCACAGGCCATCTCAACAACATACCAAAATTTCATTTTGATAAAGTGATTTTTACGGCAGTTATCGTGCGAACGGATAGACAGAATTAACAAAGGCATGAACACTTTTCAACAATGTTGCAAAGTGTTAAAAACCTGACTACTGGATATTGATGGAATTGCGCGTTTTGAACATTCTGAATACAAATCAACCACTTTTACAACGATGTCCGTGTATATTGTCTATCTGTAGACGCGATATCGCCCGAACAAATTGAGAAAATTGAATAAAACTTAGGTAGGATTATTCTCATCGAAAGACGTCAGAGGTCTATTTCAATTGAATTTTCTCTTAATTGTACTTCCTCGTAAATTTCATTTTGACTTGGCAACTGGAACTAAAATTTGCTCATGCACAGTAAACTAAAGTATAAAATTATTTTAATGAAAAAAAACTTGAATTTTAAAATTTCTTTAGTTTTAATTTTTAAATATTAATATTCGTAAATTAAAACACAGTTTCTGGCCATGAAAAGTACCTTTATTTTTCATTACACTCTTTTGATATAGCAGTCTTAACAATCAGAAATTCAACAAACTCAAGAAACTCAAATTAAATTTATAATAACGAGCAAAAGTCCCTTTACAGAAATAAGTGCATAAGTCAGAAATTTTGACAAGTTAATTCGCTCTAAATGTTAACTTTTAAGAACCAAAGTTTTCGTTTGTTTGACTAAATGAAGTATTGACAACATTTTTGTAATTTGACTTTTTTGAGAGGGGCTGTACAACAAGTTTATTTTGTTAACGTTCTACAAAAATATGGTACAGCAGTTAAATGACTATTTCATAATCTCTTGCCTTATTTTAAGCATTTTTACATTTGGAACTATGGGTCTACAAGCAACGGTTCAAAAAATCTTCCACTGTTCACTTTCTATGGGACATCCTGTATATTGCATATTAAGAAATCATTAATATGTACACACAGTCTATAAAATAAAATTTCTTTTTTTTTTTCTTGAAATGTGTCTTGTATCGAAATTTTGTTTACAATTGAAAATTTAGTATATCATTTGATAATGTTACATTTTTGGTTCTTTATTGTTTTAGTCACATTGTTGGTACATATAATTGTTAGTACATTGTTGGTACATTGGTACATAGTCTGAATTATTTTCTGCAATGTATATCATTCTCCTTCTTTTATATATTCTCCTTCTTTTACCTCATTTAGTAAGGCTATGTAAGTTACTTTTAGATTATTTACTTATTATTCACGATGACGCGTGTAAATTTATATTTGTAAATTGAATGTATTCTTTGATAGTTTCTGCGTTTTTCAATTTAAAAAAATTTGAAAAAGACACAATCTTGTTTGTGTTAAGGTATATATAGAAAGGTAAGTTTTTATAAAGTGTATTATAGTAAGGAAAAATATGTGTTTACTGCTGAAATGAATGTCCTCAAATTTGTGTTCCACTGGCCACGAGTGCGTCTAATAAAATTGTTACGCATTATATTCCAGGCTATGCATCCAAAGTAATATTTCCTCCTACGTAGAGTTGCAAAGACAGGAAAACCGGGTTTTTTGGGAAAGGCACTTTCCCACTTTCCAGAAAGTGGGAATTTTCAGTCATTTCATTTTGCACTGCAAAAGAAAGTATACGACCAAAAACTAATATTTTCTTTTTGCTCTCGGAATTGTAAAGTTTTGAAGCATGGAAAATTGAGAGATTTTCCATGCTTCATTCTTTTGATTGAGAAAATGAAAACTAATTTTACAAATAAATTGTAATTTAATTTGTAAATATTTTAAACGTAAGAACACTCAGAACGATGAAATACTTATTACAAAGGGATTAATCCATTCATATTCGTTGTTTAATATTGAACGATAATAAGACATCTATATTAGTCCAAATAGCATTTTAATAATTTTGTGACTAATATAATTGTCTATTTTTAACTGAATTTTCGTAATTTCAAATTTTCAAA
Source organism: Amaurobius ferox (assembly GCA_951213105.1). Classification (NCBI taxonomy): domain Eukaryota; kingdom Metazoa; phylum Arthropoda; class Arachnida; order Araneae; family Amaurobiidae; genus Amaurobius; species Amaurobius ferox. The sequence goes on from OX578142.1 coordinate 155,931,977, forward strand.
TAATTTATTTCACTAGACTTTACATTTAAACTAAGACTCAGATTCAGTAAATTTATCTAAATGGCAATTGATCATTAAGGTTTAAATTGCGTAACGTGCTGGATTAGCCAGAGCATATAAGAAATGTGTAAATTAATTAATTAATTTCTTATCATCTTTCCAAAATTCTCGACCTCCCCCCCCCCCCCTAAAAAAAAAAAAAATTGCAGCTTTTCTACTGAAATATCTACGAAAACGTTAATTCAGGGCATCCCAGTTGCAGGCTACGTTAGATGTCGCGACGGTCGAGCGATTTTATTATCTCTGGAACTGAAGCAATCTTCTCATTTGTCTGCTCTGCTTCAAACGTGGTTTAAACGCTTCCTTATCTTATCCAACATTTAGCTGCCTCGTTCACCAATCAGCTGCAAGTTTCCTGTGACGTCAAGTAGTGTTTATAGATCTTGGTTTGCTCGTGTTCTTCCACTACAGATTTCACAGCATTACAGGCTGGCTGCTCGCCTTCTAAATGAATCCTTAAAAGCTCAAAATAATATAATTTTAAACAAAAATAAAAATGGTTGTCGGGAACAGACGAAAGGTAAGATAAATTTCTAACCATGCTCAAATATTTCGCTTATATATTTGTTTTATGCCAGAAAATCAAAGTAGAATTTTTAGTTTATTTTGTAAAACACCGGCGTTTTTTACTGAATATAAAATGAATAATAAACTTAAAAATTTTCAAAATAACATTTCTGGAAAATTATTTGATGTTTTGGTTAAAAGTTGTTTTCATAAACTTTTCTATAACGATATCACATATGAGTTTATATTTCAGTTTTTAAACATATTACTGATATTTTTAATTTTATTGTTCAGAATATTGTTAACAGTTTGTTTACTTTAATTTTAATATTACGCTCATTAATAATTTTAATATTGCAGCTGAAGTATAATTTAGGTTTTCGATGTCATCTAGTGTAGCATTTGATAGTTCGATATGTTTTCGTAAAATTACGAATTGATTATTTGAACTGTATATTTGATATGTACTTTATTAATGGAAAATTGTGAGTGCATATATTTTGAATGCTTAAACATTATTTCATATGAATTTCATTGATATTTAATATTATTCAAGCCATTTCCATACAGTATCAAACTATTTATTAAGTTATTTATCTTTTAATATTTCCGTGCTATTAATCATTTTATCATTATTTTTTTGCTTTTAAAAATGTTTCATTTTTTAATTTGTGTATATTATACGCAAATTATTAAAAGTTGGCAGATGGATGCAAATTTGGAATGGGTAGATATTTCAGAACAATGTTTAATGCAACTTTTTAAAATATTCTAAATTTTGAAAAAAAAAATAGATTGTAACTTTATACATGTGTATCGGATCTCTCGCCAGTTAGCGGATCCGTCTGTTGCATCACTGCAGGTGTAATGTTTGGATTGACTTTTACTAGCGGTGGTTGTTCTACCTTTTCTTGCACGCTTGGCTGACGCCAGTTGAAAACATGTGATGTCATTTCCTCTTGACAATGAGAGAACGGATTAGTGAAATCTGTCGCATTTTAGCTAATCACAAAGAAGACGAGTGTGGCAAAAAAACGCGCTGTATAATACAAGAAAGAAAATTTTTGCAAGTAAATATACATAGGAAAATTTTAGGATGTATTTATGAAAACTCACTAACTTGAATCCATGAAAGCAAAATTGACAGAGAGAGAGTGATAAAGTATGCGCTTTTATCTTTGATATAATGTATACATTGTATAATAAAATGTGTTGAATAGCTATGGGCCAAGGTTAATAAAATAAAAAGTAAAAGAAATGCTAACAAATTCAGAGACATATATATATATATATATGTATATATATATATATATATATATATTTAACAAAGGGGGAGGGGAAGTTAAAATGCTCAAATTAAAAGTGAAAGAATAAATTTATTGTAATAATGATAAAATAGCAATATTTATCAGCAAAAATATTTGATGTTCAAGTGAGCAGTAAAAAGTTTAACTTTAAAATAGCTTTAAACTGTATGTTTAATGTTTCCATCCTACGTCTTTGTGTGTTTAAAAGAAACGTGCAAGGTTTGTGTAAGTACTCAGATAAAGATAAGAAATTCAGAATCAAGATACTTGTAATTGATGGCTTGTTCATGAAATGTATAGATTTCATTAAGGAACATATTCTATTAATTACATATTCTTGTACCTGTTTATTGTTGATGCTTTCATTCTTTATAATTATGACTAATTTGGAAGTTAGAAAATTAGATTATATTTAATTACATTTACTGAAACTGAAGGGAATGAAACACAGAGGTAAAAGGAAATACACTGACTTAAAAATCTGAATTATTTTAACGATTAAACAGTAAGGTATAAAAAAGGCAGTAATATATATATATATATATATATATATTCCCATAAACGTTAGCATATCTAACGATCGAATAGGATGGAGATCTTTTTTATCACAAAACAGTTCATTGCAATCAGTGTCAGATAAAAAGTGTGCCTACTGTTTAGTTAGAACGGGAGACGTTTGCTTAAAGTCTAATTTTTAATATTAAATTTGTATTTTAATTTTACCTTCCAGCCTTCGAACATCCTCATACAACATTAAAAGTTTTAGAATAAAGCATAATTATATTTTGTTAAAAATTTGATCTGTGTATTTTCGAGAAGCAAACGTAAAAAGAAATGCCATTTTATTTTGCACTAGCCGCCTTTGCCGACCAGCCTGTTCGCTACCCGTGGCAAACTCGCTGGTGCGACCTACCAGAAAGGTGTAAGGTAACTATCTGGACGGTCAAGAAGTGCCACCCAATTTAGACCGGAACCCAGTGGGAGAGGCATCCACAGGGACCGTATCCTCCTTCCCCTACCACCAACCTCTCGGAAGGACTTACGGACCCACATGTTTAACGTGATCGTACTCCGCGTGAACATGGCGGCAGTTTTGGCTGTGGCGGGAATCGAACCCTGGCCTACCGAATGCAACTCCCGCGCGCTAACCACTGGGCTACTTCGCCCCTCCGCGACAATCTCCATAACTTTCTTTTTATTCACCAAATTTAGACCGGAACCCAGTGGGAGAGGCATCCACAGGGACCGTACCCTCTTTCCGCTACCACCAACCTCTCGAAAGGACTTACGGACCCACATGTTTAAAGTGATCGTACTCCGCGTGAACACGGCGGCAGTTTTGGCCGTGGTGGGAATCGAACCCGGGCCTACTGAGTGCAATTCCCGCGCGCTAACCACTGGGCTACCGCACCCTCAACCCCGTGGAGTTAACAAAGCTTGTTTTAGTGTAATGACGTTAAAACCATAATTCAGTCATTTAAATTTTTTAATGACCATATGCTAAGCTCTTAATTCCATCATAATAAATATAATAATTTCACTCTGTATACTGTTACCACCACCCGATGTATACAATACATCACCACAATTCAATACACCATAATTCAATCATTTAAATTTTATAATGACCTTGAAAAATATATCAAATATCAGTTTCACGTGTCACCTTCCTCCCCCCCGGGGCTCCGATTGCCAAAGACCACACACACACACACACAGACAGACAGGCATTAAACTTCGACAAATCCTATCCCTGACAAAATTTCTCAAGAAACACGCTTATTATTTTTAACTCTCGTTGTCTACATTAAAATCTTAGAAACTGCAGACGATTTTCAAGACAGTCTCAAATATGCCACCGAACATCCGCACGCAAACCGTCGCTACAGAAACGACGTGCTTCTGCGGGAAGTGGGAAGTCGATCTCTTCTTTCGCGGAAATTGAAAATCCTCGAGAAATACGGCTATTTATAATTATTTCTTGACCAAATTGGGCTTGTAAGAATCCCTGATATTTGAACTTTCTAAAAATGTAAATTATTAGTCAAAATAGTCGGTACTTTTTCCAATGCGAGGATTTAAAAACCAAAGTTCGTGTTTTTCAGCCGAAAGTGACTTTTGTCTTAAAATCCTTAAGAAGTATTAGAAATTGAGATTGAGATTTGAAATTGATATATTTTTACTCACAATTGTCTGCTCTTTTCGGTGGTGTGATTTGTTTTTTTCTACAACATCTGGATGGTGGAGAAAAAAGGGGAAAAATCGGTCGAAATTGCATAAAACATCAAATAACAAAAAAATAATTCAAATTTTGAAAATTGGTTTTTACGTCCCCCCCCCCCCCGGGTCTCCGATTGCCAAATTTCGTAGCTCTGTGACGCTCGGTCGCTGAGCCTATAGCGTACCAGACAGACATTGTCTTTTATTATTTAAGAAGTGATAGCAGAGTCCGTATTTTATCCTATATTGCATAAGTTACTCGAGAGGTGTTCTTAAAGACATTGATAGCTTCTTATCATCCTGCCATGTAAAATCTATTTTTATTCTCGAGATATTAAAGTTGCGTAACGGGTAATTGAAAAGCTGAGAAGGCATTTGGATCTTTTTGACTTCGACGTCGCATAAGACTACTAATAGAATTGACCTTCGATGATCATCAACTTGATAAAAGATTACGAACGAAGATAAAAGATTTCAAGTGGATTTCATACCTAGATGGTGAATAGTGCCTCTATTGATAAAAAATTCCACTTGAACTTGCTGTCTTTGAGCGTCTATCATACTGCTACAGCAGTGATAAGAGACTTGATAAATTTTAAATGTCATAAAAGGAGTTGTATTTTGTATTCCACCTTCTTTCGTGTTTCAGAATATGCAACAGGAATAACATATTTTCTTCATTGGAACACGCAGCCGTCTTATCACTTCCCTTCAGTTCGCAAGAAAAAAATGTGATAGTGATAACACCAATTATTAAATTACAAATCAATCAACATAACAAGTTAATATATATCGAAGTTGGGTGAATATATGTCGTAATAAATTGTTTGACTTACCTGACGTTAATTCTTAATTCAAAAATAAATACATGTGCAGAGTTCACTTCGATGATAAGAGCTTACAATTCCGTCCCAGTAGTTCAGCGGTAGAGCATCAGCTGGCCAGTACGAAGATCCGTGGTTCAATTCCTGATTGGGGTAGTAAGGTTATTTACAATGGCTTCCGGGCTGAACAAATCAACCTTGAGAACCCAATTCGAATGACTCACCCGAGGAACAAAATCAACCTTGTAGGTTAGTTAAAAAATGCCGGAGGTCTGTAATACTACTAGCACGGATTCAGTGGATTCTGGTATATTGAGCGCCGATTTCAAATCGGGAAGTGTACAGGAAGCTAACCTTTAAGATAAAAATAGCAGCAGGAGGCTAACCTCAGGCAAAAATAGCAGGAGATGGTCAGTCAGCTTGGCAGTTGAGCGTCAATCTAACATTAGAGGGTGGAGAATACAGAGTCCCCTTTCGGCGATAAGAGCTTGCAATTCCACCCTTTTAGCTCAAAGGTGAAGCAACGGTTGGGTCGTGCGACGATCGGTGGTTGGGGAAACAAGCTTTTTTTGCACATCTTCCTTTCAAATAATTAATGGAAAAACAGAAAAGGATGTAACGACATTATTTCGCACACCTACATTCTTATTTTAATCGTCTACTAGCGCTTTTGCTGATTGCTTTCTAATTGGATTTCTAAATGTAATTTAATCTATCTCAGCTGCTAATGAAGTTTTGGTTGCAGCCTACTTTTGTCGAGAAATAAAGATAAGCATAATTCCAGAATAAATCTTTTAGAGATATTGGTACAAATGTTTCATTTTTTGGTTATATTAATACATTTTTGCGTCCATAATAAAATGTTCCATCATTTAATGTACAACATTAAAAATGAAATGAAATATTTGATTTAAAACACGGATGAAACTTTTCTCATATGCTTTGATTTCATATTTATAACTTATATATTTCGCTAATAATTAATACTACTGCAAAATTATTTTTTTTTCTTACCTAACTACTTATTTGAATGTAGCCAAATTGTTCTCATTTCAGAAACACATTTATACATCGAAAAGGACAACTAAAACGTCAATCAATATATTATTTAATTCATACAATTATCTGAAATGAGTACCTGAGAAGTTTTAAATTAATTTAGTTTAAAATTTATACTTTATTTAAAAATATTTGTGCTCAAAGTTATAATTTGAATTGGAAGTTTTAAAAATGTGCGTTAATTATATATTTCAAGTATAATGACTTATAAGGAATCGAGATGAAAAATATATTATTTATATAATAAAAATCTTAATTTTCTATCTAAGAATTGGATGTTAATGATCACTGTATCATTTTAATTGATAATCATATATGTTATTGCATGTAGCAGTAATAAAAGTTATATGAATTTCAATGATCTTTCCCCATTTCTACATATTTTACATATTTTAGAATTGTGTATTATGTATTGTATTTTAAAGCTTGAATTACTGTTTTATTGTATAAGCAACTGATGAAAGCGTAATATATATTAAGGGAATTTTCTCATAGCTATTACTCGGGAGCAAAGGGGGAAAATGGCTAGAATAGGATTCTTTTGTGTAATTTTAATTTTTGCTTTGTTTTTCATCATCTGCGTGTCTTTGTAATGTTTCGTTTGTAGTAGTTCGGACTTGTTTCGTTTGTAGTAGTTCCAAATTATTTCAAGTTACGGTAATCAAGTATTTATGGAAAATTGAACTGAGAATAATTCCAAAAACTATTTCTGCGTTACTTGTGCTTACATTATACTTATCTCATTATCGCCTCTGTTTATTTCTATAACGCTTTGTGCTAATTACACGGTTATTTTGACATTTTCTTGTTTTAGCATCAGAGTAAGACAGTTATTCATAATTCAATAATTACGAAAAATTCCATTTGTGCGAGTCATGAAAATGCACACAATACTTAATAGACAAATATAAATATACATATCTAATTTTACCACCGTGAGTGTTTGTTAATTTTATGCATAAAATGTTTACAACTTCATGGAAATAAAAAAGCATAGCGCATTCTATTTTCTCTTGCTTGCAAGAAAAGTGTGACGGCTTTCACACTTTTCTAGTGTGACAGTCGCATACTTTTCCAGTGTGACAGTATAGTGTGACAACGTTAGGGCATTTAATAATGGGCCAAAATTGAAAAACAGTTGTTTGGTATTTTTATTTTCAAAACTGAGAAACCGTGATCAATACCGATTTTTCTCAATTTTTAAATATTAACATTTTGCTTAAGGAAAGAATGGATAAAATTTAATAAGAAACAATAAAGACTAAATTATAGCTTCATTTTAAAGAAATTGAGATTTTATCTATCTAATTAAATATAAACATATAAAGAGCATAAAATAAATAACATTTTTTGAAGCAATATGATAATATTAAAACTTTTAGCACATGTCTCGATTCATATTGATACAAATTATTGAATATAAGCAATACACCATACAAAAAAATAATTGCAAAAAATAAGTCAACTGCATAAGGTAATATAAAGAAACTTGAGAAATATAAGAATTAAAAAATTAGTAGAATAAAAAAATTAACCGGATTTATAATTTTCGACTGAAGAAATTGAATTTAAAACATATTTCGAAGGTAAGTTCTTTACACGGTGAAGAATAAAATGGCTAGAAATATCAACATGCTGAATTAGGGGAAATAGTGATAAAACTTTCGAAATTATCTTTTACTCTCAAACATTAAACAACTGTGTCGTGTGATAATTTAAACGACCATTTTTTCATGCAAACATCATATATCCGCCTGGTGCAGTTAGATCTTGCTGACGCTAAGAAAAAGGACGATGCGTTTTTATAAACAAAATTGTCGCCCCCCCCCCCCCCGAACTTAAGCATAATCCCAAGCTAAAGGTGTCACTTAATGAGCCTAACGCACGCAGCTCAACATCGAGCTGCAAACGTATGATATGAGGATTTCTTGCTTTCGACTTGCTCGTATCTGTGTGAACGGCTGGGTCAGTGCCACCCAATTTAGATCGGAACACAGTGGGGCGACATCCACAGGGACCGTACCCTCCTTCCTCTGCCACCAATATCACAAAAGGACTTTCAGACCTACAGATTTGACGTGTCCGTATTCCGCGTAGACATGAAATATGAGGATTTTGGCCACGGGGCAGGCAAAGGGACGTAGCCGCAAAACTTAGCTAAAAAATTCGAGAAAAAAAAAATGAGGCGGAAAATGCGGAGGATAGAATATAGGTTCCTCTTATTGTACGGAGAATGAGAACGGCAGTCACATTGGGAGTCCCATCTATTGCGATTGTCATGTGATCTTTTAAATGGAAATGAATAATTTTTACACGATATTTTAACGAGAAAAAAATATAGTTGGCTCAAAATTTCGGGCGATTAATGTTTACTGTACATTTACAATTATTTAATGATCTAATACAAAAATCGATGTCGGGTGCAAGTGTTATCCATTCATAAAAGCTGTAATAAATTAGGTTACTTTCGAATGTTTAAACTCAGATTATTATAAAATAAATATCTCAATATTTAAAACACACACAAAAAAGGTGCAGTTATGCATGTCAGAAATATTTTAAACCACGGAGAATGTATAAAATTCAGTACCGTAGGCAGGGGTGCGGCCATCATTCCCCATTGGTAAAAAAATTGCAATATTTCTCGAAAGGGGCTGATATTGGAATTCAGCACTCGACAACCCTCCTTTTTGAGTTCGTAACTACGTCTATGATACAATTTAAGCTTATATCCATACATGGAATTGTCTGTACATGGAATTGTCTTTACATGGAATTGCCTTTTTAAACACTTTAGAAGCCCTTGCTGAGATTCAGTCTTCTATAGAAGGCTGAATCTTTGCACGCTTATAGTATCGACTACTGTACAGAACCTAACGAAGATTTACTCCCCGGCGGTGGAAAGATTAAAAGTACTTTCAGATTTTCCAGAAGCCCCTTCTATGACCCAGAAAGCTGGATCCTAGCAAACTACTGTATCGACTACGGTACACACAACCTAACGGACCCTGATTTTTAACTTACCCCCCCCCCCCCCCCAGGGGGTTGAAAAAATGAAGAGGAGAATTAAAAGTACTTTCAGATTCTCCAAAAGATCTTCTTTGATGTAGAAGCCTGAATCTTAGAAAACTTATGGTATCGATTACGGTACAGAACCTAACGGAGCCGAACTTTTGATTTGCCCCCCCGGGGGGGGAGAACATACTTTTTTACGAAAAGTCTTTACAGACCCTCTAGAACCCCCTGATGATTTAGAAAGCTGAATCTTTGCACACTTATAGTACTAAGAAGAAGGTATGTATTTCATCCTCTTAGACGCTTGCACGGAAGTAGTTGTATTTTCAATTTTCCTTCACCCCTCCCCGGGGGGAGGGGCTAATATTTTGAGTTTTATTAGTCTTCGTATATGAAATCGCACTTGAAAGTGCACATGAAAGTCGTGTACGCTTTTAATTTTAATTATATAAGAAGACTAAATAAAACGTTATGTTTTTCCTAAAAAGAATATTCAAAGCTAAGAATTGTGTATTTAGGTATCTAAATGCACGACTCTTAAAATTATAAGACACAAATATAATTTAAATTGGCAACGAGTTTGACAGAAATTAATTAACTCAGGGTTTCAGTTTTAAGATGTTTAAGAAATACTGAACGAAATATGTCTTACAGAATACCTTATAGCAAATAAAAACACAGAAATGTCTCCCTTATCAATTTTTAAATAACCGTAATAACTATTCAAATTTTCTTAAATGCCGTAATTCCCAAACAGGGTAACTTAAATCAAAATTGTATAAAAAATCTGCTTAAAATGCACACTTTAGATTCGGTATGCCATGTGTCATGTAGCCATGATTTTATTTTCCCACGGCCTGCCCGAAAACACTATCAAAACTCTATCAGCACTGCTTTATTTTGTGGGAGCCCCAAATGGATGCCAATCACCAGCACAGAAATCTGCAGACCTTCAATCCCGTAGATATCCTATATAATCGATGGCTGGAAAAGGTTTAAAAAACCGTCCAAAGATATTTCTTAGGTGGGTTTTTAGTTCCATTCTCCTAGGTAGGCCCTACTTCCGCGAAGTAATTAAGACAGGGTATCGTCACTTATCCGCACTGGTGGTCGACAATCCAACCTCATTAGCGTACGAAAAGAAGACATAAAATGATTAACATTTGACGAGCAGAATGTCAAAACAAGTAACCAACCAGAGAAGATTTTTGACACTTTATCGTCAAAATCACGAGGCCAAAGTGAGATGTTATCGCCGGATTTTTAGTATTGGAAACGATAGGAAGACTCCATTTATTTTACGCCATGTGGCGGCTCCCTGTAATTCATTCTCGTAGGTTGTCCCCCTCTAGTAATGATAATGACCGACACATGACGAGGATCGGACTTCACAAGCTAGAGAAAATGTTTGACAGGTATAGCGAACCTTGCATCCTCTAGAGTGGTCCATAATTCACTAAGTTTGCCGGTGATGGGACACGAGCCAGAAAACCCTGCTCAACTGTATTCCAAAAATTTTGAATGGGATTTAAATCTAGGCTTCTAGGTGACCACTTCATAATCTATCTCAATGTCTGCAGATTGTTCCAGGAACTATGGACTGTAAGATTTTAGTTATCTTGCTGGAAGACACCATCACCATTGGGATGCATGATGGACATAAATGTGTGGAAAAACTATCGTACTTTTTCTTTCTATCTAAATATCCCGCCGATGGCTATAATGACATTTTGGGTCTAATTTGCATAAGTTGACAGAATTTCTGAATTAGTTAGTTACCATTATGTTCTAAATTATGAGTTTGTTCAGTCTCCTCAGAAATTATTTACATAATTATTTATAGGAATTTTACAAAAGAATAAATTTCATAAAAATATTTAACTTTCGAGTATGAAATTAATTACAACTATAATGTGATGCAGCGACACTAAAATACTAGTGCTCTCGTTTATTTGTATAGAGAATTCTAAAGTTTTGTAAACTCTAATACATTTTTAAAAAATGCCATGAATTAATTATATTTATTTCTAGTAAAATAAAATAAAAAATTGTTTTTTATAAACTTTCGATTTCCCCGCTCATTTATATAAGATAATACTTGAATTTACAAAATTGAAATTTCCTAAATATACTTCAATACTTTTATTAATTATGATATCTTTTTCTTGTGTTTTTAAATATATAAATGAATATATAGGTTTGTTGAATATAAATAGGCTCCTTTTAAAATTTAATATAAATATTTCTATGTCAAAATATTAAACAGACTCCAAGTTTATGTTATGTTTACTTGATTATTTTCAAATGTTTCAAAAATGTGTGAAAAAGCCTCAATTTTTCTCAATTTTTACTGCTCACTTAGCTTCACAATACTCCTATGGTTAAGTGCATTTCATTCCACCAGTATTATCAAATCAAAACGTAAAAATGTATCAGGTGATGCTTAAAGAAGGTAATATTGATTTTTTAAGGGATTATTTTATCAGGTGATGCTTAAAGAGATGCTATACAGGATATCAGTTGATGCTATATAGGATTTTTAGGGGATTATTTTATCAGATGATGCTTTAACAAGAAAGATCAGTTATGCATAAAGCATTGATTATGAAACACTTTCCAGCTGAAATGAAATTTTATTTAAACATCTCTAAAATGAGATACATTCAGCGCTGATATATTTTAAATTATAACAGTACTGCAATAATTTATTATATTTGAAAACTTAAAACTGCATCGAAGAAAAAGAACTTTATTCAAATGACGTCATCGAAATATATATCGTCTGGCTCTCTATGTAAAAGTAATGAATATTTGGTTCATATCACTTTTATTTCAGACTCCAGAGCTAAATAATTTTGCGTTCAAAAAATTCAGCAATTCTTATACATCTCATCTTATAATCACTTGTTTACCTTCTGCATCCAGTAAAATTAAGCTTCGCTGTAGAAATAATCGAAGTTTGATGATCATTTAAACTCTAATATATTGTAATTGCTTTAGCACAGAATATACATACATAGAAAATACTAAAAAATAAAGCGGTTTTAAAACGAATGCAACACTAAATATAAATGTAAAAGAACTTTAAAAATTACGATTTTTACACTGGGAAAAAAGATGGATGCCATATTTTATTTTGAAGTGGGTCACGTGATCATTTCATATAATATGGGTGTAATTATTATTTTAATTTTTATTTAAAAACTACCGAACATATTTTGCTAAAAAAAAATTCATATATTTTATGGGATAATTTAAATATTTTCTAAAATTTTCGAAACAATTTGTGAATTTTAAATTCGCTTAAAAATGTTTGAAAAATTAGGTCCCATAGGTTTCAATGTATTTCACGTTTTCAACCTGGGTCCAATCCAAAACTAATTGGATGATATAATTCATTTACATTCCCATATGTCCCACAGACCGCCTCAACAACATACTAAAATTTCATTTTGATAAAGTCATTTTTACGACAGTTATCGTGCGAATGGACAGACAGACAGAATGAACAAAGTCATAAACACTTTTCAGCTATGTTGGAAAGTGTTAAAAAGGTATATAGGATTTTTAAGGGATTATTTAAAGATATACAAATAAAGACAATAATGCGTCAAATAGACGTTTTATGGTAGCTTTAAAAATGAGGGACCTAAAAGTACTTTGGATAAAAGTGTTAAACATACTGACGCAATAAATACCGGAATTCCCACCTTTTGAAAAACTGTCAATAGATAAGATCAAAATAACAACTATTCGGCCAGCGAAATCGAAAAACGTGACTGGAATGCTAAAATTGAGATATTTCATTTAATCCATGTGAATGGAAATGATATAGCTTGGCGTCAGAATCCTCCACTCACAAGGAAGTAGATTCACTACGCAAGGTCTGCAATCCAATCCTTTAACTCCAGAGGCTATTTTCTGTATCATTTTTTTTATCGTAGTAATAGCAGTAGTAGAGGCGCGGCAGAATGGCGCCTGCGTGTTGGACTCACGTTCATGGGGTGATAAACAAAGGCTTAATCAGATCACAGATTTTCAAGGGTTACTTCAAACCAACCTGATGTATTTTATTTATTTATTTATTTTTTTGACAGAGTATTTACGTCATACTACTGGTTTGGATGGTGCTATTGCTATCTACCCTCTTTTAAAGAGTCTTCGATTGGCATTGTTATCAGTGGTTCAAAGAGAATTTCGAAGTCTCTGTTACTGATAAGGAATACTTGTGCTTTTTCTAAGAATCTTGGAATTGATTAAAATTGATTTAGGTTTACCTGTTGTTCTTTTTTTCATGTCTAGTTGATAAAATAAAATATTCATTCAGAATATTTTTTAATGCTTGCCTAAATTACAAACTTATTGATAAATAACGGGCCGTAATTATTTAACAATCTAATGTAAGAAATAATTGGTTACACACTGTTTAATTCAACCAAAATCAAAATTGCTGTTCTGCAAAAAATTGCATTTAACAAATACATATTAAAAATAATAAATTACAAGCTTGAATTTCATCAGTACTATTAATGTAATATATTAATTTTCACTGACCTGGATTGATGTTAAAAAATTATATAATAAAATTAAATGTATTTCCTTATGAAGTGTTTATTTAGTAAATATGAGAATATTAGATTTTATACTCAGATATTAGAAACAAAAACTTCGACAGCGAATTTAGTAAAGCGTGTTAATAGAGTGTAAATAATAAAGATTATACAGTTTTTAAAAATTTTTAGTTTAAAAACAGTTTAATTTATTCACTTTAATATAACAATAATATGATATAGTTACACAAAGAAGCTTAAAGTTTTTTGTTTACTATTAGAGTTAATAAATTGCCACATTTCAATATAATTGAATGACATATTGCAAAATCAGACTCCAAAACCTAATCTTACTAGTAAATCCATAGAAATATAGTCACAAGAAACACCCGAATCTTTATCATTTGCTATCCCAATATCGATGAGTCTCAAGCATCATATTACCATGAGTTAATGAGATTTATTCCAACTGCTCGATTATGATTAGACTTCTGACTTATACCCGACAAGCTTTATAATTTACTATCTCAATATCGATGAGTCTCAAGCATCATATAACCTGATCAAATGATATATTTTTAAACTGCTCGATTATGATTAGACCTCTGACTTATACCCGAGATGCTTTATCATTTCCTATCCCAATATCGTTGAGTCTCAAGCATCATATAACCATGGCTTAATCCTGATCAAATGAGATTTTTTTAAACTGCTCGATTATGATTAAACTTCTGACTTATATTCGAGATGCTTTATCATATGCTATCTCAATTTCGATGAGTCTCAAATATCATATAACCTGATCAAATAAAATTCTTTTAAAACTTCTCGATTATGATTAGACTTCTGATTTAAACCCGAGATGCTTTGTCATTTTTTATCACAATATCGAAGAGACTCAAGCATCATATAACCATGATTTAATCCTGACCAAATGAGATTTTTTTAAACTGCTCAATTATGATAAGACTTCTGACTTATACCCGAGATGCTTTATCATTTGATATCACAATATCGATGAGTCTCAAGCATCATATAACCATGTCTTATTCCTGATCAAATGAGATTTTTTTAAACTGCTCGATTATGATTAGACTTCTGATTTATACCTAAGATGCTTTATCATTTGCTATCACAATATTGTTGAGTTTCAAGTATCATATAACCTGATCAGATGATATTTTACTAAACTGCTCAATTATGATTAGACTTCTGACATATACCCGAGATGCTTTATCATTTCATATCACAATATCGATGAGTCTCAAGCATCATGTAAACATGATTTAATTCTGATCAAATGAAATTTTTTTAAACTGCTCGATTAGGATTAGATTTCTAAATTATACCCGAGATGTTTTAGCATTTGCTACCCCAATATCGATGAGTCTCAAGCATCATATAACCATGACTTAATCCTGATCAAATGAGATTGTTTAAACTGCACGATTATGATTAGACTCCTGAAATACACTCGAGATGCTTTATTATTTGCTATCACAATATCGATGAGTCTCAAGCATCATATATCCACGACTTAATCCTGATCAAATGAGGTTTTTTTAAACGGCTCGATTATGATTAGATTTCTGACATATACCCCAGATGCTTTATCATTTGCTAACACAATATCGATGAGTCTCAAGCATCATATCTGATCAAATGAGATTTTTAAAGTGCTCGATTATGATTAGACTTCTGACTTAAACCTAAGATGATTTCTCATTTGCTATCACAGTATCGTTGAGCCTCAAGCATCATATAACCTGATCAAATGAGAATTTTTAAATCTGTTCGATTATGATTAGACTTCTGACATATACCCGAGATGCTTTATCATTTGCCATCACAATATCGATGAGTCTCAAACATCATATATCCACGACTTAATCCTGATCAAATGAGATTTTTTTAAACGGCTCGATTATGATTAGACTTTTGACTTATACCCCAGATGCTTTATCATTTGCTATCACAATATCGATGAGTCTCAAGCATCTTATCTGATCAAATGAGATTTTTAAAGTGCTCGATTATGATTAGACTTCTGATTTATACTCTAGATGATTTATCATTTCCTATCACAATATCGATGAGTCTCAAGCATCATATAACCATTTCTTAATCCTGAACAAATGAGATTTTTTTTAAAGTGCTCGATTATGATTAGAATTCTGACTTATACACGAGATGTTTTATCATTTGCTATCACAATTTCAATGAGTCTCAAGCATTATATATAACCATGACTTAATTCTGATCAAATGAAATTTTCTTAAACTGCTCGATTATGATTAGACTTCTGACTTATACCTAAGATGCTTTATCATTTGCTATCACAATATCGTTGAGCCTCAAGCATCATATAACCTGATCAAATGAGATTTTTTAAATCTGCTAGATTATGATTAGACTTCTGACATATATCCGAGATGCTTTATCATTTGCTATCACAATATCGATGAGTCTCAAACATCATATAACTATCACTTCATCCTGATCAAATGAGATTTTTTAAACTGCTTTATTATGATTAGACTTCTAAATTATACCCGAGATGCTTTATCATTTGCTATCGCGATATCGATGAGTCTGAAGCATCATATAACCATGACTTAATCCTGATCAAATGAGATTTTTTTAAACAGTTCGATTATGATTAGCTTTTTGACTTATACCCGAGATGCTTTATCATTTGATATCACAATATGGATGAGTCTCATGCATCATATAACCATGACTCAATCCTGATCAAATGAGATTTTTTAAACTGCTCAAATATGATCAGACTTCTGACTTATACCCAAGATGCTTCATAATTTGCTATCCAAATATCGATGAGTTTCAAGCATCATATAACCTGATCAATTGAAATTTTTTTAAACTGCTCGATTATGATTAGACTTCTGACATGTACCCCGGATGCTTTATCATTAGTTTCCCTTTATCATTTGCTATCATTTACAAGATATATCCCTTTTCAAATTCGTCTCGGGTCAGGTGAATTCCCTTGTCTTTGTTAAATCCAAGGAAGAGACTGTCATGGGCACGAACGTAGTTGTTGTCCTCAAAGTTCAATTCTAAGGGTTTGCTAGGCATTGAATTGCCGTCCACGTAAGCACTTAAAAAGTTTACTTGATGGTGGTCTAGGAAAAATGGATTTAATGTATATTGTCCGTTCATACCGGCATTATTAAGGCATGCTATAACCACTCTTTTTGGCATAACACCCAAAAACACATTATCTTGTATAAAAGACCAATTCTCTTTCGGCACCGAATTATATCGTTAAGTCTCAAACATCATTTAACCTGATGAAATGTGATTTTTTAAACTGCTCGATTATGATTAGACTTCTTACATATACCCGAGATGCTTTATCATTTGATATCATAATATCGATGAGTCTCAAGCATCATATAACCACGATTTAATCCTGATCAAATGAGATTTTCTTAAAATGCTTGATTATAATTAGACTTCTAAATTATATCTGATATGCTTTATCATTTGCTATCCCAATATCGATGAGTCTCAAGCATCATATAACCATGACTTAATCTTGATCAAATGATATTTTTTTAAACTGCTCAATTATGATTAGACTTCTAAATTATACCCGAGATGCTTTATCATTTGCTATCCCAATATCGTTGAGTCTCAAGCATCTCATAACATGATCAAACGAGATTTTTTTAGACTGTTTGATTATGAATAGACTTCTGATTTATACTCGAGATGCTTTATCATATCCTATCACAATATCGATGAGTCTCAAGCATCATGTAACCATCACTTAATCCTGAACAAATGAGATTTTTTTAAACTGTTCGATTATGATTAGACATCTGACTTATACTCGAGATGCTTTATCATTTGCTATCACAATATCGATGAGTCTCAAGCATCGTATAACCATGACTCGACATTACTCGTAATTTTATGCCGATTGTAAAAACATTTGAAATTATATTTTAGTTTAAAATATGATTTCAATGTTTCTTAAGGTTAAAAATCTTGCCACCTTAATATTTTCGCTCATCAATGATAGAGAGCTTTTGTAAATCAACCACAGAATGGAAACGTACTCGACATTACTCGTAATTTTATACCGATTGTAAAAACATTTGAAATCATATTTTAGTTTAAAATATGATTTGAATGTTTCCTAAGTTTAAAAATCTTGCCACCTAAATATTTTCGCTTATCAATGATAAAGATCTTTTGTAAATCAACCACAGAATGGAAAAGTATTCGGCAGTACTCGTAATTTTATGTCGATTGTAAAAACATTTGAAATCATATTTTAGTTTAAAATATGATTTTAATGTTTCTTAAGGTTAAAAATCTTCCCACCTAAATATTTTGCTCATCAATGATAAAGAGCTTTTGTAAATCAACTACAGAATGGAAAGGTACTCGACCTTGCTGGTAATTTTATGCCGATTGTAAAAACATTGGAAATCATATTTTAGTTTAAAATATGATTTCAATGTTTCTTATTTATCTCTATTTCTGAAATAATGTTAGTTCCTGTGCAAATCTATAAATGGGATGAATAAAATATTTGCGTTACTATTACTAATATATCATGAAAAATCTCAAGTCTTCATATTCAGTGTGAAAATAGAACAGTAGATAAATATATTATGATTCTAATAATTGCATATTTACCTGCTTCATTCCAAAAAGCATGATCTGCGAAACAATGAAGTAATTTAAATATCAGATGATACTGACAAGCTTTCGTCTCAGCTTTTCATAGTTTTCTGGTGTAGAACTTAGATATGGCGTATTGTCTACAATAAAAACATTCACCTTGACATAGCCACATTTTACTCTTGTTTAATAAAATTCCGCCCCCTTTTTATTACATTACTTTATGGAATGTATTTCGAATTATTTAGGTTTAAATATATTTCATAAAAATCATCTGCCATCTTATTATAACGTAATTAGCCATTTTGTTTAAAAAAATTGAAGATTAAAATGATAATTTTACTTTGTTTACCATTACGGTGTGATTTTATTTAAATTAACATGCAAGTAAAAATCATATAACAAATGCAAATTTTAAAGAAACTGGCTTTTATTACTGTTCGCTAATTTGGTATACTTCGAAGTGTCACACAATAACCACGATTTTCCAAAAATTGTGTAAGATTCCAGAATACTTTGAAATTGTTTTGCAATTATGAAATGGAAAAAAAAAACGCGCACAATGGTGAGTCCAATTAGGAGAAACCACCCAAGCTCGAGAAGAAGAAGAGTTCTTTACATCCATGCGCCTGCCCTATAGAGGAACATTTTAAAGTCGTACAGCCATGAAATTTGAGACAGGGGTATCCCGAGATGAAAAGCCTCGTTGAGATTTTTAAAAATTTAAATCAGTTTTCAAGTAATTTAATGGAAAAACGCCCTTTTGTAACGATTTTTGCACAAATCGGTTCCTTGGCGATCCCTCAGTGTTTTTTTCTCAACACCATTGGAAAGGTCTGATAATCATTTTTCAAACGGAATCTGTACTATCAATAGACGAATATTTGGTAATATATATACTTTTCGTCTTTTGCAGACGTAATCCATTTTAAAAATACGATACACAAAAATTGACTAACAATACGATCTTCAAATTGAGTATTGTACGCTACTCTAAAACACTTTGTTCCTGGGGGTCATTTGTACATTAAGTATGATTTTTATAAGGCATTCATGTAACGCTTATTTTTAACAAACTTAACAGTTCTTAGAAGAGCAAGGTCGAAAACTCTATCCATCAAGCACACGCATATGGATAAAGGCGGATTTTACAACTGCCATCACGTGATGTCACTCACATTTAGTGTTTCTTTCAGGCATACATTCTGGAGGGCGAGGTCCCTCCGGAGACGACTATTCTCCCCCCCCCCCTCCGGAGACATTTTATGTTAACCTAGTTTCTATTTATGAGACAGCATTTAGATATATATATATATAGGGCAAGTAGAAAACTTGCCCCCACCCCGGCCCAAAAGTGCTGAAAATAACACTGTTCATATTCTAGGAGTTCACGTGGCACAAACTGGATGATAAAATACAAAAATCATGTTCCCAGAGATTTTTTGGATTGCAACTATTTTAATTTAAAAAATGTACCGTTTCAAGCAAGTTTTGCGTCCCCCATTTGCATTCGCACATATGCGCTTATTTGGAGCGTATCAACTGTGCTTTCCTAGGGCGTATTAAAAGAGCATTTAGGGCGTATTATGTCCGCGCAGAGGGTGAAAAGAGTATTTAGAAAAGAGTACTTCTCAAAACAGATTATTAAGGGAGTACAAAATATTTCATTGAAAGCCGTATTAAGCCCACGCAGAGGGCAGAAGGCGCATTTAGAGCGTATACGCAGCCCAGCGTCGGGCCCTAGGTGTATTACGCACCGGGATAAGAAGTGTTTAGAGGGTGCGACAGTCCAAAAGACAGTGTAGGCCCAAATCTGGCCTTCGAATTTCGCCTGACCTTTTCTGGAAAATTCTGTCCCCAGCAGCCCACACAAAGAAGGAAGTCATTGAATAAATAGCTGGCTCGTGTGGTTCGTGGTGGATGTAACAGTCAACGGATCTTTTTTTCTTTATACTCTATTCCAATACTGTGTTTTGTGTGATAATTCCTTATGCAAAATCCGTATCAATTCAGGGAAATACCTTATTACTTTTATCGTCATGCATTGGATATAAATAATACCGAAATACAGAGTGTAGATGTTCCTTAGAAGTAAGTGCTTACCATTTCTTGCTTCTTCTCATGTCATTTTAAATATATGCCATTCAAAATATATAAATTATATTATTCCTTCTTGTCTAAATTTCTTTTCAATTAAAGCTAACTGGATTCTAAATTGTTTTGTTGCTATTTATAACGTCAACAAACTTCTTTAGAGTTCTTTTAGCTAGTTTTAAAATCTTATTGTTGTCACATTAATTAAGAAAACTGACCAGGCACTTGTAAAATTAAGCTTTGTTAAATAATTGAGAAGTATTTAATATCATTCAATGTTTAAAATGTATATTTTATCAGGTTAGCTTGTGTTATTCATTGCATTTGCCTAGTGTACTTAATTTGTTGTAAATTATTCAGTTTCCTGCAAATATTTTGAAATATTTAATAATGTTGTTAGTTTTGGGATATTTTATAATAGACTAGCAGTATGACCGTTCTTCGTACTGATTATATAATACAAGAAACTTAAAATTCAGAATTTGTAGTGAAGTTTTAATATTTAGTGTCTTTATTTTTGAAATTTATTAACTAAACACAATATATGAATAATTAACTAAACACAATGTATGAATTAATTGACAAAACACATCATGAGTTTTTACGAAAATAAAACATCTGAGGTATTAAATTGAAAATGTTATTAATTCCCGTAATATTTAAATCCGAAAGCTGTAATTGATGTAATCTAGATGAAAAAGATAAAAAAGATGAAATTCCGATCATTTATAAAATTTTCTTTTATATCAATGTCTTTATTATTTAAATCTGAAAAAATTTAATAATTATCTTCTGTCTAATAAACACATTTAATTTAATTGCGTTGCTAAGCATCATGATATAATTTTCTTAATAAATTTGCGGAATTTATCATCTGCATAGTACTATTTCTGTGGAAGGATTAATATATATATTGTGGGACTTTTATTCATATCTCGACAATCCCTGGTCCTAGAAACTTGAAACATGGACTAAATTTTAAGTGGGGCTATTTCAAGGCTACCCACACAATTTTCATGAAATTCGATGCAGTTGTTCTACCGTGATGATGAGATAGATAAACATACAGACAGACAGATAGATGAATTTTCAATTTTATTTATATAAATAAAAAAAATTTAATTCTCCTTTTAAAATATTGTCAATAGTAAGAAATCGTAGCAATAAAAATGCTACACTAAAGTTATGAAAGTAAAATTATAGTGTAAAATGTAATAATTTATACATCAAATAGCATATTTTTAACCGTTTGACAAGTAATTGCATGTAAAAGATTTAGTATCTTAATATATTGCATGTATATTTTTCATTATTTGTGATGGCATGCTGAAATTTAAAAAAAATGGGTTAAGAAGTCATTTGTGTGTAGGTTGTGCACATTTTTTTACTGTAGCGAATAAACTGTTATTATATTATTAAAAATTGTTAAAATTGCTTGGAAAAAAATAAAGTAACCAACTTACAATTTCAAGTTACCATTGCATATTTCATTATATTAGTTAATGTTATTTTAATAATGCAAAGCTAATTTAATCTTTCTTAAATTTTCAATTCAATGGAATTATAAATGTAATATTAATGCCAAAAAGTTCTATTATACAGCTTTATTAAATTTGCAAAGCTCCTGAGGGATTTCAAACTCTTTAATTAAGCAAAATTGTTTACTATTTGTTAATGTGTGGTAGTAAAAAAAGGAATATAAGATGTACTATATTAGAAAACCTGAACTTCTACAAATTATAGTGCATAGGTTAATGAATGACATTCATTCATTCTCTGATACTTTGATGCCAATGTTTTCGGAAACATCTATAATCGTGGGAGATTTTAATGCAAAGCACCCACTATGGGGAAGCGCTGCTGCTAATCAAAGAGATAATGACCTCTCAAACCTTGTGGATGACGATCCTTTTTGCATCCTGAATGATGGAACACCAACATATTGCTCATATAGTTACGACAGCCGAGATGCATTGGATCTCGCGTTTACCAGCTCAGATATTTTTTCAAGTTGTGGCTGGACTGTCCTGGATTCGATTGGGAGTAACCACTCGCCGGTCCTCATGGAAATTAGGCATTTTCACAAAACCCCTAATAGCAAAAATGCTTACTGGAACTTCAAAAAAGCCAACTGAGAGGTATATAAAAGCTCTCTGAACAGTTTTCTGAATCAGGCTATGGTCTTTAGTGATCTTGATGGCAAATGGCGGCATTTCAGAAATTCTGTCCGAGGGACCGCTAAGCTGGCCATTCCCAGAGGCAACAGGAAAAAAAAGTAAGCCAAATTTTATCCATAATGCTGAGGCCCTTTCGCTTCTTATACATCAGAGAAACTCTCTTCAGCGCGATCTTCTGACTTCTCCTTCTCCGTCCCTTACGTCTGCTTTGAACCTGGTAAACGCAAATATTAAACGTTTGTATGTGGATTTCAGGAGAGAGTGTTGGAACAACTTGTGTGAAAAACTTGACTGTCGTACTCCTACCTCAAAACTTTGGAAATTGGCAAAAAATATTGATAGGATACAGCCACAGGTTGACAAGACCAATTCTTTTAACCACCCTGATGGGGGCCAACGGCCGTACCGTGCTGAATACACCGGTTTTCGTTAGATCACCGAAGTCAAGCAGCATCGGGCGCGGTTAGTACTTGGTGGGTGACCACCTCGGAACCCCGCGTGCTGTTGGCCATCTCGGGTGCGGTATCCCCGTGGTTTGCGCGCTAGATTTGCACGCTACCACAAATGCCGCCGTGTTCATGCGGAGTACGATCACGTTAAACATGGGGGTCCGTAAGTCCTTCCGAGAGGTTGGTGGTAGGGGAAGGAGCAGGGTAAGAAATTAGAAAAAAAAGGTAGGGGCCAAATGGCCCCCAGCATCAATTTTTTATGGGCCATTTGAAAATTTCTAAGGGCCAAAATAAAACAATTTAATGAAATAAAAAATATACACGATAAAACCACATAGGCCTAATCAAAATATTTTATTTACTTGCCAAATATATATATATACTTTAAAAAAAAAAGACACTAAAGTGCAAGTTATAATTTTTAAATTGACTTATCATTTAATTCCCATTTTTAGTTAATAACCACTGGCCGGTAGGTCAATGAAGTTTAATGGCCAGTTGTTGACAGCTGCAAAATGTGCTATGCTTTCTTTCAACTTGCTTAATGTTATGCAAAATTGTGTTTAAGTATGTTATTTAATAATTTAGGAATTTGCTGGTATTACCTATTTATTTATAGATTTATTATACAATAAACATAAGTCACTATATGTCTATTATCAAGAAAACTCCTTAGCGGATCTACTTTTGTACAATCTATTATTTGGATGTTGATGCAAAGGAGGAAGATTTTAAAAATTGGGGGAAATTTAAGAGATTGGCAAGTTACACAATTTTTTATTATTATTTGATAAAAAAAACAAGACAAATTCACAGAAATATTTCAAATTTTTAATGAGTAATATTGTTAGCAATGCATTTATTATTGCTAACATCTCATTATTAACATTTAATAGATTTTCAAAACTTATTTTTTTTAAGTGTTTTTCTAAAACTAATTCTTTTCTATAAGTTAGTGTCCCTATCCCCATCTTTTCCATTTCTTAAAGGTTTTTCAAATTTAAATTTTTTATTTATCCCATTTTTGAATATTTTAAATATTTATATTCACTAATGTTTTTTAATCCTGTTTTAAATCTTATCAATGACTTTTATTATAAGTCTTTTCAGCTGTTTTATAATATTTGTTTTCCAATAGATTATAAAACAAATAATTTATCATGAAGCATTCAAATATTTTTGGAGGCAATTTTAAATTCAATCAATTAATTTAAGCAATTTCAAGTTTTCTCATCCTGATGTTTTTATTTTTTACTTTTCGAAGCTGACGAAGCATTTACTATTATTTATTCCTCCCTATTATTTTTAAAAAGCCCGAATACTGATTTTTCTTTAATTTAGAGGGTTTTACCAATGATTTTCAGTGATTTTTAATAAATTTATAATCTTTGTTTTATTTTTTTAATCATTTACTATGTAAATTTTCCATCATCGTGATCGCGATATTTCGGTCTTTTTTCCCGTTATATTATCGGACCTTATGAACGCTTTTATTTTAAAATTTCCCCAATATATGTATTTCATAACAAGGAAATTCTTTATCCTCTTAAGGAAATTTGATCTTTTTAATATTTCGACGTTTTTGAATTTAAGAAAGATCGTCTTATATCGCTAGAAGCATGATGTTTTATACTCGAATTTTCCGATCCACGGGGGACGGAGGGGGGGGGGCATGAACAGCTCTTGACCACGGATAAGTTGAAAATGGAACCAATTTAACTTTGAATTTATAATAATTGTTAACAGTTAGCACTTCTAAAAGCACAACTATGCAAACATTTTAGGAATCCATACATTTTTATTTTTATGCATCATCGATGAGAGATTAATAACTTAAAACAGGGTATAATCTATAAAAGGAAATCTACAATTTCTCTGAGCAAAAAACTGTAGTGCATCGAGACTTTAAAAATTGTGAAATTCTCGCGATCTAGCTTTAAAATCAATACGAAGTATGTCCGGGTTAGTATCCTTCAAACGCCCTATTTTAGTCAATGCTACACACATTCATAATTTCCATAGGGTCGTTTATGGACCGTGAATATGTAGATTAAAGTAGAATAATACTATATAACATTGCAATATCAGCAATTCAGCTCGGAAAAGAATTCCCTCTTCCCCAAGGTTGATGTCCTTTATTCACGCCTGACGCCCAGATTTCAGTTCGCTTGCACGGGTCCCGAGCCACAGCGAATTCCCGAAACTCTTTCTTATAGATTACTTCTTTTAATTTTCTATTATGAAAAACAAGCTATAATGAATATTTAACCAATAAATAAATTCAAAATTCACCAAAAACAGGGCGAATTTCACGAAATATTTTCTTTTAAGCGAGTGATTTCAATTCCGTTCGTGCATAAGCTTTAGGGTACCCTTTTAAATTTGAGGTAGGTGTAAAAATGATGAAAGACCTATTAGTACCAAAGATCTAGATTAGTCCTCGAAGCAGAGTAGTTATATTTCATACAGCGCTGGAAAATGGGGGGGGGGGGTGCAGGTCAATGCATAGAGCGCGGCAAAGACGGACGCTACACCACGGCATGTCGCAAAACACATCAGTGATTAAGAGGAGGGGTTAGACAGGAATGTGGACTACACTTATTCTTCGTTGCAAATGCAATAAATTACGATCGCCTTGTAGGGGAGAACAACTACGGAAGAGCCATAGCAGTATCGTAGCGATTGTTGACAGATTTTTGTTACTCCCCAGGTGGCATTGTTTAAGGAGAAGAGTCATTTTTTAAGCTATCACAGAGTTTGGCCGGTAGTCAGGATTTTGTTAATCGCCAGTTTTTGAAGTTTAATCGCCATCTGGCGAGTAAGAATACTAAGCTTGTTTTATATTATTATATTAATTTTAAATTGACTTATTGTTTTATACAAGAAAAAAAGAGGTTTTTTTTTTTCCTCGGTTATTTTTGATAAATTATAGCGGTTTAATTCTAGTCGCGATGTGGCCCCCGATTCCGAAATTATGGTCGCAAATGATAAAAATTTGGTCGCATTTCGCGCATGGCCCCCGCTAATTTCTTACCCTGGGAAGGAGGGTACGGTCCCTGTGGATGCCTCCCCCACTGGGTTCCGGTCTAAATTGGGTGGCACTTCCCGGCCGTCCATACAGTTACCTTACACCTTTCTGGTAGGTCGGACGGTCTGGGTCTCAACAACAACCACCCTGATGGATCATTGTGCAGTGACAGCGAGGCTGCAAATACGTTAGGTAGACATTATCAGAGGGAGAGAGTCGACTTTCTTTTAATATAGAAGACAAACTGATTGCAAAATCAACCAGTTTTTATTCATAAAACTCGCTGTAATCCCGGTGATTATCCAGTTTTTAATAAGGATTTTACCAGTGAGGAACTGGATATTGCTTTCCATGATATCCTAACAAATCGCCTGGCCTGGATGGGATCCATGGTCATATGCTGGCCAATTTGAGTCATTTGGGCAAAAATTTTCTTCTTGACATTTTTAACACTTCTTGGAATATTGGAGGACTCCCGAGGGAATGGAAAGATGCTCTTGTCATCCCCATTAAAAAACAGGAAAAACAGGCTAATGATCCAAACAGTTTTAGGCCCATCGCCTTGACCAGCATTTTGTGCAAACTCATGGAGAGGATTGTCCTGCGTAGACTTACTTATCATCTTGACCACAATCGTCTGCTACCTGCTGAACAGTATGGCTTTAGTAGGGGCCACTGCACGATGGATCAGGTTTTATATTTTGGTCAAAAGGTCAGGGACGCTCAAAATCGTAGGCCTACAAATCACACTGTGGCCGCCTTCCTTGACCTGTCTAAGGCCTTCGACAGGGTTTGGAAAAACAAACTCCTTTGCAAACTATATAGCAAATTTAATATCAGAGGGAAATTCTTGCCGTGGCTCGCTGACATTTTAAGGGCCCGATATATTAGAGTGAAGTTTAAAGACAGTGTTTTTGGAAGATTCAGACTGAGTCTTCCCCAGGGCTCTGTGCTTAGCCCTACTCTGTTCTCTCTTTTTATTGCTGGTATAGAGACAGGGACTAATGCCAATCATTGCATGGGATTGTATGCTGATGATATAATTATTTGGAGCAGCAAATCAAGTATCACTTCTGCCCAGGAAGATATTAATTCTACCCTCCTTGATTTCGAGAATTTCGCTGCGGAGCATAACATTGTTTTTAATACCTCTAAGTCTGTTTCCAGTGTATTTACCACCAATAGACATCTGTATAACCTGGAGCCTGACATCTTTCTTCTGGGTAGGAGACTAAATTGTGAAAAACATCCCAAGTATTTGGGGTTCATTTTGGACCAGGAGATACTTAGCCGTGCTCATATAGACAATTTGGTTTTGAGAGGTAACTCTATCGAGAACACCGACCCACCCGAAGGTATACAGGAAAGATGCACAGTCGCTGCAATAGCGCTCCCAGGACACCAGGCCGTGGTCCAAAGCCACGGCGCTCCACCCCATCCGCGCGCCGCCAAAAAGACCAACCGCGCAGGCAGGAGGTGCAAAACACCAAAAACATGCCCAGACAAACACGAACCACCATCTGTCGAGAGTCATCCTCTGACTGATCCCTCACACTTTATTAAACAATACAGAATTACAAGAACCCTTCATTTAGGGTTAAAACCAAATATCCTTCATTCTTAAGGAATAAATCATAAAAACAAAATATCACACTTGGATAAAAACCATGAATTCAAATTGAATTCAACAAAATGTCAAAAAAGTAAAAAATACATTATTCATAATCAATCGCCAACATATCATAACATCAATCAACATATTCCATAATTCAAACATTACTATATAATACAATACAATTACATATGACTCTTATATTACAATATTTACAATCATCTTAAAATACAATCTACTTTTAGTACAATCCAATTCTCACTATAATTCAATTCACATTACATAATTCCACTTCAAATACAATCTAAAATCCATCCCAAGACAAGCAATATAACAGCAAAACACCTATCAATTCATTTCAAAAGATAAAATATTTTTCATAATTTCCTTAACACCATTCCTGCACTTAAAGTGCATACATAAATTAAATAAACCAACATTTTTATAGTTCTTAGGGAAAGTATCATTCTATATTTTGTCCCATAATTCACAATCGTAAATAGTGTGGTATACAGATCCACTCGCTTTACCACAATAGCACTTTTTATCTTTACCGAAAAATCTATGCTGGTAGTCTCTAAATGCACCATGTCCAGTAAGAACCTGGTTAATGAAAAAGTCTCCATGAAGCCTTTTCGTAGATACTTTCTTTATTTCATTGTGAAGACACTTTCCTGTACATAGCTGGTCCCACCTTCCTTGCCATTCCAAAATCATCTCATTCTGGATCTTCTTCTTTAACTGATCTTTGCTCCATTTAAAGTAAAAGTCAACTGATGCTTTCTTGGTGGCTCCTTTCGCCAACTCGTCTGCCTTTTCGTTACCTGTAATACCAATATGGGCCTTTACCCAATGAAGCTTGATGAAATCCTTACTATGAATCAATTTTTCCTTAAGATCGATGATATACCTGTTACTATTTTCATAAGCACCAAGTGCCTGTAGTACCGATCGGGAATCGGTACAAATATGAGTTTCTCTTATTATATTATTATTTCGAATATATTCATATGCTTTCAAAATGGCTAATAATTCTGCATTGTAAACTGTAGTTTCGTCATTCAATCGATGTTGTTCGTGATACAGGATTTCATTATCCTGATATACCACAAATACACTACCCACTTTACCATCAATTTTGGAGCCATCAGTATAAATAACTCTTCCTCCATTATTTGGAACTTTATCATTCCAATACAATAGTGATTCTTCCCAAGGGGGTTTCCTTATAAAACTTGGTTTTTCAATATTTGTCTGTTCTACAATTTCTTCTCCAATTTGTAAATTCTCCATTCCATTTACACTTCTATATAGCTTCGTATCCCCTTTTAATTTTAGATCAAGGGGGAGACATCCCGCTAATATTTGCAAATCCATATTAGATGTAGTTCTATAGCTTTTCGTTATAGCAAGTAATGCTATTCTCTGAATTTGCAGAATTTTATCATTTGTTCTCCTTATGTCGTTATACCAAATCTCTGCTCCATAGGATATATATTTTTCTACAGCTTTTAGGTAGATTTCCTTCCTAATCTCTGGTCTTAGACCCCAAGTTGCTCTTATGAATCTATTCAATTTGTTTTGGAATTTTAATACTTTGTTCTTGATTTCGTTTAGATGAGGAATCCAGGTCATTTTACAATCGAACTGTAATCCCAGATATTTTAGATTCTTATCATAACTTATCCTTCTTTCATACATCTTTATATTAGGAATACAAGTAATATTTTTCTTGTATGGAAACATGATAAATTTAGATTTTTCCGTACTGAACCTAAGTACAAATTTTCCTGCCCAATTTTCAAGTTTCTTTATAGCAATTGTTCCCATCTCACCAAAAAGGTAAGACGCACTTGCCCTCATAATTATAGCAATATCATCAGCAAATGCTTGTACTCCAGTTTCCTCATTATTGAATTCAATCTTCAATGCTTCATCTACTATTAATAACCATAAAATTGGAGCCAAACTAGATCCCTGTGGTATTCCAATATTATAGTCCCAGTATGTTTCAGAATCTTCCATATAGATCTTCCTTTCACTAAGGAAATCATTAACCAAATTCTTTAATTCCGTTGTTAACGAGAAACTATTCATTTGTCTTCTCACATCAATCCACTTTACCGTATTAAAAGCATTTTTAATATCTAACGATATCAAACACGTTATCTTATTGCTATTTTTGTTCTCATTCCTGCTTTCCACAATTGCTTTTAGGGCATCAATCGTGCTTTTGTGCCTCCTAAATCCAAATTGCTTGTCACTCAATTGGTTACCAAGATAGTGAATCATTCTATAAGTGATCATCTTATCCAATATCTTACCCCAAACTGGGAGCAAGCATATTGGCCTATAAGAACTTGCTTCTCTCCGATCCTTTCCCTCTTTAGGGATCAATATAACTTTTGCTATTTTCCATGATTTAGGAAGCATAGCGAATTCCATGCATTTATTCATTATTTTTAAAAACCATTCTTTATTAATATTATATAATTCTTTAAAGATTTCTAATGTTAATCCGTTATGACTTGGAGCCTTATTAGTATTCATATTATCCATAGCTCTACACACTTCGAATTCAGTAAGGCAGAGATATACCCTATTTTCTTCTTCTAAACTTTCAATCTCTTTTTCAATATCAGAGAAATTTGTCTCCCGACTTGTGAACCCTCTAGGGACACCTCCATCGGATCCAGTAGGGTGTGTCGCGGGGGTGACGCCCAGCGCTAGGCCAATTTCCCGGGACCCCAATTCTGGGCCGGAAGAGCACTCCAATCTAGTAGGGTTGAGACCCAGACCGTCCGACCTACCAGAAAGGTGTAAGGTAACTGTATGGACGGCCGGCAATCTAGTAGGGTAATCACCTTCCGAAGACTCCTCTCTTCTGAAATGAAAATGAATTATCTCTTCAATTGCTTCCTTAGGGGACTTTGTTTCTTCCCCATTTTCTTTTCTGATACTTTCATCAATATATGATCTCCTAAATTTATCTTTTGCGATTTTATAATGGGAACCAAATGTGTTACTACTCGTTATCCCATTCAAATATTCTCTAAAACTATCTTTCTTTGCCTTTATTATCTCTCTTTTATAAATTGTGATCATATTATTAAACCTAGATCTTTTGATCTGTCTAATATTCACATCATTTTCTTTTTGAAACTGCCTCCTAAGTGCTCTTGTCTTGCTTCTCATAACTTTCAATTCATTGTTCCACCAAATTGCGTTTCTCCTATTTTCCTTATTACTCCTCTTCCGATTTTTGTAACAAATTTCTTCTAATTCTTTTTCTACTTTACTAATAATTTCATCTAAATTATTCCTATTTATTTCAATTTCCATCATCTTGTTTACTAGGTCATTTATTTCTATCTTTGCCTTTTCCCAATTCAAATTTTTAATCCTCCATTTTCGACTTTTATTCCTCGCCCTAATAATGTCTTCTTTAATTATAAACCTAATTTCATTATGGTCACTTAACGTGATCATATCTGTAACTTTCCAGTTTTTTATCTTATTCTCCATGTTCTTAGTTAAGGTCAGATCTACCCAGCTTACACCTTTAGTAGGTAACCCTGATAGGTAACCCTGAGAGGTAAACAGAGACTCAGAATTTTGAAATATATTTCTGATAGAGATTGGGGTGCGGATGCGCCGACCCTGAGAAACACATACACTGCTCTTATTCGACCGATCCTAGAGTACGGTGTTCAGGTCTATCAGGCTGCCTCTGTCAGCAACCTAGATAAACTGAAAAGGGTTCAGCTTTCTGCTGCCAGAGCTATAACTGGTCTCCGCAATAGCTGTCCGAGGGACATAGTACTGTATGAAGCTGACCTCCAACCCCTCAGTAGGTTTTTCCTGGCCAAATATTTTGCAAAGCTCATCAGTTATGGAGATCAGCACAGAACCTCTAATTATGTGCGTAGCTGGAGCAGTAATCGTCATCTTAAGACAGAAGGTCCACTTAGCATCGCTGAAAGTGAGGGTTGGCTGCAAAGCGAAGTTGAACATGTCTCCCTCGCCTGCTGTATGGAGGTTACTGCCTCGTTTCATGATCGGGTCTTTTTCAGGACTGAACTCTGCTTATACACTAACAAAGGCACGCAGCATCCAGATTATCTTAAACAGCTTGCTTTGGAAACTATTTATAAAATTCCCGGTGACGCGTTGCAGATTTATACTGATGGAAGTAGGGGTGATGGTGCCATCTCCGGTAGCGGAGTCTACATCAAGCAGGGGAATGGCATTAGGACATGTAGGAGAAACCCCAACTACTGCTCAGTTTTTCGAGCGGAACTCATATCCATTGAGGAGGCCTTGAGTTATTGTGTCAAAGAGGGAGTCAATACAGACATCTGGATCCTAAGTGATAGCCATAATTCTATTCAGCACCTGGCTGAATGGTGGAGACATGGTGACGGAACGACAGTGAATATTGTTCAGCATTTGGGTTACTTGTGTGCCCATAACAGGATATTTCTCAATGGGTGCCATCTCACGTAGATATTTACGGTAATGAGGTTGCGGATGGTCTGGCCAAGGAGGGCAGCCTTAGGAGTTCTATTGACGGTGGCTGTCTTTCTTTCTCGGAACTTGCCTCACGAGTCAAACTTGAAATCAATTCCACTTGGAGAACGTCCCCCGTGCATGAGTGGTATGATTGCAGCCGCCCTGGTGCTGCTTTGATTGGGGCAGGCAGTAGGGGAGATCAGACGGCTCTGGTCAGACTCTGCAGCGACCATCTTCTTGCTCTTCGGCATGTGTTGGGTTCTAAGGTTTATCCCCTTTTCCCGAAGTGCAATGTGGCTCAGGCCTCTCCTGCCCATGCCTTGACATGTATTGGATGCCAGAGGAGTCAGCTGTACTCCAGTCCTGGAGTAGTTCTTCATCTTTTGAAGACTCACGGGTCCATGGACTTGATCTGATGTTGCTGTCGGTCAAGTGGGATAAGAAACAACACCATAACTTTCAAGTAGTATTTTATCTTAATTCTAAATCATTTTACAATTTACAACAACAAAAAATATAAATAAAATAAAAATAAATAAATAAATGACCATATTGAAAGTTAAATTCTGAGATTATTTTTTATGATTATCTTATGATATTGAAAGAAAAAGATAGTATTCAATAATCATTTTAGTTTCAGCATACTTTAGCTGTAAGTGAATGGACTGAAAAATTATTTAAATAAAATGCCTGATTAAGCAATAAATACCCAGGGTTCTTTTTTAACTTTTATTAAAACATCACTGACTAACTGAATGGAATCCATTCTGCCCCCCCCCCCCGAGTAAATTTGAGTCATTATAAATATTTTATTTTAAAGAAATTTACAGCAATATTAATCTTTTAAATCACCCATTTTAATGTAAATTATCGAATTATTTGTGAACAAGCGTAAATACAGCATTTCCTTGCGTTTCACTTTGTTTGTTCTGCGATTTGTAGAAAATTTTAAGCTTCCAAATTTAATTAATATTATTGCTTTACTGACAAATTATTATTCCTTTACATCCAACAGAGAAACAAAAGGGAAGCAAATGGCAAAAGCTCCGATAGCGATCTGGAAGACCTACTCACAGTGGGCTTACAAGCCGAGACGTCAAAACTTAGTACTCCGGCCTCTGCTTTCGGAGGTGACGTACGGTCCCTGTGGATGCCTCTCCACTGGGTTTTGTTCTAAATTGGAGGGCACTTCCCGGCCGTCCAAACAGATGCCTTACACCTTCGGGTAGGTTGGACGAGCTGGGTCGAAAAAGAAGGAGTGTTTTGGGTCTTAGTTGGGCGGCATATCAAATGTGCTTATCTAGGGCGTATCAAATTACCTTAATTAGAGCGTATCAAAAGAGCCTTTTAGGGCATATTACGTCCACGCAGATGGTTATAGGAGTAGAGGAGAAATACGATTTCTGCGGCAGAGGGGTTACGTGGACCGCCGTGCCTCCTCCTCCGACCAACTTGGATTTTAGTGGAAGATCAGAAGGGGGGGGGGGATTTGGAGGAATTTGGAAAATTTTTGAGTTTTAATTTTTCAGAAACTTTTTTTCAGATTGCAACGATACTGTTTTCGTATAAGTCTAAGAGCATTACTTTGGAAACTCTGTAATTTTTTCAGCTAATTATTTTTATATAATTGTTTTTCATTTATGTGAAGTGTTGGTGTTGAAGACCCAGGCCACCCGACTCACCCTTGGGTACGAGCAAGAGGATGAGTGTATAAACTTTTATAAGGTGGTAGCGCTATGGTTTACTTTAAAAAATATGGACATTGTTTTATGAAGTTTAAAATTTTTTCAACTAATTATATTTATCTAATTGTTTTTCATTTATGTGAGGTGTTGAAGACCCAGGCCACACGACTCATCCTAGGGTACGAGCAACAGGATGAGTGAGTGTGAAAGCCCCAGGCCGTCCGGCTAGCAACAGGATGAGTGTATAAACTTTTATAAGGTGGTAGCGCTATAATTTACTTTAAAAAATATGGGCATTGTTTTATGAAGTTTAAAATTTTTTCAACTAATTATATTTCCGGCCGTCCGAATAGATACTCAAGTCCTCAGGACGAGTCGGACGGTCTGGGTCTTCAACTAATTATATTTATCTAATTGTTTTTCATTTATGTGAGGTGTTGAAGACCCAGGCCACCCGAGTCCGCCTATCGTAAATCCACACACAATGTTTTGGGTTCTTACTTAGTTATAAAACATTCTGATCGCCCAAATTCTTGATAAAATATTTCGCAGTATCGGATTTTCCGTCTTGCCGTCCTTATGCAACCGCTTAGTCCACAGACAATGTTTTGGGTTCTTAATTATAAAACATTCTGATTGCCCGGATTCTTGATAAAAGATTTCGTAATTGCAGTATCGGATTTTCTATCTCGACGACCCTATGCAACCGCTTAGTCCGCCTATCGTAAATCCACACACAATGTTTTGGGTTCTTACTTAGTTATAAAACATTCTGATCGCCCGAATTCTTGAAAAATATTTCGCAATCGCAGTATCGGATTTTCTGTCTTGCCGGCTCCTATGCAACCGCTTAGACCGCCTATCGTAAATCCACAATGTTTTGGGTTCTTAGTTATAAAACAGTCTGATCGCCCGAATTCTCGATAAAATATTTCGCAGTATCGGATTATCTAATTTGCTGGCCCTATGTGATCGAACTTTTAATTATGTCGACTAATCTCGTTGATAAAATATGAGAAAAGTCTTTGTTGAAGCAAAAATGATGTTTGAGGTCTTGCAATTCATTAAATTTCTTTTTCTAAATATTGAAAAAAATTTGCTATTAATAACACTGAATATATTTACTGAAAAAACGTATTTGTAAATTTTTTCTTATTTTTTACTCATAGCTACATAACATAAAGACAAATTATGGAAGAAGGAAAGCGAGGGGTGGGGGTGGTGGGGGGGGGGGGTAATTTCATAGTCTTTTGCCTAGGAATACATAATTTTTTAATCCAATCCTGCCTAATATTTTCAGGTGTGCCAATTCAATTACTTATAAATCGAGGTAGTTATTTTCTTATGTTCCTAGCTTGCGATCATAAAACAAGAATATATTTCTCATAAACGTAATATTAACAAGAAAGATAAATCATGCATAAAACATTGATTATGAAAGACTTGCCAACTGCAATGCAAGTTTATTGAAATATCTCTAAAATGCAGTACATTCAGCAGTAATATTTTTTAAATTATCACAATGCTACATTAATTTATTATATTTGAAAGCTTAAAACTTCATCGAAAAAAAATAACTTTTTTCAAATGACATCATTGAAATTTAAGTCGCCTGGTATAAACATCTCTAAAATGCGATACATTCAGCGGTAATATTGTTAAAATTATCACAATATTGCAATAATTTATTACATTTGAAAACTTAAAACTTCATCGAAAAAACGAACTTTATTCAAATGACGTCATTGAAATATAAATCGCCTGGCCATTGAAATATAAATCGCTGTAAAAGCTGTAAATATTTCATTCATACACTTTTTTTCTATTCCTTTCATTCATCACAATACTACAATAATTTATTTTATTTGAAAACTAAAAACCATGGAGGTAAAAGTAATTTAACACTATGTTTAAAACTTCATCGAAAAATCTGCTATAAAATCGTCTATTCTCTATGTAAAATCAATGAATGTTTCACTCATATCAGCTATATTGCAGACTCCAGAGCCAAATAATTTTGTGTTAAAGAAATTCAGCAATTCTTATACAACTCATCCTACATCTTTATGTGTTTACTTCTCCGTAAGTGAAAATTAGGCTTCGTTGTAGAAATAATCAAAGTTTGATGATCATTTAAATTCAAATATATTGTAATTGCGTTGTTTCAGAATGTAGATTCACAGAAATTAAGCAAAAATAAAGCGGTTTTAGGACGCATACAACACTAAATATAAATTAAAAATAACTTTAAAATTCACAATTTTGACACAAGATGGATGGCATTTATCATTTAAACTCAAATATATTGTAATTGCGTCGCTTCAGAATATAGATGCACAGAAATTAAGCAAAAATAAAGCGATTTTAGGACGGATACAACACTAAATATAACTTAAAAAGAACTTTAAAAATCACAGTTTTCAACGATGTTGTAAAGTGTTAAAAACGAAAATATGGGAATAATCAAAGGATATTCTAAGACGTGTTAAAAACAATGTCTTTTTTAGGAAAAGTTAATTTTGGCTTTTAGCTCAGATATTTTCAAAACTTGGAGAAAGATTCAGTTTTGATTTACTACACACAATAATTAATTACTTTTTCATCTGTGAAATAAAATACACACAAATACAAAATATATTTATTTTTTCAAACAAAGACAACAACAACAAACATATAAAACTATTGACCCCTTAAATAAAATTTATTTTGCATTTTTGTTTCTAATTTTAATTCCATGAATATCACATTTAAACATTTTCCAAAATAATTCAATCTCATTTTCATGTGAATACAACATCGATACATAGTGCTGGAAAGGGGGTATTAAACTAATGTGAAAAAATGGGCTTTTCGGTTTTTTAAATAAATGACATTTCCACTAACTTCTAAAGGGGATCCTAACAGATACTAGGAGGGATATGTGTATCGCACACATAGCACCACATATCCCCCACCCAGGATTACACAAGCACATTGATTCGGCGTGGTCGGTAGTGTTTAATATTATGAAAATAAAATATCTTGATAAATCTTAAATGAAAATGAATTGTATACTATGTTTTAAGACATTCTTTCGAATCTAGCTTTTACTTAAGACTATCGGCATAGACTTTTTAGCAGAATTGGGCTTTTCAGTGCTCTCTTTCAGAATTTTAACGTTTTGGGCAAAGATGTCTACTATTAAATGCTTTAAACAGGGGGAGAAATTTCAAATTTGTTTCTAATAGATTTTCTTAAAATAGGGTCCTGTACTCTTTACGAAGGGCGGGATATTCTACAACTTCAGTTTTCAAGACTCTTCATGTGGGTAGGGGGTTTACGGTGCTTGTTTTAAATATTTCCAAACACTTTACTTACATATTTTCCTAAAAAATTCAAAGTTCCGTCTTTAGAAACTAGTTCCGTCTTTAGTATTGATTTCTACCACTAAGTGTCACTGATGTGTATCACTCATACTACCACTTCAAGCGTTTCTTGTTTCTTTAAAAGCTCCTAAACATGACATTTACCTAAAAAATCTAAAGTCCTATCCTTAAAAATTAGTCTTATACCACCTTTTCAACTTTATGTGATGGTCATGTGTATAGCACATACCATCACTTTAAGGGATCCCTTTAAAAAGTTTCATGTGTTAAATTTTACTTGATGTAAAACAACTTGTGTTAAATTTTACTGCATGCAAAATCACACTTGTTAGTTTTTGAATGTTGAAAATTACATTTGTTAATTTTTGAAAGAAAATAGCACGCCTTCAAAAACCTATATTATTTTCCATAGGAAATAGGTACACTTGTTGTTTTTGAAAAGTTGAAATTCGCATTAGTTGTTTTTTGTAAGGTTAAAATTAGCATCTGTTAACTTTTGTGAGACTTAAATTAGCATTTGCTAATTTTTCAAAGTTTAAAAATTCATCTAGTGCCCCTTTTCACCACTATGTTGCACTGGTGTTGCGGTATGGACACACT
Organism: Amaurobius ferox; assembly: GCA_951213105.1. Classification (NCBI taxonomy): domain Eukaryota; kingdom Metazoa; phylum Arthropoda; class Arachnida; order Araneae; family Amaurobiidae; genus Amaurobius; species Amaurobius ferox. The sequence continues at coordinate 155,969,700 of OX578142.1, forward strand.
GCATACGCCACAGCGACTCGAACCTTAGAAAAAATCCTAAGTACCGTCTATGGTAGTACACCCTTTCCACTACGACGCGGCGCCTGTGTTGTGGTATGGACATACTATATTTGTCACAGCGACTTGATTCTTTAAAAAAATCCCTTTGCCATTAGAAAATAGTTCTAAAGATATCCCTTCGCCCGGGTTGCGACAAGGCCCCCTTTAAAGTTTAAACAATAAATCTTCTAAGTTTAAAACTTAAGCTAGTACCCTTTTCCACCACTATGTGGCGGCGCTGGTGGTTCTGCTCCCTCTTCTGCCGCAGAATTTCAGGCGTTACCACCGCTTTAAAAGTTTCTTCGGAAAAATCCCTCCGCCACCCTTTCCGCCGCTATGTAGCGCTGACAGAGCATATCGCCTCTGCTGCAGAACCTAAGGTGTTGCCACCGCTAAAAAGTTTAGACGCACACCCTCTACCTAATTAAAAAAATAATAATATCCTCGTACAAGACCACGAAATTCTAAGATGACCACCACTGGCGTAGAAATGCAGGCGCTGCAACCCCCAAAAATGTTTAGACACACACCCTTCAAATTCAATCATTCACAAAATTAATTTAAAAAAATTAAGTGAAAAAACATTAAAGTTTCCTCATAATACTCTTGTACAAGACCATGAAAACCATACCGTTGCCACTCTCGAAAAAAGTTTCTGGAAAATGAAAACCCCAAAATATTTTCCATTTTGCGAAAATACCCACGTCCAGGATCACACGATTCCGACCGGAGGGCCATTCCGCATTCCGTATATTCCGCCTGTGCCAGTGAATTGTCCTCCCTTGTCTACTTACATCTTGCTTGTCATGCCTTGTCTACTCATCAAAGCTCTATCTAAAGCCAATACGTTTCAATACATATTTTGAACAAGAAATGAAAATCCTTAGTAAACACCATTCACCTTTGGAATTGGATGCAGCAACCAAATGAGTCATCATCTGAGCTCTATCTAATCGAGAAAAAGGTATTTAAAGGAAAACAAATTCCAAAAATCAATAATATATCCAACACGTGTCTAAGTTTTCCGGGGTAAAAATCTAATGTATGATGACCCTGTGACACAAGCGAAATAATTGAATAAAACAGATCTCTATTCCATCGAAATGACTAGTGGCGTCCTTAGGTCAGTGGCGGATTTCAGGAGGGACGATCGAGGCGATCGCCCCCCCCCCCCCCAAACGCCTGACGAACGTCTACGTTTTAGCAAATGAATTATAAAATTAAAAAATATATATATCATTAGGGAGATACTTTGGGCTTGCTCTCCCTCCCTCAGTTTATCCACGAAATCGCGCCCCCCATAATGAAAGTCAAAAGTCTACGCCTGGATGTCTGGATGTCTTATATTTACAAGATTTAGTACCATCGACTCTTTTAGCGAAAATCAACACGGACGAAGAGTCAGTCACTCCTCACATCTTGGACAGAGCTAAGCAAGAAGTAGCCGAACTAGGAGTGGAAGAAATGAACAGTACACTTCAAGTTGAGGTGATTAGCTGGAGAACACCAAATGGATGCGAGAAGATACCGATACCGGAAAAGTACCCAAGTCTGCTCTTGAAGCACTATAGAACTGTGATCCTGCAGTGTACCATGTGATCTACGTGTTACTGAAATTTCTTGTAGCATTACCAATTACTGTTGCAACCGCCGAGCGTGCCGCCCAGGTGGTGAAGTGGATAGCGTCACCGACTGCTGTCTAGTGGGCTTGGGTTCGAATCCCGAGTAAGGCATGGTTGTTTTCCTGAGGATGAAGACAGTCTTCCGCCTTCTGGGTCCTCGTTAAATGAGAAGCTGCACCCTTCAGACCTTAGTCAGTGATGCTTGCATGTATTAATAAACTTTGTATTCTTGTCTTGTGTGTCATTCTCTCTGTCCTTCTTCTGGTGTCACTGGACCTGTATTCGTGCTAATGCAGAAACAGGGGTCATAAGCAACAACAACAACCGCCGAGCGTAGTTTCTCAGCACTAAAACGATTGAAGACATGGCTTCGAAACACAATTAGAGAAGATCGGCTAGTGGGATTGGCTTTGTTGCATGTGCATTATGATATCGCACATTAACAATTTTAGATCGATTTGCTAAAGAAAAAGCAAGAAGACTTGAGTTGATATTATAATGATGATTCTTCCTGGGAGGTGCCAGGGTTTTTGCGATGGACTCCGTAAGGCTGTTAAGGAAAATGATCGACAATAAGCTGAATTGGCAATTACATTTGAATAGTGTTATAGGTACTACCCCCGGCAAAAATTATGGAATCACTTCCATGTTATTTCAATGGGATACGACGTTCAATACCCTACAACTTTTGATGCACGGATACCCTGAAAAACCCTTTTTGAGCGAAATTGAAGAACTTTAAATGCTTAACAAAACAAAAAATATGTGAAAAATTTTGCACTTTTCATTATTTAATAATTCACGATCAAAAAATGGGAAAAAAGCTAGAGATGGAAAGAAAAAACTCGTAAAAACTAATTTGGAATAATAAATTTGATCATGGAAAATCATTAATATATAGCTCCTAATGTTTATATGATCAAATTTATTATTCTAAATTAGTTTTTACGAGTTTTTTCTTTCAGCCTACAGCACTTTTCCCATTTTTTGGTTGTGAATTATTAAATAATGAAAAGTGCAAAATTTTTCAAACATATTTTATTTTGTAAAGTTTTTAAAGTTCTTCAATTTCTCTCAAAAAGGGTTTTTTAGGGCATCAAAAATTGTAGAGCATTGAACTTCGTATCCCATTGAAATAACATGGAAGTAATTCCATAATTTTTGCCAGGGGTAGTAAACTCTATCAAACCATTGGTCTTTTCTTTTGATGTTTTTGCGTAATGTTTTTGCGTGATGTTTATACGTGATGTTTTTCGCGTAAAAATTTATTGATTCCTGTGCAGCTAAAAATGTAAAAAAATGGGAAAATGTAAATCAATGTTCAGTGCTTATTAATACCTATATTAACTGCATTTACTCATGTTCATCCTCCTTTTCTACTACAATCTAAGAAAAATAAAATGTATTTGTATTGTATCGTATGATAACCATATTTAGTGAACAGAATATAAATGTGTGTTTATTTAGTTAATATTCAGTATTAATCTTCTCACATGGAAATCTCTTACTTGTGTGTACACTTTTGTGTATACTTAATACAGAATATAATTTCGGTTACCTTACACCTTTCTGGTAGGTCGGACGGTCTGGGTCTCAACAACAACAACAACAGAATATAATTTAGTTTCCTGTTTCGACTTCAACAATAAGATTGTTTCCTTATATAGTCACGTAATTTTTTTTTCTTCCAATCTTCATTGTTTTGCTTTGGTCTTAAAAAAATGATAGACCGTATTTTATAAGCTGCAAAGAACTTACTATAAACTTCCGAATTTGTTCTAGTTATTTCAAAAATGTCAAATATCCGTATATAGGAAGCCGTTAAGAAAATCCTAAGTGAACAAACCTCCGAGAACATTTCGATCTAAAAAATCGCCCCCCCCCCCCCAAACAAGAGGCCAAAATCCGCCACTGCCTTAGGTTTGATTCTATTTTTGAGTCGGGAATTGGCATTCTTTCTTTTGATATTAACAAACAATAGATTCGGACAGTACTCTATATTAAAAACTAAACAAAAGGCATCAATGATTAACATAAAATAATCAAAATATGAGCTTTGAATATAATTCCTGTAAACGGATTTCCTATTTTCTGTTATATGTTTCCTCATGGAGTTGGCGAGGTTTCAAGCGTCCCCGTGTATCCTTGACCCATTGAAGCCTTTTTTTTCTTTCACTTTTACTGCGCTTAGAAACGATTTACGTTTATTATATTTCGACCTTCGAATTCTATCTTTCAGATGTACTTCGATATTTACTTTGAGATATGTAATTTTGATTTATTTTGGTGATTAAAGAATCAAAAGTTTTTTTTCCCCTTACTGGTATAAGATCTAAATAAATTAGATGCTTCCAACCAATGACTTTCTCTACAGATTAACATATTACGTTTTTTGGAAAAACCATAAAATAAATTCGTGTTTTCTTATTACGGTAAAAATCCAATCGAATTATTGTTGCTACGATTAAAATAAGCATACTAAATTTGATATAATTCGTTAAATTATTTCGAGGGATATTGCGCTCCGTGGAAAAATAAGATTTCAAATATCCTCATGATAATTAATAAATAACAGTGTAATTTTTTTGTTAGTTAAAAGTACTTAAAAAGCATGCAGTCATTTCATAATATTGAAAATCATTGAATATTTTATGATTTTCTTCCTTTTCGATTTAAAACGCGCAATATCTCCAGAACGGGCAGGTTCTCATTTCAAAAGTAAGATTTCAAATATATGGTAATTAATAAACAACAGTGTCATTTTTTTTGTTAGTTAAAAGTACTTACAAAGCATGCAGTCATTTCATAATATTGAAAATCATTGAATATTTTGTGATTTTCTTCCTTTTTGAGTTAAAACGCGCAATATCTCCAGAACGGGCAGGTTGTCATTTGAAAAGTAAGATTTCAAATATACTCATGGAAATTAATAAACAACAGTGTAATTTTTTTGTTAGTTAAAAGTACTTACAAAGCATGCAGTCATTTCATAATATAGAAAATCATTGAATATTTTATGATTTTCTTCTTTTTCGATTTAAAACGCGCAATATCTCCAGAACGGGCAGGTTATCGTTCTATAAGCTATGTCATTTGCTTGTAAACAAAAGACAGTCTTATTGATCGGAAAAATCGTACCAAAACATTCAATTTGTTTAATTTGCGAGAGATATATCGCTCCATACTGAGAAGAAAAGTGGATAGCCGAAAATAAGCCAAAGATAAAGACTCGAAATGAATAAAAAATGAAATTTCGGATATCACGAGAATGGTTCGTGAAAATTTTCAAATAATGACGTCCATTCTTTCCGGGATAGAAGTATTCACAAAGCATCTACACATATGAAAAGAGTGAATTTATTTTATTTATGAAATTTTCCATCTTATATCGAAAAAATGAAATGTCTCGAACACGGCGTCTTATAAATAGGGACAATCGTTTTAAACAAAATATCCCATATTAAATATCTATTTTTGTGACATTTTAAACTAAAATTATGTTTTTATAACGTTTTTCGATATAACCCCCTCCCCCCCCCCCTAAAAAAAATGACCCCTTTTCCTAATCTTAAGCCATTGATGTTCACAGATTGCAATAATCAGACCAAGTTTTATTCTATTTCATAAATTTGTTGGAAAGATGACGTGTCAACAGACAGACACATCAGTGAAGAAATGATTGATTCGTATTTAAAGACGTGTAGATCCTTCGAAATCATTTTTCTCATTATCGTATTTTTTTCCTTGTAAGGTGGGCGCAGGGAAAGTGAAAATAGGAAAGAAACGTCTTTTGGATTAAGAAACCTTGTTCTACAGAGCAGCTACTTCTTGCGAATAGACAAACAACAAAAACCTATTCCATTTCTTTTTATACAGTCTATGCATTAAGGTGTCTTGTATTTCTTGAAAATCGTTCCATACAGTTTATTTCCGAGCTACGTGATTACAGACTTGGCGATCGGAAGCCACATGTCGGTCAGCCATCCGATAGGAAAATCGTAAAAAGGAAATTATCCATTTCCTTTCTGGACCCTACTCAAATATTCAATATGTCTCACATTGTATATCTATTTTAAGGCTTATAAAGGCTTTCCACGTCTTTTAGTCTCAAGTATGTTATTTTAAGCATCGCAGTCACTTCCAAATAAAATGGAAATTAGGACAAGCACATGCTTGAACTTTAGTTGTGTGTAGAAGTTGGATTGAGCTGAGAAACGTTAATCAAGGTCAAAAAAGCTTTAAATTATAATAATTAAACAAAAATATCCTTTATTTTTTGTTGATTTTATAAATTAATAAATAAATTTAGAATTTTTTTTTATTTAAAAGAATGCAAGCTACAGGACAAAGTCCCAGTAACAGCGTGTAAGACAAATTATATGTAATACAAAATATACAGATTAAAATATAATAAAATACATTAAAATGCAAACTATTGACAACAAGTGATTTTTAAAAGCACGGGCAAATAAATAAATACATTGAAATACAAAATATTTACAACATTATCGGGGAAGCTGTTGCATAGTTTACAAAAATTATTAATCGCACAATAACAATCGATATTCTACTAAAATTCCTTTCAGCAAATAAACTCATGCTCCTGGTAGAATACTGGGAAACATGAAAACCGATATCACATAAGACAGGGGAACAATCAATTCTATTATTGAACAGATTCCTGAAAAATGAAAATAAAATTAAATCACTTCTGTTCAGTAAGCTTTTAACATTAAACATATCACGAAGAAAAGTAGCCTATAAGGTATAACAAAAATTATCAGTTTTCTTACAATATAGATATCTCAAGAATTTATTTTGAATAATTTCGATCTTGTTTGCATGAAAAGGCCTCAACACCACAGATGCATACTCAAGCGCAGACCTGACCAAGGCATTAAAGAGACCAGTGTAAAATCCAATGACTGAATACTTCAATCATACAATCTCTAGTTTCGATTTAAAATAAGTTTTGAATAACTGAAGTGAATACTAGAGAAATGAAAATTATTGCCCATGTAAGTTTCTACAATATAGCACCTGACTAAAACTATAAGTTGAAAATATTATCCATATTTTATAATCATATTACAGCGTATCTGATTACTTATTAATGTTTCTCTAAGTACAAAATTATAAATGGCACAAGAGAATTAGAAAATGTACCCTACGTTGCCCGGGATTTGAGATGCAAATATCTGATTAAAATTACACATATTTTCAAAAATCAAACAACACTATCAAAAATCAATCATACGCCTGCTTAAAACGAAAACTAATAACCTTGCTGAGCGAGTGTGCGGGGCACAAGTAATCTGGTTGTATGGCCTTCCCTTCGTAAACTAAAACTATAACTAAGTTCTAGCATAATGAAAGTTAACAAACTAATGTATTTTATCAGAACACCTCACAGCGCTATTAATAATTTACAAAAAATGATCCTTGACTCGGAAAGTACAATTCAAAGTATTAGATAATCCCTCAGCAAATTCTGATGACATTTTTAAGTACAATTCTCATACCGATGCAAAGTAAAAAATATATAATTCACAAAGGAAACCGATAAATTAAATTCACTTCGTTTCAAAACAGCATTTTTCCCGTCTCAACAATCTTTAACCAAAACAATTTAAACAAATTCAGCAGAACTTCGAATTTAAGTCAACAAGATTCGATACAGATGTTTCAGGAAAATCCACAGTTGAAAAGTATCTTGTAATGTCACGAAAAGGAAGTAGACAACCTTTCTAAGGATCTTGGAAACAAACTTGTTTTTTGCTCGCAAATGAAGTCAACAAATAAAAACGTTCCATTACGTTTAAGGTCGAAAATGGGGTTCACTTTGTCTGCTGTAGCACATTTTAAAAATGATTAGATGATGTCTTTAAAGAGTGAATACTAGAAGTGAATACTAGAAGAAATGAAAATTATTGCCCATTTAAGTTACTACAATACAGCACCTGGCTAAATCTATAAGTTGAAAGTATTATCCATATTTTATAATCATATTACAGCGCATCTGATTACTTATTAATGTTTCTCTAAGTACAAAATTATAAATGGCACAAGCCTGCGATGATTTTATGGTCAAGGAAAAATCAGTTAATTTATTTAGAATTAGAAAATATACCCTACGTTGCCAGGGATTTGAGATGCAAATTTCTGATTAAAATTACACATATTTTCAAAAATCAAACAACGCTATCAAAAATCAATCATACGCCTGCTTAAAACGAAAACTAATAACCTTGCTGAGCGAGTGTGCGGGGCACAAGTAATCTGGTTGTATGGCCTTCCCTTCGTAAACTAAAACTATAACTAAGTTCTAGCATAATGAAAGTTAGCAAACTAATGTATTGTAACAGAACACCTCACAGCGCTATTATTAATTTACAAAAAATGATCCTGGACTCGGAAAGTACAATTCAAAGTATTAGATAATCCCTCAGCAAATTTTGATGACATTTTTAAGTACAATACTCATAACGATGCAAAGTAAAAAATATATAATTCACAAAGGAAACCGATAAATTAAATTCACTTCGTTTCAAAACAGCATTTTTTCCGTCTCAACAATCTTTAACCAAAACAATTTAAACAAATTCAGCAGAACTTCGAATTTAACTCAACAAGATTCGATACTGATGTTTCAGGAAAATCCGCAGTTGAAAAGTATCTTGTAATGTCACGGAAAGGAAGTAGACAACCTTTCTAAGGATCTTGGAAACAAACTTGTTTTTCGCTCGCAAATGAAATCAACAAATAAAAACGTTCCATTACGTTTAAGGTCGAAAATGGGGTTCACTTTGTCTGCTGTAGCACATTTTAAAAATTATTAGATGATGTCTTATAAAAATCATAATTAATGAACAAACTCAAGGATACACTGCTACAGGAACAAAATTTTTGTATTGAAGCAGTATTTAATATTAAAAAAAGTTACTGTTAAATTACGAATATCGGATTAATAATGAGTTTTTATGTATTGCAATTTTAAAATCGATTTTCAAAACACGAAAAATATACATTATTCACGGAAATTCGTCAATTAATATTACGGATTTCGTTCAGAGTTTGTTTGAAAAAAATTCTTCGATTTTCCCAATGGTGTCAACAAATGCGATCAAAATTAGCAAATGCGAATTTCATCGTTCTGAAAATTATTAAGTGGGGTATTTTACTTTCTGAAAATAGTAAATGTTAATTTTTTACTTTCTGAAAATTAATAAAGTTAATTTCTACCTTTCAACAATAACAAGTGTGCCTATTTTATTATGGAAAATAACATATGTTTTAATAAGTGTTCTATTTATCGATCAAAATTAGTAAATGCGAATTTCATATTTCTGAAAATTAACAAGTGCGATTTTTTTACTTTCTGAAAATTTGTGACTTTTTACTTTCTGAAAATTAAGAAGTGTGACCTTTTACTTTCTGAAAATTAACAAAGTTAATTTCTACTTTCAAAAATAGAAAGTGTGCCGTATTTTGTTACGAAAAATTACAATGGTTTTAATAAGTTTTAACAAGGTTTTAGCATTTATGCATCAAAAATAATAAATGTGAATGTCAACACTTCAAAATTAACAAATGTGGATTTGCGTCATGTGGAAATTAGCAAATGCGAATTTTATCTTTCAAAAAATACCCAAGTGTGAATTTAATCTTTCAACAATGAACAAGTGTGATTTTTTACTTTCTGAAAATTATCAAAGTTAATTTCTACCTTTCAAAAATAATACCTTTCAAAGTCAATTTCTACCTTACGAAAGTGTGCCAACATTTACAATAATTTTTACATCACTTAGTATTATATGTATTATTGAATCTTTGAAAATAAAGAGTCGAGCAGGCGCGGTTATTGAGGGAAGTCGCGACGACGCGCGGCACCATTGAGTAAACACCCCAAGTTATTTTTTTAGTTATACAGATTTATTAAAATTTCTATTGAAAGAATCTGATTTTTGGTTCAATTAAATCGAGAATTATTGAAAATATGTACAGGAAAATGGCACTAGATGGTAGCACTACAGCTTTCCTCGGAGAAAGAGGACTCTTAAGGTCATATCACATTCAAGAACTCAGCAAATTTGAGATCTATCAAAAACCGGTTCTTCCTTCTTGCCTCCCTGATATTACCAAACTAAACACGCAACTTTTGGAGCCTTGTTCAAAGAAGGAATTGGCAGAAACTGAACTTTCTCCTGAATATGTCTTTACATGTCCTGCCATTTTGGCAGCATTTCAAAACATCGTGGAATTTTCACAGGAGATGCTCTACTCCCATAGCATCATTGCGATCGCCAGGACCGTGGTCTTCGCTCATGGATCTATTTAAGCGACTGATTCGTGTGGACACGACACCACCACCACCACATTCAAGAACTTGTGGAACAACCAACTAGTTCAGACAACTTTTCCACCAATTTTCTGGCAAAAAAGTTGGTGATAGGGTTGTCGGACAATTGAAGAATTGGGGCTAAATGAAAAACTGCGAGTGAAAGCATTGCATTTTTATCACTTTTTTGGCGCGAAATATAAAGTTGTGTAATTTGCAACATTGCGGTTAGGGTTAGGGCAGCGTGTTTACAGCTTGGCAATTCATCTGCTTTACATTACATGGATATTATAAATCGATTTTGCATTGAAATCTATAAAATTTTAATTTGGCCTCATTTTTCGCCCAAGTATGGGTTTCGGATTATTTTAGAGGAGGTATTTAACCATATATATGTAAAGGTATTTATATAAACATATAATATATATACTAGTTGTAATTTGACTTACTCGTTGAATGGCTACAAATTAGTTTTTATTGATAAGTACTTGACACATTCTATACAGCAAATACTATTACATCTATTGGAAACAAATAAGCAATTATACAATATTTATGAAATTCTCTGAAGTTGAATGAGCTGCTAAATTTATATCAACCATTACGCTATGGATTAGTTTGCTTTCAATTATTATCATTCTTCATAGTTCACGTTATGCAATTAATTACTATAAAATGCATTTATTGTGTTTAAAATTTTTTTGATGCTGAACTTAAAATTATTTACATTTTAGAGTCTTGAACATTTTTTTCAAACATTGTTTACAATTTAACAACCGATATTCAGACCTTGAAAGTATTTTAATCAGTACAGTGTTATGTATTGTCATGTTCAAATTTATGATATGAAAATTTAAAAAGCGTAAATTTATATTTCTGTTGAAATTCGAATTGCGTTAATTTTCAAAGTAAGTTCAAAGTTTTTGTATCTAAAAAAAATTAGCACAGGAAGTAAAATTTAAATGTTAAGTGCTATCTTCAAAATCATCAAAACTTTGAATGTTGAATACATTCAAAGTTTTGATGAGGTTTAAAGCTAATGAACAACTGTTCTTGATTATTAAACTCCAGGGCTGGTTCAAAGATATTTTCGTGTGTGGGCAAAACTGTTTGGGGCCGCTCTTTATATATATATATATATATATACTCTGTTGCAAAAAAAGTATATGCACCCATAAATAAATTGAGCTACATTCACGAAACTCGGCATGCAAATTTCGTTTTAAGAGTTATGCAAATAATCAAACTGTGAACGCCAGTGACGTTATAGAGCTCATGCAACGCGCATGAGAACGACGCATCGTGCAGCATTTAAAACGACCGATGTTCTCACTTATGGGTCATTGGAACCGGATTTTCTGCTTTGATGCTGAAAGTTGTGTACATAGATGCCTTTGAGAAGTACTCGATAGCACTACGAACAATTGTCGGACTTAGAGAGAAGTCGTATCGTAGACCCAAGGGAAACTGTTTGGTCCAACAGACTATCAATCGCCATCTTGGCCGGAGCGATATGGTAGTTCCTCGGTGATGGAAACAGTGGATCAGAAAAGACCTATGGAACCGTCGCAGAGGCCCAGAACCCCCGGAGACAGACAACTGATCGAGAAGATCGTGCAGTCAGGAGAGGAGCCACGTCTACACCAATGGCGGCGCTATCAGCCATTCGAAGGCATTTGTCACCCCCGTGCATCCCGTATCAATGTATATTATTCGGAGACGACTGGCAGAAGGTGGGATTAGTTATCGCCTACCACTGCCAATATGGACAGTGTCCGAGTGCAGGCATGTTGTATTTAGCGACGAATACCGTTTGTCTCTCATTGCTGATGAATGCCACATAGGCGTGTGGAAAATGACTGGATTTTTTTTTTTCATGATTACACAGGAGAAAGATACTGAGAGCAAAGCATTTTAGATAGGCAAGAGCAGGAGGGGACTAATCCCCTTAAAACAGGATCACCATCACCTTACCAAAATTATTTTATTTCAGTGACCTATCAAATGTTTTTCTCATCTAAATTCAGAGCTCTAATTAGCGGTTTAGAAAATGTAATGCTTTACATTTTTTCTACATACATACATAATGCAGCATTAATTCATAATACATAACTGAATTATTTTGAACTTTATTTTTAATTTCCCTGCATACAAATAATGTTTAGGGAAAATATTATGATGGGTTCGAAAACTCTTAATTCGAATTTTCGACAGATTAATATACATTTTGGATATCCTTTAACCTGAATCGATTACTTTTAAAGGAATGTCTGTACGTATGTGAGTATAATGTATGTATGAGTGTGTGTAAGAACCTAGAGAGACATTTCTAGAACGAATGGAGTGAAGTGAATGAAATTTATAATTTGAAACGAAAATGAACATTTGGAAGGTAACAAATTTTCAAACTTCTTTTAAATTATAAAAAAAAAAACGGCATCCAAAAATGTTAAATAAACAAACATGTTTTCATTGGAAATGAAATGGAACTTACTTTAAAAAGATAGCATGAACCATTCTCGTGCTATTGCACTGTTTTCGAATAAATGGATCAAAAACTGTGCATGAAGTTAATAAAAGAATACGATAAATTTATTAACGACATTCTCGTATATATAGCGCGTTCTATTCACCAGAAAAGACATGTTAATTTTGTTTTGTTTAATAATGCTATAAATTTTTGTTTACGTTAGTTAATACACTGCTAATATTATTGTGAGATAAATTCTAGAAAGTGGATACAAGGTTTTTATTTTACGTTAATAGCATCTATGTTTGTGGTTTCTGTGAGGGAAAACTGAGCGTTAAGAAAAATGTAAACCCTTTGAGCACTTATAAAAATAATTTCAATATTTATAACTGTTTTTCTAAAAAATATAAAACGTATTTGTTCGAGCGAGTGTTTTTTTATTCGTATTTTCATTTTAAACTATAAAATATAGATATAAATAGTAAACGACAAAAATATGTACTAGGAAATTTGATATCAAAATCAATATTTATTATTAAAAAAAGATTTTATGGTCCTCGAGTAATCGTCTTCCCAAATTGTAGAAGATTGAAAATTTTCCATTTTTCAAGTTTGTGATGATTTCATCTCAAAAACCAAAAGATCTAACTTTGAACAATAAGCATGAATTTGTAGTTCTTTGAAAGCCCTATAAGTGTATATAATTAGATTTTGAATAGAACCCTATTAAAAAAAATTTTTTTTTCCATGTTTCGTACTTTCACTCAAAATATCCTCGAAAGTATAGAAGATAGATATAATTAGTAAACAACAGAAATATGTATGAGAAAATTTAGTTTCTAAATCTGTATGTATATTTAAAAAAGTTCTTATAGTTTTCAAGTAATCGTCTTGTCAAATGGAAGAAGTTTTTCAAGCTTGCAATGCTTATATCTTAAAATCTAAAAGTGATAGCTATAAACAATAAGCAAGAATTTATAGTTCTTTAAAAATCCTACAAGTGTATACAATTGGATTTTGGGTCACTTTCTTGGTTTTTGAAGTATAGTGGTTATAATTTCGATATTTTAGTATTTTTACCTGGGTTTTCCAATGGGTGGGAAAGCTATAATATTTGAAATGCCACGATTGTTGCAGCTCAGTCTAGTTACTTACTCTTTTGTGAAATATTGGTACACAAGCACGAGATATTTTGTTTTGTTAAAAAAAAATAGGAATTTAAATGAACTTGGAAATTCTAAAGATATTTAATGATTGGTTAGGTTTGAACAGAATAGGTGAAAATATACGTATTTTGTAAGTACATATTTTGTGCCGCCAGGAAAGTTTATAGATTAACTAGAATGTAAAATCTCGTTAGTGAGTTTAATTTTTATACCGCAAATCATGTTGGTAAAATAATTGAATAAATTAAACTGGAGTCTATGGTCGGAGTTTTCAGATGAAATCGGGGCGAAAACTAAAAGCGCTAGCTATAAATAGTTAGCGAGTAATTTGTATTGCTTTGAAAGTCAGTAAACGAAACAAATAAATCTGAAGTAATCGAATAAACTTATTGAACTTTACTGAAGTTTCATCTTACAAAATACTGTTCACGTCAAACAATTTCAGCTCCATTGGACTGGAGCCACCGCCGATTATATTTTTCTGAATTTATCAGGAGTTAGAAGTAATTTACTGCATGTAGTGTCATGAAAGTTGTCCTCATAATTATTTTTTTAATAAAATTTGAATTTTAATTTCATAAATATGAATTATTTGTACATCTTAGCAGTAAAACATTATAAACAAATGATCTCATGAATAAATTAGGAAAGAGGAGAGATTAAGGAAAAACATTTTAATCCCTAAAAAGCTAAAATATAATATAACGGGACAAGTCAGAGTTTTGCGGGTTATTATCAGCAATTTATTTAAATAGCTAATCTTTAAATATTAAATCAAAAATGCAAAGATATTTAAATTTATTGCGTTTTTGATTTCGCAGATAAAAACCTGGAATCTTATTTCGAAGCTGTTTGTGGCTGTCCATAGTAGCCCCTCTAAAATTTGATTCAAATACTGCAAGGACATAGATGTAAAATAATGGAATACTAGCCAAATTACAAGAAAATTTTAACCTTGACAAATTTAAAATGTGTTTTATTGTATCACTGGAACAAATTACCCGATGTTGACCTGGACGTAAATAAACCACCGCTACGTAAATAATACATTTACAGATGACACTACTCAATTTCCTTCAAATACTAAACCGGCCCTAAATTACCACGTGCGCTATCCGCAAAGCAAAAAGAAAATACACCTTCTCCGTACTGAAAAAAATGAATGAATGAAAGATTAATTACCTCTAAGAGATGAACGCGGCATTAGATCATTATGGTAGCTATTAAATCGTATGAGTAGCTGTTAAATCATATCGATAGCTGGATGTTCTGTAACTGTTAAATCGCGAATAAAGCTGCTTGGTTATATCGGTAGCTGGAGATTATCAAATTTTGGAAACATTTGTTAAAAAATCTAATTAAAATTTTGAAAAAAGGCCATTGAGATAATTTAGTTCCGGTATAGATGCGACTGTGTGAAAAAATTCAGTGCGGTGAATATCGCGAGGCATTGTGGATAAACAAACAGACAGATTCTTCTTTTTATTATTATAGATTCACTGGGGCTGAAGACGATAGAAATGTAATGTTTAAAATGTCCCTGAGTTTGTGACAAATGAATGAAAATATATAAAAAATGTTAGAAGATACAAAACTTAATCCAAATGCAGAAAAAATATGGGACAACAAGTAGGACGAAAATGGGAGGGGGGTTAAAGTTAAAAATATTCTGATTTTGTGTCAGAAGATAAAGCGCATCACATCATTGGACGGCAAGACGGTAAAAAACGCAGTAATTTTTTAATTTTGGAAAAAATAATAAATAAACGAAATCATCTAAAAATTTTTTGAGATACATGGGCCCACAGAAACACAAGGAATGGTTCTAAATTCATTAAAATAAGGAGACGGGAGGGGGGTAGAAATTAAAAATATGACTTTCGAGTGGGGTAATAAAAATAGAGCGTATTAAAGTTAAAAAAAAAAAATCTATTTGTTGGAGAAAAAAGAACGTCAATCATTCAGATAGCTTCTTATAGACAGCAAAGGCTGGATAATTTGAGCTTCTAAAACATTAAAATATGCTTTTTAATGGGAAAAATACTTTGAAACGTGTCAAAAATTTTCTAAATAGTACATATACAGGGTTAGCAAGATATAAGTTTCCCACTTCAGAGGGCCCTAGAATGCGTTTTATTGGTCCAAATAAGATAAAATTGAAATACAGATACTTCAAATGATGCGCTTGACATTTATTAAATCAAAAATTTAGTATCAACATTCACCTATAGATGGCGCTATAACACAAATGGTATTTATTTGCATATATTGAAAATGTGACACATTATTTGCGTTACAGCGCATGCCTAGTAGCATTATTCTTTGGATAAAAAGAAGGCGGATTGCCCACGAGCATTAGTTACTTCTTAGCACATCATGCCAACGTTGCAAGAAAAAGCTCTACTGGTGAAATTGTTCTACCAGAACCAGCAGAACTCCGTTGCAGCTGTAAAAGAATTCCATCGTATAAAGCAGATACTACGAAGGGGTCCAATGTCTCCATGTGCCCTACGCAAGATGATAAAGAAATTTGAAATAACTGGGCAAATTGGCATTCTTCCAGGTAGCGGACGAAAGCCAATCCAGTCTTTTAGCGTCGAAAATGTGGCTGCCGCGTCGTTGAAGCCAGCAGTCATTCGCCGCATGGTAGTGTGTGTGTGGCAGTTGTTTCCCGTGTATTGGATATACCGTATTCCACTGTACGAAAAATCTTACGGCGGATTTTGAATTTTTATCCCTACAAAATCAAGCTTGTGCAGCTATCGCAAGACGGAGACTCATAGGTTCGTAAAACTTTTGCACTTCAATTCCTTACTCGAATGGTGGTTGATGTCAGTTGGCCATGGAACATCATGTGGACTGATGAAGCCCACTTTTACCTCAATGGGCAAGTTAACACCCACAATTGTCGAGTTTGGGCAGCAGAAAACCCTCACGCTATCCAGAAACTACCCTTGCATCCTGAAAAAGTGATAGTATGGTGTGGTTTTACGGCTACCTTTATCATTGGATCGTATGTTTTTGAAGTGGTAACTGCAACTGGAATCAAAACCTGTTCCGTCACAGGACAACGATACCGTGATATTCTGAGGGATTTTGTAATCCCACAACTTCAACAGCGTGGATGCCTTCAGGACATCAGTTTCATGCAGGATGGCGCACCTCCTCACATTGAACGTAGTGTAAAGCAATTGCTAACACAGCATTTCACAGCTGAACGGGTGATCAGCCGGCATTCTCCAACAGCATGGCCTCCTCGTTCGCCGGATATCACCCCCTGCGACTTTTGGTTGTGGGGTTTCCTCAAGGACAATATCTACCGTAAAAGTATCTACCGTACAATATCTACCGTGTTGAACATGAAGGGGGACATATTGAGCAGTTTTAATGCTACTTTTAAATATTATTTAACATTTATAAAACCTATTAAATGTTGTTATGTGTATTACAGCGCCACCTATTGGCGGATTTTTGTACTAAAATTTTTGATTTAAAAAAGGTCAAGCGCATCATTTGAATTATCTGTATTTCAAATTTTATCTCATTTGGACCAATAGAACGCATTCTAGAGCCCTCTGAACTGAGAAACTTATTTCTTGCTAACCCTGTATATTCGAAAGTTATTTTTAAAATTATAATAAATATAAATACGTTTAAATAATTCTTTAAACTAGATTTCAAGCAGGGGAAGCTCAGCTTTTTAGCTTCAATGGACGCTACGCAACTGGGTGGAAGTGAGAGGAATTGATTTTCCCAATAGGGTCCCTATATGAAAAATGTAATTGATTAGTCAATGGGGGAGGAGGCATACTGAATGTTCTAAAGGCAGTTATATGACTATAAATACGTTGCCTCAGTATATTCAACTAAAAATGCTATCATAAACGATTTATCACAAAATGATCGCGTACACAAGTTCATAGACTTCCACTTTTTGTATTATATATTCTATATATACATCTCTTCCCCATTGGCTAAAATATTACGTTACTTTTCTATAGAAGATATATTGGAAAATGAAAACCCTCTCTACTAGCTCCATCCATTCGATTGTCGAGTTCTTGACTACGCCAAAAGGTGCATAGAGAGATAAGGATAATAAATTGTGTGGGTAGAAAAAAAATCTCAATATCAAATGTGCATTTTACGAACTCTATGACTGTTTACTTAATACTTTACCTAAAAGTGTATTACATTATAATTAAAACTAAATTGCAATTATACAAAATAAACTAATATATTCAGATTATTAAATGTATATCTAGGCAGAAATTTATATGCATGAGCAAAAGAATTTGTGAAATTCGTAGGTATTGCGCCTATAGAATAAATTTATTAATTTACAAAATAGCTCTAACAATTTTAGAACAACTTTTGCACTTTTAAGAAAATATTCATAAGGAAATATTTTACTTTCCAAAAACCTTTTGTATCTTTTTACTTTCCCTGCAGTACATGGTAATGTATAGGGAAAGTATTGGAATCATGCCGAAAGTCGCAACTCAAGTTTTCGACGGATCTACACGTTTCGAGACCTCTAAAACACGAAAAAACTATTTTTAGTGTGACGTCTGTATGTGTGTCTGTGTGTCTGTCTATCTGTGCAATGTATGTATCCACTCTAACTCAAAAACTAATGGACCGAATTTCACACAAGGTGAGTCACTTGGGTGTGACCATGGTGCTGATTAGTTTTTAGTACGATTCGGGATAAAAGAACCCGCCTTTTTTTGCGAAATGGCCCGCAAAAATTGCCTGTATCCACTCTAGCTGAAAAACTTGTGGGTTACCCTGGTGCTAATAAGATTTTGGTACGATTCGGAAAAAAATAACCTCCTTTTTTTTCAAAATGGGCCGCAAAAATCGTCAAAATCTAAAGTAAAAACTACATGTGCTCAAATATATCCATTAAATACTTGTTTTAAAAGAATAAGACCAACCCCATTACATTAGGACTAGCCGTTCTCGAGATATTTTAGTATTTTCGCATTTACGCTGCGCCACGGTTGAAAAAAGTCCAGTTACCAACTGAAAACGAAAATTGAATTAAAAGTGCCAATTCAGTGTCATTTTAAATAATTATGGACATTATTTCGTGCAATTAAACTTGATATAATCAATTATTGAAGAAATAAAGAGAGCGTGAATATGAGTCTGCAGGGAAAGTCATGTGCTGCCCACATCAGATTTTTTTATGTAAATGAAACTGGGAAAAATTATTAAATAAAGATCATTTTACTTCCTCGTACAATAAATTATCTTTGAAATCATTATAGAAGAACCATGTATCGTATAATATTTTAATGTTTCAATGAAATCCAAACAGTTACATTAATTTCATTTATATTAAAATGGCACAGAATTGGTTTAATTTAAAAAAAATTTTTAGATGCGCCTGCAAAAGTATTATATAGGTATCATTTTGGTACAACATGGAAACATTTCTTTGTTGATCATAATATTCTGTGGTCAATTGCATAATCTAAACTCACCAAAATATTTAATCTAATAATAAATCTATATTCATCAAAAGACAGTCAACGAAGAAATTTTAGGAATATATTTTAAGTAATTGAAAAAAAATTACCTAAATAGTTAGAAGACTCTTAACAAAAGAAGAAGACCCATAAGACAGACATATAAGCAGCACGGCAGTGATGAACACGTCTAGCCACTGGGCTATATGAATGGAAAATGCACAGAATACTCTGGGAAAATGCTTCAGCTGTCCTCCAACCAAGCTAAATGACCAAAAGAACAGCTATTCTTATGGGACGCTCTGGTCAGCTGCCGGCATATTTTATGACATACAAATACTCTTTCTTTCTGCCCCTTCCAAATTTACAACCTCTTAGAAGTGCGATAGAGACCGAATCCATGTGTTTACACTTTGAATTTGAAACTATGAGCAAATCGTGAGAATAGCCTTCAAGTTTTATCGTAGCCGGTATTTGGGGTAACCAAATTCTCCCTCAGGGATTACAGGCTTCACCCAGCTGCAAGCTGTATAAAATCTTATAATCTCCTAAGTGTTTGAGCGCACGTATTTTTCAGGTGAACTATACATTGATGCAAAAAAGATTTAATTACAGAAGAGTTGATTATTATGGTTTTATGGCACAGGATCCAAAGAGGATATGCTGCGCAATTACAGGAGAGAAAACGATTCTAAAAAGTTACATCAATTTTATTTATATTAAAATGGCACAGAGTTGGTTTAATTTAAAAAAAAATTTTTGGATGCGTCCGCAAAAGTCATTCTTACTACACATAATTTTCTTACTACACATAATGGCCACCCCAAATTCGTCCTCTGTGGGCAATTGCCCACGCCTTAAACCGGTCTGCCTTTGTACCCATACATAAATTATGTTCCTTACATAATGACAGTGCTCATATATACAGACAATGCTCATATTTTAGTTATTAGTATTATAAATAAACAGTATTGCATGCCTAACTTCAAGTAAATTGCAAACGTTTTAACATTACAATTTCAGAGATCACATACAAACAAAAATGTAAACAAAATGTTATTCAAGCACAAGAAAAATTTAGGAAAAATATATGATAATTTCAAATCAAACTTTTACTATATAGGGCAATTTCTATAACGGATTCAGCCATAAAATATCATATCTGATATAATAAACAGATCGGCTGAAATATTGCAGTTCACGTTTATTTCTCATCAAAGGGGTGCAACTCTGTACGTTTAACATAATCCTTGAAGCGTTCAATATTGTGAATATAAATAGCATCAACATGTCATAAGTCAGTTTATGATCATGCAACAGAATATAAACGAAGAATATACAAAACATACCTGTTTAAAAGTGTATTCCAATTGTTCATCTTTAAAACTTTTAATAAATGAAATATTACATCGATATGCGAATCAAAATCGGCTTAATTCTTCATACGATGTTGGCAGACTTGTTGAATACTCTTCTTCCAGGAAAGAAATATAAATAATTCCATCGTAAATAGTATAAATTCATCTGAAAATATTGAAAGATGCAGAAATTTCCACATTCTTGTTTGGCCACGTTTCTTGTAGATTTCACTCCATAAACCAGCTGCACCAACCTGTTCTCTACACGTGATATCTCCACTACTCATCGCTGATTGGCTGGTTGTTGAAAAATTGTCCCAAACGAACAACTTTTTATGCTTGATCTAGAAAAGTTGTTCAGGGTTGTCCCAAATTTTTGCGCTTATCACACACGTGTTTTCTCCCAACTCGGGGTAAAAATTGTTCAAAAAGTTGGTTGTCCGAAAAATTGCCTGAAAAGTTCTTGAATATGATACGGCCTTAAGAAAGCTGTAGTGCATAGAATTTTCAAGGGAAAAATACAGCGAATACAGGGATATGTATTAAAGCCGTGTCCCTTTTACCGGCTTGTCCTGAGCGAATGAATGGTATGGGAACAATATTAGATATTTGGCGTGAAATAAAAACAGACATTGCAGTTTTTGACTTGATATGTGTCGCGTTTTAAAAGCGCTTTTCGCCAAAAGAGAAATAGAAGAGTCGTAAAACATGAGGAAAGACCTCTCAAATTGGCTCAGATCGCTAATTTGGCTTCAATTTTCTACATTTAAGAATGAGTATGTTCTCTCTCTCGTCTTTTTTATGAATAAATTTGGAAGTTTAAATAAACATTTGAAAATAAATTACTCATTTTGTAATTTTGATTTCTTTTATTAAATCTATTAACCTAGTTTTTTCAGTTTTGATTCATGGCGAAATCGTATTAGATCTAGAAAATTGAAATCTAAAAAATCTTCGATAGATGTTTTTTTACTTTTAATAAGTGAGTTGTATAAGTGGGGGTTATTTTTGATATTTTAGGGGTTTCTGTCCATCGTGAGTAAAATGGGACACTCAGTTTGAGGGGCCACTTGACCTACCCTGCTGTCTTACTTTTCAGCTATTTAACATTAAAAAAATACCTATAAATTAAAGAATATCTAACTATTTATTAAAAAGCTTTAAAATTAAATTTTCAACATGATCTTTTATCTGACGTTATTTTTCTGGAAATTATGGCTCCCCGCTGGCGATTATATTACTCACCACCCCATGGGCGTATATTTTAATTGAGGTATCAGCCCATATTTCTTAACTCGGCTTCTAATTCAGCGATTTTGATCCTGATGATAGCTGTAGTCTCTGCACCATCTATACGTGCCATCTGAATATACATATTTTATGTCAACTCCTTGGCGTAACTTTTAGCTTAACTAACCCCCACAATTTTACATCTCATTTCCTAATCCAGCGATTTGGGTTCTGCTAGTGGCTATAGTCTCTGCACCATTTTTACATGTCACCTGGATATGCATCTTTAACGTGACAAATACCTGAACGTAACTTTTACTTCGGTAATCCCCTCCCCCCCCCTCAATTTTCCATCTCGCCTCCCAATTCACCGATTTTGATTTTATTAGCAGTTATAGTCTCTGAACCATCTGTACGCATCACCAGAATATACATATTTTTTTAGACAGATTCTTGGACGTAACTTTTAGTTTAACTAGCCAATTTTACTTTAATGTAAATTAGGACTATGTAATGTTTTCACCAGGAGGGTACGTCCATATGTGTCCAGGAATGTTATGAACGAGCGAGCAAGTGGGAGGTATGTTATTTTACTTATCTTAATAATACACCCATCGCTATACACAAAGCACATATGTATATACATATACTATATATATATATATATATACATATACTGTATATATATATACTATATATATACATACATATATATATATTACTAACACATATATAGGCTTAAATACATAGATGAGCGCCCCCCTCTACATGTCGCTCACGAGCCGCCACTGGAGTCGAGTCACATTATTATAACCACCTCTTACCTCTGACGTCAAAGACGCATACCCAATGAACTAAAGTACGTATCAAGATGAAACTTCGTTGGTATATAAGGTGGGATATCGGAAACTTGCCAGGATAACAACCGTGGCTGTCATGGATAAACAAAATGATTTAACAGACGTGGAAAGATACATGATCATTAGCTACAGGGTCAAGGGCGGCAGAACTTCGGAAACGGCCGAGTTTGTGAACTGCTCAAAAGCTAGTTGGTTAACGTATACCGTAAATGGAAGAATGGGATAATTTCGAAGACTTGACGTGGTAACTGTGGAGCACCACGAGCCATCGATGTGAGAGGTGAAGTCCCCTGCGCAGGTTTGCCCAGGCCGATTGGTATGCTACTGTGGAGCAACTCACTATATTAACGAACAATGGTTCTTCCAGATGTGTGTCCAAAACAACTGTGCAGCGAACCTTGTTGCGAATGGGGCTCCGGAGCAGAGGGCTGATGTCTGCACCCATGCTCACGAAGATTCATCACCAACAACGGCTGAAATTTGCACAGGAGTACCAAAATAGGACTTGCGCCCACTGGCCTTCTCTGACGAGTAACGTTTACAGTTCCAACGAACGAATGGACGTTGGCGCGTGTGGCGTGAAACTAGCGAGAACAAGCATCCAGCAACCATTGTTGGACGTAAGTGTTATGGTCTGGAGAATGATTTCTTGGTCTGCTCTGGGTCTCTTGATCCCTATAGAAAGCACTCTCGACAAATTTGGGTATCTATCTATCATTGCCGATCAAGTACACCTGTTTATGTTGACGGTCTTTCCTATGGCCGATGGAATCTTTCAACAAGACAATGCGACCTGTCATACCGTAAAATTGTTTGCGAGTGGTTCGAAGAGCAGGACCAATATTTCCAGTTACTTTCCTGGCCTCCGAATTCCCCAGATGTTAACTCGATCGAACACATTTGGGACCACCACAATCGACATGTTTGACGACTGGATCCTGTCAGCAGTCTACCTGTAGCAACCATGCAGAACCTTATTGAGTCACTCCGACAGGCTGCCAGAGATATTAGCAGGTGGTCATTATACTACCTTCTAGGCAACACAGCACTTTAAAATATTCCACATCTTTTCAAATAGTAATAGTAAAATTCCAGTACGTAAGATATTATTTAAGAATTTACAAAACAGTTCAACATACTTGTAAAGAAAAGGTTTGGTAATTAGTTTAAAACTTAGAAAAACTTATTCGAATAATTCAACTATAGATAACGTAAAAGTTATTATACCTACAGAACACATAAAAGCATCTTGATGCTGAGGTGCACCTTCCCTGGTCCTGAAGTACTTGTGTACAGGGGCGGCATTTCAGCATTTCATTTGGGGGTGCGAGATTTGTATGAAAATCCACAATATGAAATAAATAAAATGTTTGTTAACAGCGGGGGGGGGGGGGGGGGAGAGGGATCACAAAATTGAATTGATGTTGAGAAAAATAATTGTTGTTAACATAATTTTGTACATAATTGTGTTAGCATAATTGTTGTTAGCATAATTTTTCTAAATAAAAATATCTATATTTATTTACCCGTTATTGAAGTTTTAAAAGCCGTTTCTTAGAGTCTGGATGAAGAAAAAATTTTGTTACAATATCATCATAATCCAATGGTATATCTTGTTCTATTGCTAATATAGCTAAAGATAAAAGTCTTCCTTGTACCATTGAACTGCGAAAATAATATTTCAACCTCCTGAGGCACGAAAAAGACCTTTCACAATTGGCTGAGCTAATTGGCACAGTCAAAAACAATCTAACTAATAATGTTATGACTGGAAACACATTTTTTAAAATCCGCTCTTTAAAATAATCCAGGCGACATTTAAAATTGGGATGGTCTATGTTTATATTTTTCACCATTGAATAAAACAGTCACAATTCACATAGCAATTCCTCTTTCTGGAAGTTATATACTTTGCATATGGTTGAAACTTTTTCTTTTCCGACATCTGATCTGGATAATAGTGAACTAAGGGCAAACAAAACGGATATATTGCTCTCATTAAATCTTGTCTCAATTTCATTAGATACTGAATCTATAATTTCATATTGAATATTGATTCAATGATATGATTTAACATCATCATGGGGATGTTTTTCACCGAATTCACTTGGAATTTTTTTACGCCTTTTCAGTTTTGGTCCAGAATAAGAATTTTTTGGTCCAGAATAAGAAAAATTTGGGGGCGCGACCGCGCCCCCTATTTGCCGCCCCTGCTTGTGTACCAAATTTCCTGGCCGTACGAAGCGTAGAGTTCACGCTACAGGCCGCACACCCAGGCATCTTCTTTTATTATATTAGATAATGCTAATAAAGAGGATGCATTTAAAAATGTTTAGATAATTTAAACTTTTACAATTCTATTCACTAGATATACTGGGTATTTATAGGGTGTTTCACAAAGGACTCCCGAACTTTGAAATGAAACAACTCGGAAATGGTGATCGATAAAAGACTGAAACAAGTGATATGTTTATTGGAAAAGCCGTAAAAATCTGATACAAAAGTTTCAAAATTAGTTACAAATGTTGCTACCAGATGGCGCTGTACGCTGTAGTCGCAGTACGGAGAAATAGGTTGTAAATAATATGCAAGGTGCACATTTTGAATCGATTTTGATGTGGTTGCAACGACTGCTTTACCAAGGACAGTCTCACCACTAGTTATATTCTATCGATCGCCGTTTCCTAGTTGTTTCATTTCAAAGTTAGAGGGTCTTTTGTGAAACACCCTGTATATAGTTTATTAGTATTTTTAAGGTTCTTAATATGCAAATTATGATAATTTTATTAGATAATCTAAATATTCTAAACCGTTTATTAATAATAATAATGCGATAAAATTGTATAGTGTTATTGGAATTAAATGGTAATAATTTATTAATATTAAAATTATCATTTTATCTTATAAATTAGTTATTATCTTATTGCATAGATCAATACTGAGATTTAAATCCAAAAATCTAACATTATTACTAATTGGCACGGCACTACATTAGGCACGAATTCCAGATTATCTGGATAGAAATATAATTTGATATTATTATTATCTGTTATAGCTAAACAAATCAAATCATCAACATATCTATAAATTGGATAGTCAGTAGATGTAAAAGTATGTTTATAATGATAAAGATACAAATTAACCTAAATACTACTACTACCTACTGCGACCACCTTACTGCACTCCAGATTCTTGTAAGTACAATTTATTACCCTGAAACATATAATTGTCAAATAAAATGAAATCGAGAAGTTTGGAAAAATTTTGAATTTTTATACGATCAGAGTTATTTGTAATAAATGCATTATATAGTATAAAATTACATCATAAAGTTCTAGAATATTAATGTTATTAAAGAGATCTTTAAAATCAAAAGTTTGCAAGCAAAAATATCACATATTGTATCTATTCTATTAATTCTTTGCTATTATCTAGAATAAAATAATCATTCCTAGAGTAACATAGACTACCATTTAATTCTTTTAAACTACTTAGGAGTAATTTACTAGCAGTAGTAGAATATGTATTATGGCCAATAGTGACAGTTCTAAATTTATTAGGATTTTTGTGAAATTTCAGTATTCAAACAATATATGGAAATTGTAAAAAATAGGAATTTGTATTTAAATCATTATACATATCAATAATTTTATATTTGATACTGACTAGAGAGTGTGAATTAAGTTGAAATATATTATTATTCTTTAAATAATATAACAAATATTGTTGTAATAAAACAAATTGAGTTTTTTAGCATATATTGATTTAGACATTTTAGTATGTTGTGGTAAGGCTAATTAAGGAACTTAAATAAATGATATGAAATTAATTAACACACCTTCCTAAACACCTGATTAAGGATCGGCCACTCACATGCAATTAATACAATGGAAAATGCTTAAGTAGAATTAATAACTTAATGGAAGGGGATTGTATACTGGGAAATAAAATTTAGAATATCAATAAAAAATTGCGTTGTGTATTAATACTTTATATAAACCATCTTTGCATGTGAGCGCCTAAAAAAAATAAATTACAATACATACGAGCTTTAAATATTAAGAGTTCAATTTACATTTACCAAATTCCTTACCTGGAATCATGACCTAAAAAATCAATTTTTAAATATATATATATATCAATTTAATTGTGTTGCAACAGTTTATTCTTGTCACTGGAAAATAGTTCACGAGACCTATATGTGTTCATTAATAACTCTCAAAATACGGATAGCAATATGTTCTTTATTAAGTTGATATATAAAAGGTTAGTAACACAATCTTCTTTAGTTATATATATTGATGCAACATGAGTATATGAATTCTCTTCATCCAATATTTGAAGAAGCAATTTCATTTTTTAATAAAAGATATGTGTCTATATCCACACATTTTCTTCATAGCAAAATTTTACTGCAATTTTGCAGTATCAGTAATATCAACTAAAATCAAAGTGCCAAAATTTTTTTGAACCATAGATTACTATCCTCTGAATAACATCAGATGAAATCAATTCATTGAATAAGGTAAACCATATTTAATGATAGAGATTCCTTCTTCAACAATTAATTTATCATAGAAGCTGAAATAACATCAGATTGCATGTTTGCCGATGCAATACTCGCAGATATTCCTGAGAATTACTCACAGATTCACAGACAAGTTCATCTTACTGATATTGCATTCTCCTAAATCGTTCACTTTTTATTATCTTTTAATAAGTCAATTAAACATTACAATCTACTCACTTATCCTTATCACATATTTAGCATAAAAATGGCTCAATCAAGGACTAAGGCTATGGCTAGAGGTGCAAGCACCCCCTGCCTCAAAAACTACACCACCTTCACATGCGATGATTTTCAGGAGAGAGTGAATCAGAACTTTTTTCACATAGAGAGAATTCCCCGCGCAATCTTAGCACGCTGTGATTAGCAGAAAGCGTTCGCTCAGTTGCCATTTCACAAAATCAAAACTAACACTCAACCATGGAGATCAAGGTGTAAGTGCAAGACAATTATTCTAGTTTACCGGGTTTGCCTGACTTAGCATGAAACCCATACGATACTTAGCATGAAAGCAATTATGAATGTTATTTAATATTTTTGTAGAGTTTTAATATGTAGAGTTTAAAATAATTTTGAATAATATAATTTGGAATAGAATAAATTTGGAATAATAAATTAAAGATAAAGTTAAAATAATTTAAAATTAAAAAAAATATTTAATGATTTCTAAAAATGTTAATTTTTGAATAATAAAATAAAAGTGTTGTGATGGGTCACAACATAATATTACTAATAGTATTTTTAATGATTTTGAATAAAGTATATTTCCACATATTGAATGCTTTTAATGGTTGTGCATGTTCACAAGTTAATTTATAAATGTATCTATCTATTCTAAGTAAATTGGTTTTAATAGATTACAAGAGTTACTATACAAGAAGGTAGCCTAAATTTAGTACCAAGCGACATTGCTATTTTTAAATCTATCATTAGCAATGTTTAACTCACCAGTTACAATGTGTCTGTCCTAAAAGTGTAATAATGTAATTTACATAATTTGCATCTTTACTTATACGATTGTTATCTACACTAGCACCAGAATCTAATGAGAGATATTGAGAAATACCATTATCATTAAAAATGGTTCTTCTTAATGGTTTAATATATTTAAATGTCTAATAATTAATTCAATAATTAACTTATTACAATTGATATTATTATAAATAGAATGTTTAAATGATGTTACACAATAAGAATTAGAAACGCGATTTTTATTTTGAAATTTGTTAATAAGTGTAAATGTCAGATCTTGTAATCAACAAATTATAAAAAATATGATTAAAGCGACCATTAGGTAGGTAAGTTTAATTTATAAAAAGTCGCATAAATCAAATTTGCAGGGCATTTCATTTCACACCATGGGAAAATGATCGGTGCAATAAAAAGTGTAGTTAAGCTGTGATCAAGTCAAGTCAAGTCGGGGGTGCAATTCTGGAGCGCCTGGTCAAATATGACCGTATCTCCGAGCTATAAGTGTACAATCATGATCTCTGTAATTACTTGAATTGCTCCAAAAAGGGGGTGGAAGATGAGAATACTCCGAGGAGTATAGAAGTGGTACTAGGAGGTATGTGAATTCATGAGATAAAGAAAAAAAAGTATGACATGCCATGACGTAATGTTCAAAAAAGTAATCCGAATATTTACAGTTTATCAAGTGGAGAGATGACTTTAATTAAGTTTCAGAGTGCATTTAAACTTTAAAAAAAAATAAAAAAAATTTAGGTGCTATTAAAGATTAGAGTATTGTGGACGTTCTGGGTCTCTTCCTGAACTTCCACTGATGGGGGGTCGTACTCCGGTAGATTGCAGATTTCTTCATTGGGTATTTTATTTAAATTTTGAAACATTTTAATTGCTAGTTTTGAGATTTGATTATTAATATTTGTTACTCCGAAGTCGCTATGGATGATATCGTTCCTGAGAAACCGAGGGGCTTTCCTGATAGCTCTGAGTGTTTTATTTTGAGCCGTTTGAAGTTTCTTAATATGGTTTTTTCCTGCGAATCCCCATATAGCAGATCCGTATAAGAGGATGGGCCTAAGTACTGTCTTGTATAGTAATACTTTGGTATTGTAACTCGCGTGGGGGGAATGGAGTATGGCCGATAGTTGGCTTCTAGCCGAGTGAAATTTTTTAATTGAGCTTTTGATTTGTGGCTTCCAGTTTAGTTTGGAGTCAAACGTGATACCTAAGTATTTGGCGTTGTCCACGTAGGGTATGTTGACTTTGTTTATTTGGATGGGGACCGGTTTCTTTTTCTTTTTTACTTTTGAAAAAAGATACAATTTGTTTTCTTTTCGTTGATTTTTATCTTCCATTTCCGAAACCAGGCGGAGATGGTGTTTATGTGTTTTTGAAGCCTGGAGCGAATAAGATATTTTTTGGAGTTCCTGGTGTATATGGCTGTGTCGTCCGCGTACATTGCAAGGTGTGTGTCCGGAGCTCTGGGTATGTCGTTTATGAATAAATTAAACAGGGTTGGGGCCAATTGTGAGCCTTGTGGGACCCCTGACCTGAGTGGTTTGTGCGTGGAGTGGGTCTGTTTGTAGCGGACGGTGAAAGATCTATTTCGAAGGTAAGAGTTTATTGAGTGGATTAGTGTGTCTGGCAAGTTGAGCTGAATTAGTTTGTATATTAATGCGTCATGCCAGACCTTATCAAAGACCTTCGAAATGTCCATAAGTAGGAAACCAGTTGTAAGGCCGATTTCAAGTCCTTCAGAGATGAATTCGGTAACCCTTAGCAACTGGTGTGTTGTAGAGTGCAAGGGGCGGAAGCCAAATTGTTCTGGTTTTAAGATGTTATGTTGATCAATGAATTGTTTTAGTCGTGTGTGTATTATTCGCTCCGAGAGTTTGCTAAGTGTGTTAAGTAGGCTAATAGGTCTGAAATTTTGAGGGAGGGTGTGGTCTTCGCCTGGTTTCGGGATTCCAATGATTATTGCGGTTTTCCATTTTTTGGGGAAATGTTGAAGTTTAAATATGACATTTATGATGGTGGTTAGATAGTATATTATGTTCGTGGGGAGGGATTTAATGGCTTTGTTGGAAATTAAGTCTATTCCTGGAGCTTTTCTATTTTTCAGCTTTTTTATCTCTCCAATTATTTCAGAGGGGGGAGCCATTTCAATAGGTTGAGAGGGGGGCTTATTTAAGAAGGTGCTTATGGTGTTTGAGACTTCTTCTTCCGTTTCCGGACAATTTAGATTTGGGTTTTCCGTAAATTGGACTTCGTAGGTCTCCGCAAGAGCATTTGCTATTTCAATTTCCGATTCAGCTAGTCCACTGTTCGTTCTTAAGTGCTTAATTCTTCTTCCCGGATTTCTGATTTTTTTCGTAAATTCCCAGAGCGAGTTGTCAGTAGGGGCCAGCGATTCAATAATTTTTTTCCATTGATGTTGTTTATGTTCCTGGAGTTTGTATTTAACTTGGCTACAGAGGTTGTTAAACAGGGTTTCATGGGGGGGGGGAATCTGGTATTCTGCCAGAGCTGTCTGGTGCGGTTCCTTTGTTTTATTAGCTTTTTGATGTGATAGGGAAGTTTATGGTGTGTGGGGGGAGGGGGTTAAATGTGGTGGCCATAGCAAGTGCCGATTTAATTTCATGGGTTATCTTGTGAACACAGTGATCTAATTCCGTTACGTTTTGTATATTGGCGTAGAGCAGGGGGGAATTCGCTAGCGTATGAGTGAATTTTACCCAATTTGTGGATCTAATGGAGGGGGTGATGGGCAGATTCGAGTTTAAGTATAAAGTAAGTTTTACAGGAAAGTGGTCCGAATTAAGCTCATTTAAGGTGCAGATTTCGTAAGGGGAGGGAATATTATTCAGGAGAGCAAAATCGATGATGGATTTATTTCTAATGTTAAATCTAGTCGTTGTATTGGGGTGCAGATGCCTAATATTATTGTTTAAGATGTACGTGTTCAGGTCTTTACCGTAACGGTTCTTTCCCGGACAGCCCCAGTTTGTGTGGCGGGCATTGAAGTCCCCCATCAGTATGACTTGGCTCTGGAGGCCAAAGAGGGCTGCGAGGTCATCCTGAATATTGAGCGTGGATCTTTGTTTGGCATAGCATGAGCCAATTAAAATGTGATAAGAATTCGGGATTTTGAGTTTAACTAGTGTGTGTTCAATTATATTTGTGTTTGTGGCGCTAAGTTCCTTAAAGTCTAGTTGGCTTTTTATATATATTGCAGTGCCTCCATGGGGGGTGTTTGTGTTTGGGCGGGGTGTGTGCAGGACAGTGTAATTTGGTATTTTTATTCTATTAGGGGGGCCGTTTATTTTAGTTTCCTGTAATAGTATAATGTGAGGGTGCTGCTCTTCAGCAAAATCCCTCAACTCCTGAATTTTATTTGTTAAGCCGTTCGCGTTCCGGGAGATGATGGTAAAGGCGTTTGGGGGAGGGGTCATGGTGCTAGTTTAGGTTCTGGTTAAAATGTTGATCAAGGAGCCCGAGAATTTTCAGTCCCTTATCCACAATGGGAGTGTTCTCTCTGAATATGCTACAAAGATCTTTGAGGAATAACATAATTTTATTTAAATTTAAAGTTTTAAAGATGTCTGCAATTTCTTGATACATATTTAATGCCTCAGCTATGGGTGACTGTTTTTCGTTAGTATGATTTGTGTTTTTTTGTTTAAAATTTGGGTGTGCGTTTTCCTTGTAACTTCCCGTGGTCTTCTGGTTAAAGCCGGGGGGAGGGGGTAAGTCCCTTTCGTCTGGATATCTCTCCGGGGTTTTTTCAGTTTCTCTGTTGCCTAAGATTTCAGCAGTTCTGCTTTTCGATATTTCCCCGTCCCTCCTGGCAGTTCTCGAGTCGTTTTCTGTTACTTCCGACGAGGGGGGGGGGAGCAGCTTTCTGGCTCTATCACAGGCCCTGTTCCATGCATTTGAGGAGGCGGGGGGAAACTTTCTGGGGGAGGGGGGTGAGCTCTCGAGGTGGCCATATTTCTGAGATTTGTGCGTTGTGCACGGGCTGGAGAGTTGTATCTGGAGTTTGGTGCTGGGCTGTATGGGGTCCTGTGAAAATTTTCTCTTTGATGAGGGGGGGGGTCCTCTGTTTGAGGGATTACCAGGGCAGGCTCTGTAATTGGCCGGATGGGGGCCACCGCAGTTGGCACAAGTGGCAGGGGTGGTTCTAGGTTTTGTGCAGTCTCTAGTGGGATGTTGGCCAGCGCATTTTAGACACCTGTAGTCGTGACTACATTGTTCCGAGGAGTGTTGTCACCCCTGGCATCGGTAACATTGGGCATATCCTTTGGATATAAAGGGCACAATCTCTGCGAAAATAAAATTCACGTGTCTCGTTTTGTACAGTTCTTCTAGATCTGTGGAAGCGGGGAGGTGCATTAGAAAATTGGGGAGAGGGAGCTTTGTTCTAAGGCTTCTCATGTTATGTATTTTAAGTGGTTGGTACCCCATTCCCTCAAAAAATTCTTTAATTTCCTCCGGGGGGTAAGAAGGGGGGAGACCTCTGATGACAACCTTTTTGGGTTTATCTACCTTCAGATTGATCGAGTGGAATTTATATCGGTTTTGAATTAAATATTCTTGTACCGCTCTATATTGATCTTCCGTTTTAGTATAGGCTCTAAGTATTTCTCCGGTGAATTTGGCCCTTACTTGACCGTCTGTGAGCCTTCCTAGCTCAGACATCAGAATTCTGGGGTTCTCATTTATTTCTATGTAAAATGGTTCTGGGTGTTGGCTCCAACTAGTCGTTTTGGGGGGGGGGGGGGGGGGGAGTGCTTCGTCACTCGTTCCAACATCGAAGTTTTCCTCTTTATTTACATTTGCAGATTCGGCTGAGTGAGTTACTAAATTTTTGCTTGGGTTTTTCTTTCTGCCTACTGTTATCCAATATTTTTCCGAATCGATATCATCCTCAGTTACTTCGGTTACCTGAAGTTCCGCAACATTCTCGGAGTTTACAAGGGGTGGATTATCCTTTTCAGTGGAAGTTTGAGAGGTTTTTTTATTAATACTACTTTCCTCGCTAGAGTTTACATTTTCATTTACAATTAATTTTTTTGATTTAGACCTAGTGGTTCTCACCGATTTGGTTTCCTTGATTTTATTATTGCCCTCGAGGTAGTACCTCTTTAGTTCGTCTCTCTTTTTAGAATCTAGATAAGTCAAGTTGATGGCAGTGTCATTTAGTCTAGGAGGGGGGGGGGAGCAATTCAGTAAATAGAGATCTGTACACATACCTCGTATCTCCTTGTTGGTCCTCATCTGGTTGTCCGAGTCCATTTTGTCTTTGTTGATCTCTAAATAGGTAACTGCAGCTTTGGCAAGGTGATGTATTTCGTTGGCATAATCCCATGCTTTGGCCTGCTGTTCATCTAATTCGATATCAGCTTCGAAGATCGCTTTCAGGATGGTGTAGAGCTCTGCAAGTCCAAAGCTGTGATCATTTGCAGACAATGAATATAAAATACGACACTATCAATAAACAACGGCATACGAAGTGTAGCATGTGAATATATTAATACACTCCATATACACACAAACTCTCGATCACACAGAGATGTGGCGAACAGCACCAATGAAATACACGCGCCTAACATAAGAGCAAACAAAGGCTTCTAGGAGCTGTCTCAAAATGGTCTCACAAGCGGTGTTCAATATGTCCACCGTGCTGCAGAGCCAACAACTGATACCGTATCACAGTGTAAGGTCAAAGGTTAATTCCCACTCACAGTCAAAGGTTCCTTCCCACTCACCGCAACGCAACGCACCGCAGTGGAAAGTTGAGTTCACTCATGCGCTGTACGATGAAAAAGTGGGGGAAAGTTCTCTTTCGCGTTGAACGCAGGCCACAACGCTAAATTCGAAATGAAACCGAATTCAACGCGTACCGCACGGTTGACGGCAACGCAACAGCCAATAGCATCGTAGATCATGTTTTTACACCTGCTAAATCAATATTTCGTTTAGAAATTTTTTGATTTGATCTTTTTTATATGGATTACTTCAGATCTCAGAAGCTGAAACAGATGAATGAATATTAAAAAATATTTGGATTTGTCACACATCCGTTTAAAAAAGCAAATAAATATTTGTTGAAAAATATATTACTCTATTTTAAGATACAAAATTAGTTTAAAAAGCGATATTGCCGATATTGACTGAAGTGAAACAAACAAAGAAAAAAAAACGTAAAAAGTATTTAAATTCAAGAATGCGGTTATTATAATATCATGTTTTAAACAAATTTAAGTTCATTACCATTTTAGACTTGATTTTAAAGGTTTTCAAATACGTATCTATATTAAATATCCGAATACGTTCTTTGCTCATTTGTAAAGTTTAAAATATTTCTCATTAAAGTAAACTTTTAAATTTAGAAATTATTTTATCTACATTTATATTTATTGAGTAATTATGTTTTAAAATAGATTTAAACGTATATTCCATCTATAGCTGGTATAAAGTATACTTAAAGATGTTTTTCAAAGTAACTTCGAAATAAATTTTTATAAGCATTCAAACTTAAAAGAGTAAACTTTTCATATTTACATGTAAACTTATTTTTTTTATTAAAAAGAAATGATTTTTAAATGTATTTTAAATTTCTAATTGTCTATATGCATTTAAAATAATAAAAAAATTCTTCAAATGTTAGCGCCAAATTATTAAAATACAACCTCTTTAAAATTTCAAAGTAGTTTGATTTTTGTTTCTATTCTAATCTAAAATGTTCAACATTACATGTCGAAAGCTAACTACTACTCGTATAAGGATGTTCGATGATTTCTGTTTAATTTTATATGCACGTTTTATATTTGCTATTTCTACAAGCACTTTTTTAATTAAGAAGAATATATTCCCTGGTATATAAAGTATATACTTCAAGATATTTTTTAAAGTAACTTCGAAATAAATTTTTATAAGCATTCAAACTCAAAAATAATTTACTGATATAAGGTTATTTTGTATATAGAATTTAAAATAATTTAAAACAAAAAAAGTTTGCAGATTATTAAGGAAAAACTGTATTTGAATATTTTAGCAACATATGTCAGCACTTGTAAAATTTAAGATTCGCTTGGAATCGAACCAGAGCCCACTCGTTTGAGGAGCTGATTCTCTACCACTCAAGCCAAAACTTCACATCTGAAATGTACTAACAAATTATATCATGCAAAGCATTTAGTGCTATTTTAGAGTATTAATTTAAAGAGTAAACAAAATATGTTTTCAAGTTATTTTAATATTGCAATAGAAGGATAAAAAAAAAGTCTATGGAGAACATACATCAAAATTCATTTTCTAAATTCTGTCGGATGTTTTTTAACGATTCGAGAAAGAGAACATAATTGTATTCGTTAAAACGAGAAAATTGCCATAGTGTAATAAATATTCTAAAACAATTTCAATTAGGATCCTTTGTGTTTTGGGATGGAATCACTTTAGTTAGCTTATTTTAGAAAACTGATGAAATATGTGTATATCGCCAAAGCAAACTCGCGTACGCTCTTGTTTAATTCACAGAAAGGCGGATTTTCTGAAACGCGTCAATACTGTAAACTAGCGATCGGCTGGTAAATATAAATTTAAATCAGAAGAGACCAAAGAGATTATATTAGTAATAATGTCTTAATTTTTATTATATAATATTTCATGTATATAAAATCGCTTTGGAAGAGATGGTTTGTAAACATGGCCGCTGATCTCGGAGAAATTTCTGCGCTTGCATCTGATTGGTTACATTTCTTCGCCGTCGACCGACAGTGTGAAGGTGTTTACGTCGCCGCAAAGACTTGCGTGTACCTCGAGCGTTGCCGTGAACCGTCTACCATTGCGATGCGGTGAGTGGGAAGGCACCTTAATTAATGCACAGCAGCACGTAACTGATCAGTACAGATGTTACGTGCGTGCACGGTGATCAGGCTCTTCAAAACCGCCAGGTTTCTATGGTTTCTTTGATAAATTTTGCGTTTCAGGTAACCTCAAAGCCAAAAATCACAAGGTGTGAGGTCTGGTGAACACGGAGACCATCGAGTAGGAGATGCACGACTGATAACGCTATCTTCTGACAAATTATGTCGCAGCAACTATTGAAAGTCAAGCACAATGTGCGGGAGAGTCCCATCTTGTTGGAACGTTGATGTCTGGAGGCAACCTCTTTGCTAGAGTTCTGGAATGACGAAACCCTGCAACATTACCCGATACCTTGCTGCAGTTACGGAACAGGTCTTTGAACCCTGTCGACTATTTTCCTCAAAGAAAAATGGCCCAACCAAAAACGTGGCTGTAAAACCTATCTATACAGTCACATACGGTGAATGCAAAGGCATCTGTTGGACTCGGTGAGGATTCTCTGTTGCCCAGATGTGATAGTTTTCTGTGTTCACGGATCCGCACACGTGAAAGTGAGCCTCATTACTGCACACGATGTTCCACGGCCATTTCGGGTCTACTTCAGGCGTGCCAAGAACGTTAAAGCGAACGTTTCACGCATATCGTTATCGGCAGGTTTTAACTCCTGTAAGGCGTGTATCTTATACGAATAGGCTTCTCTCCAGTGTGTGTGTGTGTGCTTTTCGCAAACACCTCCATACCGTTGTGTACACAAATCCAACTGCCTTGCTACAGCGCGAGCACTACACGTTCCTACTATATTCTTTTTCGACTGTTCAACGACAGCGGTTGCAACATCTTCAACCACCTACTGTTTTCATCCTGCTCGAACTGCAAAACCACCTCGTCTTCTCGAACCGACGAGCCATTCGTCGCAAAGCACATGGTGTTAGTGGACCCGTACGCAATGCTTTCTGTCCCCTGTACAAGCGCAGCACTTTAGCCGTTTTGGTAAAACAACTTTCACAGCAATACCAACACACGTTCCAGCAGCCTTCCCGGTCGTCCAAATAGTTGCTCAAGTTCTTTGGATGAGTCGGACGGCCTGGGTTTTCCACACGTTCCATCAGAGAAGACAACCATCGCGTTCGTCGAATAATTCTCTGACAGGGTTCGCACGCCTTTTCATACCCTTATACAAGGAGGCTCTTTCACGCGCGTTGTGCAAATTTTGTTCCGCTCCCAGCGCCATTGGTGCTACTGTATTATCCACATCTCTGTGTGATCAAAAGTTTGTGTGTGTATGGAGTGTATATTAATAAATTCACATGCTACCACTTCGTATGCTGTTGTTTATTGGTAGTGTCATGTTTTATATTCATTATCTGCAAATGATTACAGCGCCACATTTTCACCTGGCTGTCATTTTTGGAACTATACTTTATTGCACCGATTGTTTTCCCATGGTGTGAAATGTATGCCATGCAAATTTGGAGACGTTAAGTCAATTGCCTCTCCAGTATATGTATATATATATATATATATAGACCATTATGAGTAATTTTCCAAATAGATTTCTTACATTTTTCTTTTTTTTGTGTATCTTTATTCAGATTGAAGCATTAACAAGAGAGCTGGTTCTCACTAATGACCAATTGCAGAAAGTATCTGCAAATCTCTTACACGAATTTCACAAAGGACTATCTTGGGATACTCACAGTAATGCTGCTGTGAAAATGTTTCCTACATACGTGACAGATGTTCCTAATGGAAAAGGTAAACCCCAATAAAATCAAAATATCTAATAATCTGATTATTGAAGTTTTAAAGCATAACTTTTGAATTATATTTATCACTGTTTAGAGAATGGAAAACTGAACAGAAAAGTAGAAAGACAATTTGACCTTAAAAAATGATCACTGACTTTGAATTGCATTCGGCATCAAATCAGAATATATAGTCTAATTAAAAAAATAAATAAAAATGCATATCTAAGTTTATCATAACATGAACTTATTTTAAAACATATTAAAAGGTACGAACTTATGTTCCATTATGCGTTATATGAATATATGCAGATAGTTTGAAAAATAATTTAAATTTTACATATTTCAGATTCACAATTGACATTGCGGTGCTCAAATTTTGGTTATTTATGCTGGTTTCTTTAGGATATGTATTAAAAATGAAGGTGGCATAAATAGACAAAATTATAGTTTGATTCTGATTACTTTACATTTTTGTGCTCTTTCTATGATAAGCTGCTACTACGAGACATATAACATAGGGTGAGATATGTTACCGAGCCGGGTCTACTCAGGGATAGCTTTCCCTAAAATTTCTGATTGATTTTGGTTATGAAAGTAAGTCTCCCAGCCGACTTCTTGCAACACAGTAGCCAAATCTGTGACCTTACGAAAAATAATACCACATATTTCCAATAAAAAGTCAGGTAAATAAATAACAATAACAACTTTATTAATAATCACATGAAGAGAAATAATCTCCTTAGACATGTATCCGGCCTGTCTGGGTTTTACACTCTTAGCTCAATAATCAAGAGGTCTATAAGACATGGGCGGCTAAACACCTTTGCCTTTCTTAAGGAGACAGAGTGATAAGGGCACGAATCTGTGCTCATTTACGCGTCGTAAAATACTAGAGGGAGCAAATACAAGTAAAATCATCTTACTGTTTTTAGAAGGTCGAAGTGTAGCTTGCCGTGCTCAACTCTCCGGGCACTGGATGCTCCTTATTAACCGACTGTTTCACTTCCACAAGATTCACACAAAAGTCAGAGGTTCTAGCCCGGACATAATCATCATTGCCAGACAGGGCCCCGACAAAGGGGGGGTCAGTTGGTACTACAGTACTGGGGCCCGCCAACTGTTAGGGGCCCGTGAATATTGCTGAGGATAAAATATTTATACACTTGTTTATGAATAAATAATTTTTTTTCTAAATTAATTGAAGGTTTTGAAATTTACGTATTATGTGTAATTATAAAATTACAAATATAAATTATATATAAAGCCTAAACACAACCTGCAAGTTTGAATGAAAGAAAAGTATAAAACATTTTGTAAACATCTGTTTGGATTCTGTGTCTCATTTCTGAAATAGTCAAAAAAGCCTCAAAGAATTGCCCCTTAGTTTCAATACAAGCCGTCTGGGTACAGATAGCTCCAGTGTCATTGTGTTCAGAGGCAATAAAAACCGATCAGGGAGAAATTTTCTAGAATTAAACCTAAATAGATACGTTTATGACCCTAGTTGGTTGCTCTTACTCATTCATGTTTACAGCTCATATCAATCACAACCAGCTAACCACTGAGACCACAGTGACTGAGACTACCCGTCTACAAATTTCTTTTGTGAAATTATCAGTTTGGAAAGGGGGCGATCTTACTCTTCGAGGTCGTAAACCAATTAACGCGATGGGGTGTCCATGGTGTTGGACTGAATGCAAGGATGGAGAAAAAAAAAATCTTGGTTCTCCCTCCTTGCATGAGCTTGCTTCCCACGTTGATTTCAGAGATAGCCAATAACGCACAAAAGGCAGGTTTATTTTAAATTCTCATGCAATTATATGGTAATATCATATGTCTTATCAGTGCTAGTTGCTAGTGCATCTCTCAACACGTGACTAAATGTTATAAAAAAATTTATTCACTGAAACAAATCCCAATGCTACCATCTAAGATTTAAGGTATGTTCAAAATAATTTTCTTATAGTTTTCAAATATTATTTTCAGATATATTAATCTTAAAAGAAAGTTTATTTTAGAAATAATTAAAATTTATTTTATCAAATTTCTATACTGTTTTGTGAATTCAATCCTCTAAAATAACTATAATTAAATATGTACAAAACTTGAGAGAAAATATTGCATTATGAAAGGAAAATGGATGCTTTTTTAAACGTTCACTTTATATTGTATGATTTTATGTTAAACTTGGTAATTACTAGGAATTGTGCTCATTGAGAGAGAAAATTCACACATTCTCTATTATATATTTATTACCTTTTGCCGAGGAATATTCAGGGGATTCAGCATCAAATTCTGGATTCAAAAAGAATTTTTATTTCCTATTTTTTTTCCACTTCCGGTTAAAAAATTTCCCTTGCGTCATCTATTTCTTGGAATTGGCTAAGGATATAGCTTAGACGATGACTTATGCAGTATCGAATTTCGAAGGGGGGTAGAGGAATTCACTAAGAATTTCAACTTCTAGTTGTGGAGGGGTCACTTCAATTTAAAAAATTTACATTTTCCTTGCAACATCTATTTTTTTAAAGATAAGCTTACATGACTGATATAGATTCAGCATCATATTCCAGAGGAAGTAGGGAACCTCTTGCCCCCTCTGGAATTTACTTGCGGTTTTTTATCTTACGGTTCAGAACATTTCCTTGAAACGTACATTTTGATTGATTATAGAGCTTTGATGATGACTGATAGGAATTTAGCATCGAATTTCAGTAAGGGTAGGGGCCTGAGGATTTACTAAGAATTTTCACTTCCAGTTCTTTTCCCAATTCTGGATAAAAAAAATTCATTTCCCTTCAAACATTTATTTCTCAAAATCGGCTATAGATAGAGCTAAATGATGACTGATATGGATTCAGTAAAAAATTGTTTAGGGTTAGAAGAATTCATTAAGGATTTCCACTTCTGGTTCCACAGATGTCACTTCCGATTAAAAATATTACAATTTTCTTTACAATACCTATTTCTCAGGATTGGCTGTAGGAATAGCTTAGATAATAACTGATATGGATTCAGCAACGCTTGCAGGGAGTAGGGGTCACTAATGATTTACACTTCTGGTTCTGGAGATGCCACTTCCGATTTTTACAAAAATTCGTAAGACTATGCGAAATACAGAGGGTGTTCACACATTTTTGTAACGATTTTGACTTTCTCCACGAATTGAATTTAAATAAAAAAAAAATAAAAACCTGACTGGCATCAAGCTGGAATAGGGTTTAGTTATCGTTTGCATCATTAAAAATATTCTTTGCTTTAAAATGTCGCTAGAATGGATCGAAGGCTATATTTTTGCGCTTTTCGAAGATAAATACTCTTATTAGATTATAATACTCTTATTCGATTATTGAAAAAAGATGTAAAAAGCATGGTTTTAATATTTCTACACGTAAATTTAGTGACATAATTAATAAAAAAGGAAAGAAACGTCAAAGTTTACATTTGACTTTGAAAAAGGTAAAAAATGCATGCAAAACAGAGGTTGGTTCAGAGAAAACAAGGAGCGTTTTGCTAAAGGTTTTATGGTTATTGCTGGATTCTCTTATAACTGAAAACTTAAAATACGGAAAGTAGAAAAAAAATGCCAAAATTAACTCGGATTACTATCAGAAATATGTTTTAACACCTGTTTTCAAAAAAGGCATTCCATCACTTTACCTAAACAATCTTCACTGTGTTAAGTTCCATCAGGATAAGGCTACCAGCCATACCTCTAAATCTACTGCTATATATTTTTGAAAAAATGAGATATTAAACCGGAATTGAGGCTATCCAATTTAAATGCATCCCACCTAAGTCCCCCGACCTATGTCCTATGGATCACTGTGCATTTGGACTTTTAGAACAAGCTCTTTATAAGCGGCATCCCAAAACATTGGATGGAAGATTGTGGTGAAGGAGTAGAAAAAAATCAACCTTGATATTTTAAGAAAAGCTCTTTTATCTTAGAAATCAAGATATAATATGATAGTTCAACAACAGGGCTATCAGACTGAACATATTAGAAAATAAAATTCTTATCTTTGTTTATATATATATTTTTTTCAAAATCGTGCAAAAATGTGTTGAACACCCTCTGTAAGTGTGCAACTGAGTATAAAGATATTTCGTTTAAAATGAAATGTACACACCACTTTCTATCATATGAACGATCTTTCATAAACTGTGTTATATTTCGTACTTGATATATTTTATTAGACTGTTTAAACTGTGTTATTTTTCTGTGTTATATTTCATACTTGATGTATTAATAGATTGTATAAACTGTGTTATTTTTCTGTGTTATATTGTATATTAAACCTCGTACTTGATATATTTTATTAAATTCAACTCTACCCCTAAATAATGCATAAAATAAAAAAGGTACCCCCCCCCCCCTTGTTTTTACCTAGGGCCCACAGCTCGACTTAATACCAAGGCCCAAAATTGAATGTGGGGGGCCTGTTGCCAGCAGCCCCCCCCCCCCACATCAAATTGTGGGACAGGACACCAGGTAGTGCCGTGGGCCCCATGTAAATTAAGGGAGTGATTATTACCCCCCTCCCCCCGGTATACAACGCATTTTCGGCAAACCTAACTTTAGTAAAATAATTTTTGCTTTATCTTTTTAATTAATTTAAAGTTGCATTCTCTGGTTACAAAATAGTAAAACACAGCAGAAATAGCAATCACTTAATGAAACGAAAAATTAAATGTATATTCATCAATAAAGTAAAACAACAGATTTATCCGAAATATCATTATTTGATCAACTTCTATTTCTATTGCCACTCTTTTAACAAAAGTAAGATAAGACACTCTGATTTCGTGTAGTAATCAATTTTTTGTATCAAAAGCTTCTGGTTTTTGCGATAAACGATTTATTTTAAATAGATAATAGTAGTTTGGATCTTCTAAATCAACTGGTCTCTATGATAGGGGTACGAAAAAGTTAATTTTACTTAATATAAGAAGGTGTGTAGCGGGAAATCTAAGCTGCGGACAACGAAGAAATTTAGTACAGAGGCACTTCAGGACACGGACAAATACAACTCAGCGAATTTCTTTTATTCGTATTAGTTTTTTAGTTATTTTATATTAAAGCACGATGTTCACGCAAATTGGTTATTTAGCGATCGAAAATTTTGTCACAGAGTTTCTATTTTTACACCATCGGATAGATCGAATAACGTTCTTTCCAATGATATTTGAACCGAACCGAACCCGTAGAACAAACAATTCCTTATATTTATTTATTTGCTGTCTAATGGCCTAGCGGCCAAACGACTGGCATTTGTAAACATATTTATTTATTTATTTAAAATACATCAAAATGTGTATATTTAAAATTATTTGGTACTTAAATATGTGTATATATCTTCGTATTCTAAAGAAAAAAAAATTAGTACATTTTTTTAGTTTTCGTGAATTTTCATACAAATGCATAAAATTAAAATTTTAGGTACATTAATGAAATACATATCTTTTTTTTTCTCCCTGGTGAACGTTTGAACTCATGAACGTCAAAACCTTGGAGCTCACGGTGTGGTTTAAATCAAGTCTTCTCTCCTAAAAAAGGATTCCATTTTGTTTCTTTTATTTATGTATTCTATTTTTCTGCTTTCCACAGATGCGAAACGAAAGGAAGAAGTGAGTTGAAAATTGAGGCGGTTTGAAAGCGATATGGAAATTGAGTGGTTTTATCTGTAAATGTATTGTGTAAGTAGCGGAAGCTCATTTAGGACCCGGGCAACGATGGGCTGATTTGTTCTGGTAGTATGTAGATGTCCAACCGAAGAAGATAAAAGTCATATTTGCATCCTATGATCTCCTAATATGATTAATTTTGCAGTATGACTGGTATCTGAGACCTATATCCCTTAACCATTTTTAATTTTGCGTTCAACAGTACATTAGTTGTAAAAATTTCTACAACTATTATGAGTTATTTGATAATTTGGAAGAAATTACAACTTTTCTGCAAATTTTAATTGTTTTATTTACTTCTCAGAGAACGAAAAAAATATCCACAGACCCAATAACTAAAATATCTGATGTATCTAACACAAAACTTTACCAGAAAATGAATATATTTTGATATCCATAAACAATAAAAAATTAGAACTTCCTTATGACGCGAATTGAGTGATGGACACCGATTAAAATAAATACCTAATCACATGGAAATCGTTTAACTCTCTTGAGAGATATTACTCTCGTTGTGAGAAAAGTAAAATTTCTAATTCTCGAAAACGGTTTGTAATAAATCCTAAATACATTTACAGTTTATTTCCGGTTAAAAGTACTTAAAGTATCCACCCAATTCATAAAAAATATCATATTTAACTTTTTTAATTTTTTAACATGGATAAAAAAATGAAATGTACACACCACTTGCTATCATATGAACGATCTTTCATAAACTGTGTTATATTTCGTACTTGATATATTTTATTAGACTGTTTAAACTGTGTTATTTTTCTGTGTTATATTTCATACTTGATGTATTAATAGATTGTATAAACTGTGTTATTTTTCTGTGTTATATTGTATATTAAACCTCGTACTTGATATATTTTATTAAATTCAACTCTACCCTTAAATAATGCATAAAATAAAAAAGGTACCCCCCCCCCCTTGTTTTTACCTAGGGCCCACAGCTCGACTTAATACCAAGGCCCAAAATTGAATGTGGGGGGCCTGTTGCCAGCAGGCCCCCCCCCCCCACATCAAATTGTGGGACAGGACACCAGGTAGTGCCGTGGGCCCCATGTAAATTAAGGGAGTGATTATTACCCCCCTCCCCCCGGTATCCAACGCATTTTCGGCAAACCTAACTTTAGTAAAATAATTTTTGCTTTATCTTTTTAATTAATTTAAAGTTGCATTCTCTGGTTACAAAATAGTAAAACACAGCAGAAATAGCAATCACTTAATGAAACGAAAAATTAAATGTATATTCATCAATAAAGTAAAACAACAGATTTATCCGAAATATCATTATTTGATCAACTTCTATTTCTATTGCCACTCTTTTAACAAAAGTAAGATAAGACACTCTGATTTCGTGTAGTAATCAATTTTTTGTATCAAAATCTCATGCAAAGCTTCTGGTTTTTGCGATAAACGATTTATTTTAAATAGATAATAGTAGT
The DNA here is from genome assembly GCA_951213105.1 of Amaurobius ferox. Classification (NCBI taxonomy): domain Eukaryota; kingdom Metazoa; phylum Arthropoda; class Arachnida; order Araneae; family Amaurobiidae; genus Amaurobius; species Amaurobius ferox. The sequence continues at coordinate 156,014,546 of OX578142.1, forward strand.
TTGGATCTTCTAAATCAACTGGTCTCTATGATAGGGGTACGAAAAAGTTAATTTTACTTAATATAAGAAGGTGTGTAGCGGGAAATCTAAGCTGCGGACAACGAAGAAATTTAGTACAGAGGCACTTCAGGACACGGACAAATACAACTCAGCGAATTTCTTTTATTCGTATTAGTTTTTTAGTTATTTTATATTAAAGCACGATGTTCACGCAAATTGGTTATTTAGCGATCGAAAATTTTGTCACAGAGTTTCTATTTTTACACCATCGGATAGATCGAATAACGTTCTTTCCAATGATATTTGAACCGAACCGAACCCGTAGAACAAACAATTCCTTATATTTATTTATTTGCTGTCTAATGGCCTAGCGGCCAAACGACTGGCATTTGTAAACATATTTATTTATTTATTTAAAATGCATCAAAATGTGTATATTTAAAATTATTTGGTACTTAAATATGTGTATATATCTTCGTATTCTAAAGAAAAAAAATTAGTACATTTTTTTAGTTTTCGTGAATTTTCATACAAATGCATAAAATTAAAATTTTAGGTACATTAATGAAATACATATCTTTTTTTTTCTCCCTGGTGAACGTTTGAACTCATGAACGTCAAAACCTTGGAGCTCACGGTGTGGTTTAAATCAAGTCTTCTCTCCTAAAAAAGGATTCCATTTTGTTTCTTTTATTTATGTATTCTATTTTTCTGCTTTCCACAGTTGCGAAACGAAAGGAAGAAGTGAGTTGAAAATTGAGGCGGTTTGAAAGCGATATGGAAATTGAGTGGTTTTATCTGTAAATGTATTGTGTAAGTAGCGGAAGCTCATTTAGGACCCGGGCAACGATGGGCTGATTTGTTCTGGTAGTATGTAGATGTCCAACCGAAGAAGATAAAAGTCATATTTGCATCCTATGATCTCCTAATATGATTAATTTTGCAGTATGACTAGTATCTGAGACCTATATCCCTTAACTATTTTTAATTTTGCGTTCAACAGTACATTAGTTGTAAAAATTTCTACAACTATTATGAGTTATTTGATAATTTGGAAGAAATTACAACTTTTCTGCAAATTTTAATTGTTTTATTTACTTCTCAGAGAACGAAAAAAATATCCACAGACCCAATAACTAAAATATCTGATGTATCTAACACAAAACTTTACCAGAAAATGAATATATTTTGATATCCATAAACAATAAAAAATTAGAACTTCCTTATGACGCGAATTGAGTGATGGACACCGATTAAAATAAATACCTAATCACATGGAAATCGTTTAACTCTCTTGAGAGATATTACGCTCGTTGTGAGAAAAGTAAAATTTCTAATTCTCGAAAACGGTTTGTGATAAATCCTAAATACATTTACAGTTTATTTCCGGTTAAAAGTACTTAAAGTATCCACCCAATTCATAAAAAATATCATATTTAACTTTTTTAATATTTTAACATGGATAAAAAATCGAATTTTCGACAGATTAATATACATTTTGGATATCCTTTAACCCGAATCGATTACTTTTAAAGGAATGTCTGTACGTATGTGAGTATAATGTATGTATGAGTGTGTGTAAGAACCTAGAGAGACATTTCTAGAACGAATGGAGTGAAGTGAATGAAATTTATAATTTAAAACGAAAATGAACATTTGGAAGGTAACAAATTTTCAAACTTCTTTTAAATTATAAAAAAAAAAAACGGCATCCAAAAATGTTAAATAAACAAACATGTTTTCATTGGAAATGAAATGGAACTTACTTTAAAAAGATAGCATGAACCATTCTCGTGCTATTGCACTGTTTTCGAATAAATGGATCAAAAACTGTGCATGAAGTTAATAAAAGAATACGATAAATTTATTAACGACATTCTCGTATATATAGCGCGTTCTATTCACCAGAAAAGACATGTTAATTTTGTTTTGTTTAATAATGCTATAAATTTCTGTTTACGTTAGTTAATACACTGCTAATATTATTGTGAGATAAATTCTAGAAAGTGGATACAAGGTTTTTATTTTACGTTAATAGCATCTATGTTTGTGGTTTCTGTGAGGGAAAACTGAGCGTTAAGAAAAATGTAAACCCTTTGAGCACTTATTAAAATAATTTCAATATTTATAACTGTTTTTCTAAAAAATATAAAACGTATTTGTTCGAGCGAGTGTTTTTTTATTCGTATTTTCATTTTAAACTATAAAATATAGATATAAATAGTAAACGACAAAAATATGTACTAGGAAATTTGATATCAAAATCAATATTTATTATTAAAAAAAATTTTGTGGTCCTCGAGTAATCGTCTTCCCAAATTGTAGAAGATTGAAAATTTTCCATTTTTAACACTTTACAACAAAGTTGAAAAGTGTTTATGACTTTGTTCATTCTGTCTGTCTGTCTGTCTGTCTGTCTGTGTGTCTGTCTGTCCGTTAGCACGATAACTGCCGTAAAAATGAGTTTATCAAAATGAAATTTTAGTATGTTGTTCAGACGGTCTGTAGGACCTATGGGAATATAAATAAATAATATCACCCAATTAGTTTTTTATTGAACCCGGGTTGAAAAAATGAAATACATTGAACCCTATGGGACCTAATTTTTCAAACATTTTTTAAGTAAATTTAAAATTCACGAATTGCTTCGAAATTTTTAGGAAATATTCACATTATCCCATAGAATATATAAAAAAAAATTCAGTAAAATATGTTAAGTAGTTTTTTAATTAAAAAAATTATTTAATATAGGGAAAAAAACAAATTCAATTAAATTCTGACTTTGGGATATCTTCCAGAAAGAAAAGAAAGAGATATTATATAATAAATATCTCTCCATTTGTTTAAACGTTTTGCATATGGGAGTGGCTTCATATTTTAAAATAATTTGGTAGATAACAATTTTTCACTTTTTTTAAATTTTATATAACTCTTCATGATAAATTTAAATGATGGTATTTTAAATGCACTTTCCTACGTCCTAGAGAGTTAAAATTTGGTACACAGCTTAAATTTGTTGAACATTTTATTCGACAAAAATTTGATGGATCTTTAAATATAGATCCTACATTTTTTTTGAATGGCCTGAAAATAATCCCCGTTCACTTCTATAAATCATTGGTGTAATATTGTTAAAAATTCTGATGTGGACAGCACATTTCTTTCCCTGCAGACTCATATTCGTTCTCTTTATTTATTCAATGATAATTTGAGTTTATCTGCACAACATAAGTATTTTAAATGACATTGAATTTACACGTTAAACTTAAATTTGGTTCTCATTTGATAGCTGGACTTATTGTCAAAGGTGGCGTAGCGAAAACGCGAAAAAACTAGAATATCTCGAGAACGGCTAGTCCTAGAGTAATGGGGTTAGTCTTATTCTTTTTGTTGTCAAAAATCACATATAAAATAGGAATTTAATTGATATAATTGAGCACACGTAGTCTTTTATTTTTATATATAACGATTTTTGCTGGCCATTTCACAAAAATAGCCCGTTCCTTTTTCCCGAATCGTAGTAGAATAACCTACAAATGATTTATATACAAAATTTTGTTAAATTTGGTATATAAATCACTTGTAGGTTATTGAAATATTATACTCCAAATTTTGTTAAATTTGGTTCATTAGTTTTTAGCTAGAGTGGATAAAGGCAATTTCTGCGGCCATTTCGCAAAGAAGGCAGATTCTTTCATTACGAATCGTACTATAATCTAATGAACATCAGGATTTCCCACAAAAAACATACCTACCAAATTGTATGAAATTCGGTCCATTAGTTTTTCAATTAGAGTGGATGTATTATCCACACAGACACACAGAAACATACACAGATACACCCTTACACACACAGACGTCTTCCTAAAAGTAGTTTTTTCGTGTTCTAGAAGTCCCAAAACGTGTAGATCCTTTGAAAATTCGAGTTCCGATCTTCGGCACGATTCCAATACTTTGAGTACATACACATACACATATATATTATCTGTGTATCTAAATTCGGTGCCTATGCAATTACAATAGTTGTGATTTTAAATGATCCCTAAACTTTTATTATTTCTTCAAGGAAGCCTAATTTTAACATATGCAGAATGCAAATATCTCAAGCGATTGTAAGATGAATTACATAAGAATTGCTGAATTTTTTTCACACAAAATTATTTAGCTCTGGAGTCTGGAATACAAGTTATATGAATGAAATATTCATTGATTTTGCATAAAGAATCAGATGATTTATATTTCGATACAGTTTTAAATATTTAAGTATAATAAATTACTGTAGTACTGTGATAATGTAAAAGATATTACCACTGAATGAATCACATTTTAGAAATTTTTAAATGAAATTACATTTCAGTTGGAAAGTGTTTCATAATCAATGCTTATGCATGATTGATCTTTCTTGTTATTTTTAACACTTTACAACGAAGTTGAAAAGTGTTTATGACTTTGTTCATTCTGTCTGTCTGTCTGTCTGTCTGTCCGTTAGCACGATAACTGCCGTAAAAATGACTTGATCAAAATGAAATTTTAGTATGTTATTCAGACGGTCTATAGGACCTATGGGAATATAAATGAATAATATCACCCAATTAGTTTTGGATTGAACCCGGGTTGAAAAAATGGAATACATTGAGCCCTATGGGACCTAATTTTTCAAGCATTTTTTAAGCGGATTTAAAATTCACAAATTGCTTCGAAAATTTTAGGCAATATTCAAATTGTTCCATAAAATATATAAAAAAAAATTCAGCGAAATATATTCCGTTGTTTTTTAAATAAAAATTAAAATAATAATAACACCTCTTATATTAAGCGATCACGTGTCCATGATATGAAACGATCACATGACCCACTTCAAAATGATATATGGCATCCATCTTGTGTCAAAATCGTGATTTTTAAAGTTCTTTTTAATTCATATTGAGTGTTGTATCCGTCCTAAAATTACTTTATTTTTGCCTAAATTCTGTGCATCTACATACTGAAACAACGCAATGACAATATATTTCAGTTTAAATGCTCTTCCAAATTTCATTATTTCTACTATTAAGCCTATTTTTCACCTATGTAAAATGTAAACAGCAAAATATGTAGAATGAGTTGTATTAGAATCGCTGTAATTCTTTAACACAAAATCATTTAGTCCATGGAGTCTGCTTAGCTGATATGAATTCATTGATTTTAGAAAGAGAAGGACGATATTTTTCGATGAAGTTTTACGCATAGAGCTTACTTACTTGCAGCTCAATGGTCTTAATTTTTAAATAAAATAAATTGTTATAGTATTGTGATGAATGACATGAATGGGGGAATTATTTATGAATGAAATGTTGCTTTTATAGAGAGAGCCAGGCGTGTTATTTTTTTATGACGTCATTTGAATGGATTTCAGTTATTTTCGATGAAGTTTTCAAATATAATAAATTATCGTAGTATTATGATAATTCTAAAATTATTACCGAGGAATGTATAACATTTAAGAGATGTTTAAACCAGGCAATTTATACTTTAATGCCGTCATTTGAATGAAGTTAATTTTTTTCGATGAAGGTTTAAAGTTTCAAATATAATAAATTAATGTAGTATTGTGATGAGTTTTAAAATATTACCGAGGAATGTATTGCATTTTAGACATGTTTAAATAAAATTGCATTGAAGTTGGAAAGTGTTTCATAATCAATGCTTTAAGCATGATTGATCTTTCTTGTTCAAGTTTGTGATGATTTCATCTCAAAAACCAAAAGATCTAACTTTGAACAATAAGCATGAATTTGTAGTTCTTTAAGTGTATATGTGAAAGCCCTATAAGTGTATATAATTAGATTTTGAATAGAACCTTATTAAAAAATTTTTTTTTTTCCATGTTTCGTACTTTCACTCAAAATATCCTCGAAAGTATAGAAGATAGATATAATTAGTAAACAACAGAAATATGTATGAGAAAATTTAGTTTCTAAATCTGTATGTATATTTAAAAAAGTTCTTATAGTTTTCAAGTAATCGTCTTGTCAAGTGGAAGAAGTTTTTCAAGCTTGCAATGCTTATATCTTAAAATCTAAAAGTGATAGCTATAAACAATAAGCAAGAATTTATAGTTCTTTAAAAATCCTACAAGTGTATACAATTGGATTTTGGGTCACTTTCTTGGTTTTTGAAGTATAGTGGTTATAATTTCGATATTTTAGTATTTTTACCTGGGTTTTCCAATGGGTGGGAAAGCTATAATATTTGAAATGCCACGATTGTTGCAGCTCAGTCTAGTTACTTACTCTTTTGTGAAATATTGGTACACAAGCACGAGATATTTTGTTTTGTTAAAAAAAAATAGGAATTTAAATGAACTTGGAAATTCTAAAGATATTTAATGATTGGTTAGGTTTGAACAGAATAGGTGAAAATATACGTATTTTGTAAGTACATATTTTGTGCCGCCAGGAAAGTTTATAGATTAACTAGAATGTAAAATCTCGTTAGTGAGTTTAATTTTTATACCGCAAATCATGTTGGTAAAATAATTGAATAAATTAAACTGGAGTCTATGGTCGGAGTTTTCAGATGAAATCGGGGCGAAAACTAAAAGCGCTAGCTATAAATAGTTAGCGAGTAATTTGTATTGCTTTGAAAGTCAGTAAACGAAACAAATAAATCTGAAGTAATCGAATAAACTTATTGAACTTTACTGAAGTTTCATCTTACAAAATACTGTTCACGTCAAACAATTTCAGCTCCATTGGACTGGAGCCACCGCCGATTATATTTTTCTGAATTTATCAGGAGTTAGAAGTAATTTACTGCATGTAGTGTCATGAAAGTTGTCCTCATAATTATTTTTTTAATAAAATTTGAATTTTAATTTCATAAATATGAATTATTTGTACATCTTAGCAGTAAAACATTATAAACAAATGATCTCATGAATAAATTAGGAAAGAGGAGAGATTAAGGAAAAACATTTTAATCCCTAAAAAGCTAAAATATAATATAACGGGACAAGTCAGAGTTTTGCGGGTTATTATCAGCAATTTATTTAAATAGCTAATCTTTAAATATTAAATCAAAAATGCAAAGATATTTAAATTTATTGCGTTTTTGATTTCGCAGATAAAAACCTGGAATCTTATTTCGAAGCTGTTTGTGGCTGTCCATAGTAGCCCCTCTAAAATTTGATTCAAATACTGCAAGGACATAGATGTAAAATAATGGAATACTAGCCAAATTACAAGAAAATTTTAACCTTGACAAATTTAAAATGTGTTTTATTGTATCACTGGAACAAATTACCCGATGTTGACCTGGACGTAAATAAACCACCGCTACGTAAATAATACATTTACAGATGACACTACTCAATTTCCTTCAAATACTAAACCGGCCCTAAATTACCACGTGCGCTATCCGCAAAGCAAAAAGAAAATACACCTTCTCCGTACTGCAAAAAATGAATGAATGAAAGATTAATTACCTCTAAGAGATGAACGTGGCATTAGATCATTATGGTAGCTATTAAATCGTATGAGTAGCTGTTAAATCATATCGATAGCTGGATGTTCTGTAACTGTTAAATCGCGAATAAAGCTGCTTGGTTATATCGGTAGCTGGAGATTATCAAATTTTGGAAACATTTGTTAAAAAATCTAATTAAAATTTTGAAAAAAGGCCATTGAGATAATTTAGTTCCGGTATAGATGCGACTGTGTGAAAAAATTCAGTGCGGTGAATATCGCGAGGCATTGTGGATAAACAAACAGACAGATTCTTCTTTTTATTATTATAGATTCACTGGGGCTGAAGACGATAGAAATGTAATGTTTAAAATGTCCCTGAGTTTGTGACAAATGAATGAAAATATATAAAAAATGTTAGAAGATACAAAACTTAATCCAAATGCAGAAAAAATATGGGACAACAAGTAGGACGAAAATGGGAGGGGGGTTAAAGTTAAAAATATTCTGATTTTGTGTCAGAAGATAAAGCGCATCACATCATTGGACGGCAAGACGGTAAAAAACGCAGTAATTTTTTAATTTTGGAAAAAATAATAAATAAACGAAATCATCTAAAAAATTTTTGAGATACATGGGCCCACAGAAACACAAGGAATGGTTCCAAATTCATTAAAATAAGGAGACGGGAGGGGGGTAGAAATTAAAAATATGACTTTCGAGTGGGGTAATAAAAATAGAGCGTATTAAAGTTAAAAAAAAAAAAATCTATTTGTTGGAGAAAAAAGAACGTCAATCATTCAGATAGCTTCTTATAGACAGCAAAGGCTGGATAATTTGAGCTTCTAAAACATTAAAATATGCTTTTTAATGGGAAAAATACTTTGAAACGTGTCAAAAATTTTCTAAATAGTACATATACAGGGTTAGCAAGATATAAGTTTCCCACTTCAGAGGGCCCTAGAATGCGTTTTATTGGTCCAAATAAGATAAAATTGAAATACAGATACTTCAAATGATGCGCTTGACATTTATTAAATCAAAAAATTTAGTATCAACATTCACCTATAGATGGCGCTATAACACAAATGGTATTTATTTGCATATATTGAAAATGTGACACATTATTTGCGTTACAGCGCATGCCTAGTAGCATTATTCTTTGGATAAAAAGAAGGCGGATTCCGCACGAGCATTAGTTACTTCTTAGCACATCATGCCAACGTTGCAAGAAAAAGCTCTACTGGTGAAATTGTTCTACCAGAACCTATAATATAATTACTCAATAATCTCTATAATATAATTACTCAATATTAAATCTCTATTTCTGTACATATATAGGTAACATTATTTTGTGTTTTTTCAGTTTTAGGAATAAATGGTTGAAAAAGCCTTCTCTTGGTCCGATCTCACTGAAAATCGTTATGTTTAGGCGATTAAAATAATCAGACGATACTGTGTTTGATTATTTCAATCTGTTCGAGAAATACTATACTCCCAGATATTATTGAATTACTAGTTCGTTTTGGGGATGATTTCAATGAGTAAATCAATCCAAAAGTTTTATACAAATTTTAAATATACAACTATTTTACAAGAATAATTTTATAAAACTATATAAAATTCTGATAAAATAAAAAATCTGATGTGGGCAGCAAATGACTTTCCCTGCAGACTTATATTCACGTTCTCTTTATTTTAATTAAATTTAATTCATTTTTAATTCAATTTTCGTTCTCATTTGGTAACTGGAGTTATTTTCAAATATGGCATAGAGAAAATACGAAAAAACTAAAATATCTCGAGAACGGCTATCCCTAGTGTAATGGGGTTGGTCTTACTCTTTTTATCGTTAAAAATTACGCATAAAACAAGTATTTAATGGATATATTTGAGCGTACGTAGTTTTTTATTTTAGATTTTGACGATTTTTGCCGGCCATTTTGTAACAAAAGACAGGTTATTTTTTCCGAATCGTACCAAAACCTAATCAGCACCAGAGTAACCCAGGAGGTGACTGAATTCTCTACCTGACCGAGGTGACTGAATTCTCTACGGTATCTACTGAAATTTGTGAAATTTGGTCAATTAGTATTTCAGTTAGAGTGAATACATGAGATTTTGGGGGGCCATTTCGCAAAAAAAGGCGGGTTCTTTTATCCCGAATCGTATCCAACACTAATCAGCACCAGATTCGCCCACAAGTGACTTACCTACCAAATTTTATGAAATTCGGTCAATTAGATTTTAGTTAGAGTGGATACAAAATGTGGACAGACAGACACATAGACACACACACACACACAGCCAGACAGACACACACACACAGCCAGACAGACACACACACAGACGTCACGCTAAAAATATTTTTTTCGTATTCCAGAGGTCTCGAAATGCGTAGATCCGTCGAAAACTCGAGTTGCGATTTTCGGCATGATTCCAATACTTTCCCTATACATTACCATGTATTGCAGGGAAAGTAATAACGTTCATTCTAATATCAAGACTTTACAGCAATTAAAAATAATGTTGAAAAAAATATATAAGAATTAAATTAAACATACCTTGTGCTAAATTTTCTTAATTACAAATAATTAATTGAAGAATTTATATGAGTGATAAACTGTTACTAAATAAAATAATTTTTTACATTCCCATATACTCTGAGATCTTTGATATTTCTCATCAACACAAACTGAACAACATTGTTTTCAGAGGACCTACTACTCATATGAACCTTGCTTGGGAACATTCTGCTAGACAAAAGATCTTTCAAGGACAATCCCTCGGCTTCCAGGATGATATACAACACTCTGCCGTCAGGCATCTACCCAAAATGTCTGATATGTGGGTCACCACACGTCAGGTATTGACGCTACATGGACCGATCTCGTAAAATGGAGTAAATAAAGAAATACATAATACCAATAATTAAAATGAAGAGGCTTAATTTTAAACAATAACAAAGAATTTATTTCATTAAGATAAAACCTTATTTAATATTTGATAAAGTCAACAATTCCACAATGAATGTGTAATAATTCCAGAACTCGTAATAACTCATTTAATTTTACAATCATGCAACAAACCATTATAATTAACACACCATGTCATTCCTACTTTACCTATAGGACAAAATGTCTCACATACAATATTTCAAATCATATACTGATAGATCTCCTTTATCAACATCTGTCTTACGGGTGATCTACATTTCACACTTGCATAATTAAATTCAATAAAACCTTTATCACTCCTAACACTATTCTTAATCAATAGAGAGAGCGAGGGAGAGAGCATACTGAACAATTGACCTTCGTGCAAAATACATGTAAAGAAATTGCATACCTCGGACTTTGCCGTCGACCCGAACTTGTCATCGGCAGGAGGAAACGGACTTCTCCGATGGGCTGCGTGTCTTATCGTCGCGCTCGTGCGACCACCTTTCAGCACTCCAAAAATTCAACTCCTCTCTCGATTTTCAAATTTTAAAAGTTTAAGTCTCTCTTCATCTCTCCCCTCTCTCTTAGGCCCCCAGACTCTCATTGGTTCCGTAAATATATAACTCCGCCTTCCGGCTATCTAACTGGCCGAAGCCCCCTTGAAATATCAGATATTTGAGTATTGTCTTTTTCGTGCAGAAAGTTCACACGGACATTTTCCCATGTCCATCTGGAAATTAATTGACCTCTCGGGTCAAGAGGTTCAACCCCTTCCGTCTGATATAGTACCAAGTGCTGACGTGAATACGAGAAGCACCCTTTTTCATTCTCGAACTACGTCCGGTCCAGCTGTGTCTAAGGGAACGTTATATGAATTGTCTCGCTGTATGAGGGACCATCTTCTTAGATCCACTTCCACTTTCAAAATAGCAATGTTATATTGGGAATTGAAAATTACCATATAACAATGTCCTCCAGAACTGCAAAAGAGAGTCCGTAGACTGGACACCCTGATGTGCTAATTGCTTTGGGACAACTGAGCGTTCCCATAAGATCTTATCTCATCTGTATGGGAGGGAAAAACCCCCTCTAGGCAAAGAAATGACCATGACACAGTGCTCACTCTCTGCGAATATTTTTTTTTCTTGTAAAGGCATTTATTTTATTAGTTCAATGCTTGCAAATTTCGGAAGTCAAATTACAAACAATTATTTTTATTGCCCTGGGAACCAAAGAGGGCTCTTTGATGGAAGCTGGTCCCTGGTAAAGGTTCTTCCCCTCCCTTCAAAATCCGGCAATTTACGGGAAGTATCTATTGTTGTGTTGATGGCATAGCATACAAGGCATCTTCCTTGGACGCTACGGGCTCCCGTCTTTTTTTTCTTTTCACTTTTTTGCAACAAATGTGGAATCAAAGAAATAGAACAAGCTCCCTCACCTATCACATGTTAAATTTCTACAATTCTTTGGGTTTTATTTTATGGTTTCAAAAGACTTGCGTTTGCTTTCTATTTATTCTGTACTTGTAATTTCATAATTGCACAAACTATGCTATATTGTTTCATAAAAGAATTTTTATTATAAATTCGTATGCACAAATAATACTGTAAAAAATATTTTCTCCAGAAACCTTCACGGGCCCTATCTTTCGCCGGGCCCCAGGGCCATAGTACCAACTGACCCCCCCCCCCCTTTGTGGGGGCCCTGGTTGCCAGACACCTCATCCTCGCACCCAAAACTCCGAGTCATAACTGATCATCCCCCTCTCGGGGCGTTGATACCAACGAGTTAGTATCAAGGTATTTAGAAAGAAGGTAGTTCAGACAGCGCAGGAGAAAGCGATTGGTTCCCGCTCCTTGACGTCATATCGGTACTGAAGGGAATTTCTTCAGTAGTTTCTATGTGTTTTTGAGTTCTGGTGCGCTTTTCAAATGATTGCAAATTTCAATAATTATTGAACTTTTAGAAAATGATGTCATATTATAACATATTTATGAATAGTTTTTGCCTATGCTTTAATGAATTATCATAAACTTGCTTGTTTAAGATACAATGAATGCGATTTCTCTATATGGAAATGATAACACAAAAATAATTAATTCAAAAGAAACTTAAATAGAAATCATTTCTCCGTAATTGGTATTGATTGAAAAATAATTATATGTTTTAATAGAGGAAAACGGTATTACCGTGTATTTCTTATTTTCAATGAAGTGCAGGATTTAATACTAAAATAATGTATTTAATATATAAATTTCTGCTGTCACTTCTTGAATTTACAGGGTTCACATCCTGTAAGAACATAACAATACCATCCCACTAGCTTAATGAAACGCACGTTATACGGCTATCGACTCATTTTAACTTTTGTTATACGCGTATACGGCTAATATTAACTTTTGTCTAATTTTAATTTTGTAACTAATCTGTCACATGAATCATTGGCGAGGCTTGAGTGTTTTTATAAATTACACCTAATATAAGGACAAATTTTCTGGCATTAGATTTAATAGCTAGAAAATTTGTGAATTATTGGTAAAACGAATCCCATCACATATTGCAATACAATAATAGATTTATTACTTTCCTTATATACATAGTATAATGTATAAGGAAAGTATTGTAATGGGGTCGAAAAGTCGAATTCGAGTTTTCGATGGGAGAGCACGTTTCAAGCATCCCTGATTACGAATCGAACATTTTTGAGGTGATGCCTGTGTGTGTGTGTGTGTGTGAAAGTATGTGTGTGTGTGAAAGTGTGTGTGTGTGTGTGTGTGTGTGTGTGTGTGTGTGTGTGTGTGTGTGTGTGTGAAAGTATGTGTGTGTTGAAGACCCAGACCGTCCGACTCGTCCTGAGGACTTGAGTATCTATTTGGACGGCCGGGAAGAGAGTTAGCGGATGTCAACTCCCGAGGCCAACGTCCAACGGTCCATAGCAAAATTTATTTGAAAAATCAAAAAGATATACAAAGGTATTTACAAAAATGATTCTGTTGACATTGAATCAAGGATGCTGGTGAACATGAAGACAGTTATAGTTGATGAACATAATTTGAAGATAAATTTACATGGTTGAAGTTGATGAACATAAATTGACGATGAATTAACAATAGTAATGATGATGATGAGGACTTGTAGATATATTATTGTAATACATGATTTGTTGGTATAATATTATAGAATTATATTTCTATATTGTGGATATATATTTCTAGTATATGATTTAGTAGTTTAAATTTGGTAATATAGGCTAAGAATATATATGTAGATATTACAAGTCATATATTCTGTAGTATTTATATCACATGGTGTTTATATCATGTAGTACTTAAATAGAGTTTATATCTCATATTCCAATATACATGTGCTGCCATCAGCAGACTCCCTAAGTTGAAGAGTGCCAAGCAACGTGGGACTCCATGTAACAAAGCAGCGAACAGAACAAAACCAACAAAAAACAATACAAAAAAGCAGCACACAAAAGACAAGAACAAGCAAAATGAAAACACGACACCTTCGGGGGGGTCCAGCGAACAGAGAAAAAGTTAAAAGCAGTAGAGGCTCTCAGACTGATCAAGTAATTTTATTCGAAATTTCTCTCGCTATGAGAACACAGTTTTTGATTTTGGTAATTGAAGATTTATTGGAGCAGACTCTCGAGAACCAGGCCGCGGAGTTTCCAGCTGAAGGTTTTGAAAGGTGGAAAGATTTTGAGAAGGGGCAATCAAAAACAAAGTGGTCAGCGTCTCCATAGGAACCGCAAGTACAGCAGGAGGTTGATTTGTGTTTAAAAAAATGGAGGTAGTCTAGGAAAGGGCCGTGGCCCGTTATAAAGTATATGAGATATTTATTGGTTATATGTGTATTGAAGTTTACATTTGGGAGAAAGTTTAAAATTCTGGCGGGGTCATGAGTTCTAGGGGAGATATAATTATTTAAGTAAATTTGCCATGAGTTTAGAATATCTAGTTTACAATATTTTTTTAAAAGGGAGTAAGGGAAAGGTAAAGAAGTGGGAGTTCCAGAAGATGTGCTAAACTCGCCATGGCGAGTTGAGCATTTTCATCAGCGACCTCGTTGCCCGAGATGTCTGAATGGGCTTTAACCCAATTAAGGTTAATTAAATGTTTATTTTGATTGGCTACAAGTTTAATTTTGGACAGATAGTCAGATTTATTTCTAATAGAGTTTAAGGCCGAAATGGAGGGTTGACTATCAGAGAAAATATTAATTTTTGAATTGTTTGAAGAAGCCCAGTTTATAGCAAAAAGGATTGCGGCAATTTCTGCTTGAAAAACTGTGTTCCCAAGGTTGAGTTTAAAGGTGAAAGTGTATTTCAATGTGTCTTTGTGGATGATACAAATAGCGTAACCCACTTTGTCATCAATGGCAGAGCCATCAGTGTAAACATTAAAATCTGAAAAAAGGGTAGGATCGTGAGTTATAAAGTTAGCAATGCGTTAAGATGGGGGATGTGAAAGACAGGGCTGTTAAAATTAAAGTTGGAAGGGGGGGGGGAAGGTCAGGGATTGTAAAAAGGTTGTTTCGGAGTTTCCAAAAGGCATGTTTCTGAAATTGAGTATTAATAACCAGATGTATGGGGGATGCCAGTTATCGAGTAAAGAGAAATGTTGGAAGTAGTCCGAAAACCAGAAGAGATTTTAAGAAGAAAAATCCTTTGAAGAGATAAAAGTTTTTTTGACCTGTGCCCCCGTCAAAGCTTGTCCCCAAATTCCAGCGTCGAAAATGATAATCTTTTCGATTACCGAAAGATACCAAATTTTTAAAAAGGATTTATCTATACCCCAATTACTACCAGTCACCCGCCCGAAGGTGCCGGCGAACTTGAAGCATTTCTCTCTAAGATTAAAAATATGGGAACTCCATTTGAGGTTGTCGTCTATCGTTAATCCGAGAAAATTTAATTGTCTAGATGTTGGTATTTTATAATTTTGAATTTTGAAGGAAGGGCGTTGTCTAATTTTTGATCGGTTTTTGTTAAAGATTATAGATTTACATTTTTCTGGAGCTATGGAAAGTTTTAAGTCCGAAAGGGAGGAAGAGATAAGATTTAAAAGGTTGTTGGTATTTACCCGGAGTGATTTTAGATTTGAGGAAAAAGTGACCACCGCGAGATCATCCGCGAAGGCCTGAAGATGGTAAAGATCATTGTTCAATTTTAAGATATCATTGAAGTAAATACTCCACAGGGAGGGCAATAAGACCGAACCCTGTGGAGCACCCATAGAAATGTATTTAGTAATATGAGAGGTACCAATGGTGAGTGAGATCTGTCTGTTGGAGAGGTAAGAATATATAAAATTTTGAAATGTATGGGGGAGATTAATATTTGAAAGAGTGATAGGTAAAACATTCCAGTTAAGGCTGTCAAAAGCTCCGCAGATGTCCACGGTGGTCAGGGAGACAATATGTTTTGATTTGTGGGAAGAAATTGTTTCAATCAGCCTGAGAGCGGCGTCCTCACAACTGGTAAGTTCCTTGAAGCCAAATTGAAAGGGATGAAGAGCTCCCCCAGAAGAAAGCCAAAAGTTAAGTTTATTAACAAAAAAATTTTCTAGAATTTTTCCAAAAGTGGGGAGAAGGCATATTGGTCTATAGGAGGAGCAAAGTGAGGAATCTTTTCCGGGTTTATTAAAGAATAGGATATTAGCATTTTTGAAGCATGTAGGAAAGTGACAAAGTTTAAAACAGAGATTTATAATTTTGGATAGGAAAGTGGGAAAGGATTTGTATAGCTGTTTCCAGATAGTAAAGTCCAAATTATCAAGGCCTGGGGCCTTGCCAGTTTTTAAATTTTGAAAGACAATTAGAAGCTCTTCATCCGAGATTACCCCCAGACCCTCAGTTGGCAGAATAAAGGAAGGAAATTCCCTGAAGTCATTATCAACTTTAAAATTGTGATCCAACAAACGTCCCAATTTTTCAGCATGGGGAAGAGAAGGAGAGTCGGGGAAGTGGAGGTTGATATTATTAAATTTTTTATGTTTTTGGAAGGTGAATTTGAAATGGGATCCGAAAGTTTTATTGCAACCTGTGCAAAAGGATTTCCAGGAGTCTAATCTTGTTTTTTTAATTAGTAATTTGTATTTGGCTCTGTTTTACTTATAAATTATACGGGCTCCAGAAATTTCGACAGGGGAGGCAGAATTCCTCTCGAGTGACTTAATTCTTTTATAAAGGGCTGTTACATAATTTCTTTGTTTAGATAGGTTAGCGTTCCACCAGGAGAAGTTATTAATTGTTTTAGTTTTTTTCTTTCTAATATATTTAAGAGCGCATTTATTAGTGATGTCTATAAAGGTTTTAAAGAAGGAGTCTAGGGAGTTGATGTCGAAAGTGTTATCAAGAAGAGAATTTAAAAAATTTATGTTGTACTTAAAATTATGGATAAATTTACCAATACCATATTTGGTTTTTAAGAAAAAGGTGCTGACGGAAGGTAGGGAAAGGTTAAGAGTTAATTTAATATATTTATGATCGCTAAGGCTGTCACTCGAGAGGACCTCCCAGCAGTGAAGAGAATCGAATAATGAGTAGTTTATAAGGGAGAGGTCGGAAAAGCCAATACCAGAGTGTGAGACGAAAGTTGGACCACAGTTTTTATCATTACAAATTATTAGGTTGTTATTGAGGCAAAAATCAATCATGTCCAACCCTCTCTGATCGGTGAACCCGTAACCCCACATCCGAGCTCTGCCGTTGAAGTCTCCCAAAAGGAGAAAAAGTGGAAAAAAAGGAGAAAAGTATGTGTGTGTGTGAAAGTATGTGTGTGAGTAATCAAAACATTTAATAAAGTTACGCAAATAGACATTTCTTATGTGATTTTACCTTAAAAAACGAGTGACATAAACTTTAGAACACTAACATGAACCGTTCTCGATATATTGCACATTTTTCAAATAAATTTATCAAAAAATCCTATAAATTAAAAAAAAAGTATTAGCTGTTGAGAAACATGTTTACTTTTCATATGTAATGTCATGCAATAAATTTGGTGACATTATTCTCATGGTTCTAGCTCGTTCCATTTATGAGAAAAGATACTTTGAGTAATATTTTTGTATTTGAACGCCAAGTCATTTATCTGCTATAAAAATAACATATTTCTCCGTCCATAACGCTTTGTGAGATTTTGACGACAAATTTGACGGAATGTCGCCAACTTGGCGACTTTTTTATTTGCTGCCAAATTAACGAAAATCTCGCCAAATGGATAAAAATGACGCTAAATCAATGAAAATGATGACTAATTGACGAAAATTCAACATCCTGGAAAGAATATAAGTATCTACTATAAGAATAACATAAGAATAACCTACTATAAGAATAATTCTTATAGTAGTTTTTTTTTACTGTAAAAATAGTAAATTCATTGCATTATATAAGGAAAGTCATGTGCTGCCCACATCAGATTTTTTTTTGCATTTATGATTGACTTTCTTTTTTAGAAATCTAGTTTTTAAAAGGTGACGTTGCTACATTTTTAACATGTATAATTTTAATTTATATCCGCAATACATTCATTATTCCTTTATAGGTATTTATGTTTTGTTTTGTAAAATAAAATATATTCAACTATTATTACTGTAACTTTTAAAGACAACTTTTTAAAATAGTTATGTGTTACACGAGCGTAGACTAAAATGAAAATTGTTCGCTGGCAAAGTATTTAGATATTGCTACCGTTTATGTAGATTCTAAAGCGAATTGCAATGAATTTGTATCCGATAAATTTGTATTATTCCCGTATATCATTGATTTGTGGACGTTTTAAAATTCTGCAGAACCAATAGTGGAATTCTTTGAGACTGAAAATCTCAGTAACTATTTAAATCAAAAAGTATGATGTGGCAACACACAACTTGTCCTATATAATGTAAGTAATTTATCTTTCTTACAGTGAAAAAGTGATGTATAAGATCCACGGCACTGGGTTTGCAATACAGGATTGTACATTTGACATTTTCCCGGATGACAGCTATTTCGCAATACCCAATGGACTTATATTTCACACAACTCTAAATTGACAATTATCAATATTGACGGCATCAGCAATAAGCAATGGACTCTATACATTTTAATATTTTAAGAATTAATCCATTAATTTGGCGTCATTTTTGCAATTTTTACGATATTTTGCCACATTAGGATCAAGTTCGCCAAATTTATCACCAAGTGTCAAAAACAGACGACGAGAAGAGCATTTCTTACATACAAATGACTACTGTTGAATTGTTATACGTCAAAGTGCAAAACTATTACTCAAAGTATCTTCTCTCGTGAATGGAACGAACTACATTCCCAAGAATGATGTTACAAAATTTATCGCATATTATTACATATGTAAATTGAACAATTTCACAATAATTTATGCTTCTCAATTTTAATTGATTTTTTTTGATAAATTTATTTTAAACATGTGCAATATCTTTAGAACGATTCCTGCTAGAATTTTAAAGTTTATGTCATACGTTTTCTAATGAAAAATTATATAGGAAATGATCCTTTGTAACATTATTAAAAGTTCTAATTTTTAAATGATTTTTTCAAAATTTCATTTGAAAATTTGTGGGCGTTCTAAACATACAATTGCGTTTAAAATCAATAGGGTTCCAATATTCACTGATTTTAGTATTTTTACCAAATTTCGTTTAAAACACTCCGTTCTTTCGGAAGATATCGCACAGACTCACGGACACACACATACAGACATCACCTCCAAAACATTCGATCCGAGTTCAATTCAGAAATAATTGAAACTTGCGTTTTCGTCGAAAATTCGATTTCAAATTTTCAATCCCGTCACAATACTTCCCAATGCATTATACTATGTATATAGGAAAAGTGATGAGTATATCACCGTTTCCTTCCTACCAGAATTTAATTTTTGAATGCTAAATTAATCATGGAATGGAAAATGCCTTGAATAAACGGTAGTACGATTAAAAGTAATTTTTCCTTTCAGCATTTAATTATCCATTCATTTTGCAACTTTGGAGCTTTAATAAACTTATTCAAGCTTACATCTACTACTTTGTTTTTCTTCTTATAGTTATAACAGTCGTACCGCATAATTCATCATTGCTCGATCAATATTATAACTATTATAAAAACTAATCAATTACTTGAAAATAAATGCAGTTCAATGAATTTTTCCATATTAATATAGATTATTGCTGTATATTCAATCAAAGGTCTTCGAATAAGGCAATACTAAAAGAAGAACAGAATTATTTGACAAAATAAGGCCTACAATTTCCATAGAATCCTCATATCTTTCTCTCTGCTTGTCGCGTTGTGACGTCAAAAAAGTCAAGACTCCGCCGACCCCTAAAAGCGGCTTTTGGGCGTTTAATGTCTAACCATCCCTGAGTTAGTATATATGGAGGGAGCGCGGTCCAATTTTCCCCATGTTAGTAACATGGTCAAACATAGAGCAGGTGTAGTTGGTCGCGGAGGAGAAGAAAATTCATGATTTGGCGATTCATCGCCTAAACTGTGTAGTGTACCTTGTGTTTTTTTTTTAACTTCTAGAGGATGAGGGATAACGGGAAGTTGTTATACGTGTTATTCGTTATGGGATTTTAAAGTATATGAAGAAAAATACGAAATAGGATTAGAATATTTTATTACCAAAAATTTTATTACTAAAGAATAATTTTGTTAATGAAGTCAATTCCGTAAAATAAATTGAACTACAAAGCAATTGCAAATAAAATATGATATGAAATAGATTACAACTATACAAATTGAAGAATATGCATAATATATTTAAAAATAATTAAAAAGTATATGGAAAAATTGTATGCATGCTTGCGTAAAATGTAGAATTCTCCACTTTTATCTTTGAAAGTTGTGTTAGCAGTATCCATATATGCTTTGAGGCGTAATACGATTGAGTCATTTTTACATCTAATTTATTTTAATATATTGTATGCGTACTGTCAAATGTAAAACAATGTAATATTTGCAATAATGAAATATTTGACTTTATTTATATTTTATATTTGTTTATAAAATGACATTTCAGAATAAAATACAAAATTATGTCTAAATTCATAAATAGGGGCTCCATTGAAATAGCCATGATTTTTAAATTTTCAAAACGTGTTCGGAAGGTTTTTGCGTGTTTGACCGATATAGAATTTGGAAATTTTTTAAAAATGTTTTTCTATAAAGTATAGGAAATAAATAAGATTATAAAATATTATGGCACAAAATACAAAAATTGCATTTCATTATAATAGTTTCAGAGATTTGGTTGCTAATAATTCGTTTGAAAAATACTTTAAATACATATTGTGAAATTTTCATCCAAAATTAAATAGACCGTAAGCACCATTACAGTGGGCTAACTCAATGTGGCATAAAAATATCAAATGTTGTACATATTAAATATTAAAAACTTATAGCAAAAATTGCAGATCAATCTATCCCAAATTATTTCTAAAAATTTTAAAAGCAACTAAAGCATTAGGACCGAAATTATAGTGATCGACTATGTGCGGAATTCAGTTTTAATGACTTTTAAATAGAGTTAATTTTTTATTAAATGCTTCTGCATTTGTAATGTAAAGTATGTAAGTAAAAATGTATGATGTAAGTAAAAATATTTATACTGGTGGAGCTGTTTCTAGATCAAGAAGCCTATAACTTAAATTATGATGAGGAGAATGTGAGGTTATTTTAGAGTTAAGATTGCTCATTTAATAGATTGCTAACGCATGATCAAGAAGTCGGTGATGTAAATACTTCTTTGAGCAAGGCATATTTCTTTCTCGAGAACTAAACAAGAGCTGTTGTTGTTGAGAACCAGACCGTCCGACCTACCAGAAAGGTGTAAGGTAACTGTTTGGACGGCCGGGAAGAACCACTCAATTTAGACCGGAACCCAGTGGGAGAGGCGTCCATAGGGATAGTACCCTCCTTCCCCTACCACCAACCTCTCGGAAGGACCTACGGACCCACATGTTTAACGTGATCGTACTCCGCGTGAACACGGCGACAGTTTTAGCAGCCGAGGGAATCGAACCATGGCCTACCGAGTGCAATTCCCGCGTGCTAACCACAGGGCTACCGCGCCAAACTAAACAAGAGTGTTATACCAAAATACTTCTTGAAAATACTGGGAGTTTGATGATACATCCTTTGATTTTTAATTTGCGAACGGGAAAAAATATATTTTTTTAATCGAGATGTTTATATGAAATTAATTCTAACCAGCATCGGCGCCTATAGAATTTATCCGGAGGGATTCAAGGATAAGATTAACAACATCGGCTAGTTTGATATCCGCCTTTGTGATTTTGAAGTGCCCCTTGTCTTTCCCTATGGGCGTCCATGCTAACTAGTAATTAAAGCTCTGGGCTATTATAAAGCTTATTAAGTACGATTTACTCTGAAATAGAAATGAGATTATGTGCTCACGTATCATATAAAATGCAGTGAAAAGTTATGATGTAAAATCTAGCTGACATTTTCAATGAATGTAAACTATTATTATATTTTATGATGAACGTAAAATGTGATCATATGAGACGTCTTTACTCTCATTATCTAAACTCCTATTTTCCTTCCTTAGCCACCCAATCTTGCGAGTCGCCAACCGTCGCCAAGTTCTACCTCGAAAGGAAAATATACCGAAAATAACACTATAACTATTAGCAAAGTACTCCAAATATTTTGAAAAGTATTAGAATGACATTATAAGTCTGTTGCAATATCACAAACACCAAATGAAATGCACCACGCTAAAATCTAGCAAAATTACTTTTTAACTATATTTGTAAGATATATAATGAAAACAAATCTTATACATGAAAAGAGTAAAGCCCTCCTTTTACATGCTTTTACTTGCAGCTGTAAGTACAACAGTACATAACCATTATTTTACCATTTATATTTCTCAAGTACGCTCTCGGTCTGAAATCGCCATTGAAATGTATAGGGTCACAGTCGGGAGAAAACGCGTTCTCGGGAAATTCGTCCGTACAACACCTGCGATCTTTGGCGATGATTGCAACCCTTAAGCTCTCTCCATATATACTGCCTCGATGGTTGATACCCATACAGCGTGACCTAAAAAGATTGAAAAGCGCTTTAATTCTTTACCTGTTGGCATTTAATTCTTTACCTGCCTAGCGGAAATATAGTAAATTGCAAAAATGTTGAACGTAAGGTAGGAAATAAGACTATGTTAATGACATAGTCCTACCATTAATTTTCAAAAAGTTACCCTTCTTATATTTTTATACGACCCCCTTAGACAAATTTGGTCAATCAGAAAATTTTTATTTTTAATGCAACAAGATCATAAAAAAACCGCATATCTGTATCTTTAAAATCAACTGAATTATGATAAAAGAAAAAATCTGACTTATGCTACTTTTCTGTACATGCCAAAGGCTGTTTCCTCAGTGAAAATAGGGATCATAAACAAATTGAGGATGGAAATTTTTTAGATCAAAAATACGTTAATATGTGTCAAAAATTTTTATCACAAATACATCTAAATAAAGCATTACACAGACAGAGATCATATAAAGCGGTGCTACTCGCTACGCGGTTGTATGTATTATCATCCAGTTTTATCTTTTTTGTGATATGTAACAAATTTACATTTCTAATTTGAGATATGGTCCCCATTCACGATGTTCAATTTTCAATTAAATATAACTCGCTCAATTTTATAGATACAGATATGCGGTTTTTTTAATGATCTTCTTGTATTAAAAATAAAAATTTTTGAATTAACCAAATTTGTCTAAGGGAATCGTAAAAGAACTTAAAAAGTGTAACTTTTTGAAAATTAATGGGAGGACTATTTCAATAACGTAGTCTTATTTCCTACCTTACTTTGAACATTTTTACAATTTACATTGCCGACTTATCTCCAACAGGTAATGAATTAAAGCGCGTTTCAATCTTTTTGGGACACCCTGTATAGTATCAAAATGCACAAAAACGTGTCGCTATCAGCTTTGATCTTCTTACCGCATCAAAGAGGGAATTTCTTCACCCTTAAACATGTGGGTCCGAAAGTCCTTCCGAGAGGTTGGTGGTAGGGGAAGGAGGGTACGGTCCCTGTGGATGCCTCCCCCACTGGGTTCCGGTCTAAATTGGGTGGCACTTCCCCACCGTCCAAACAGTTACCTTACACCTTTCTGGTAGGTCGGACGGTCTGGGTTTCAACAACAACAACAACCCTTCCTCTGACACAACGCGTTGGCCTTTTTTTCTAGTCTTGCGGCCATACAACAAAATCCTTTCCTTTTCATAATTTTGCTCCACCCTCTTTCTTATCTAAGGGGACGTTTCCTTGCGTGATTTTGGTCAGTCGGCTTCCCCCAAACGCTTGATCAGGCTGGCCGAGTTCATGACATTTCTCCGATGGGGTTTTCAAGACTCTTTTTCACGCGCGTGAAAGGCAGAAATAAAGCCCCGGATGTTAAAAGCATTGCTGGCAACATTACCGACACGCGATGTAACTCTCTCCAAATTTTCGAGCCAAAATTCCAGAGAGCTATTTCGTAATTCTTATCTTACAATTTCAAAGCACCTCACCTGAGATTTCTAAGACCCGAAATAAGGTGGGTAGTTCTCGTTCACTATAATCGTAGCGAAGCTCATCTTTTCAAGTCAGCATGCATAGGCCACATTATAATAGATAGCCCAGTGGTTAGAGCACAGGGACTGCACTTGGTGGAACCGAGTTCGATTTTCGGCGTTGCTTTAACTGTCCCTGTGTTTACGCGGAGTACAGGCATGTTAAATTTGTGGGTCCGAAAGTCCTACCAAGAGGTTCGTGGCAGGGTCAGGAAGGTACGTTCCCCGTGGATGTCACATCCACTGGGTTCAGGTCTAAACTGGGTGGCACTGCCTCGGCCGTCTAAACAGATACCTTACACCTTTGGGTAGGTCGGACGGTCTGGGTTAAAGAAGCAGAGCATTAATGTAAACTCATTGCTGTTAACATTACAATATTAAAATTGAGATTTTTTCTGAAAATGAGTGAAATTTACATACAAGGAATGACCTAACTAATCCAATATTCGAAAAAGAAGAATATTTTCGATGGTAAGTGCCACACATTGTTAAACAAAATATAACTTATTAAAAACCAAATGGACTATTTGGACTATTTTGTAAAATATCGAGCAAAAACAAAAAAAATATCCTTTCAGTATAGTCAGTCCTATTACTATACTGAAGGGATATTTTGTTTTGGTGGTCTTCGTTAACAAGTACGCAATAAAGAAAAAAAAACAAGGTAAGTGTGATTCTGCAAGATGTGTGTGTTGGCTAAGTATTGGATTTTGATCGCATGGTGATTGCGTCGAAATGTGATCTGGAAACCACTGTGGAGGGACCTTACGTTGTAGATGTAAATGTCAGTTACCGTTTACTGTTTGTGTATTCCGACAGTGTGTAACCCTAAATTGTAGGAGATGTGTTAGCTCCTCATTTACGCATTGTGAAAATAACAGAAAGTGACAGATAACTAACTTCTTCTTCGACCCAGACCGTCCGACTTACACAAATGTATAAGGTATCTATTTAGACCCCAATTTAGACCGGAATCCAGTGGGGGCGCCATCCACAGGGACAATATCCTACTTCCCCTGCCATCAACCTCTCGAAATGACGTACGGACCCACATATTTTGTAAATTTCATCCCCCGGAAATATTTTATGAAACCTAGCACCTTTCTATTTATCTTTTAAACACCTTTCTATTTATGTGACATATCATGTAGATATATTTATGTAGGGCAAATAGAAAACTTACCCCCTAAAATTTCATCCACCCCGCCCCCTTGGCAAAAAAGTCCTGAAAGAAACACTGCCTGCAAAGGTGGCACACAATATTTTTTAAAAATTGGTGCATACTAATTTTAAAAGTACTATACACACTAATTCTTAAAATGTGATGCTCATACCATCTATTCAAATTAACTTTGTAACAGTACATATTTCAATGTTGATAGTATCTCTAAATTTTGAATTCAATCAATTTTAGCACCCCGCTGGAAAAAATTCTGTATATGCCCATGCATGTATGCAATATTTGTTTTGATTAGTATTTTTAAGTAACTTTGTACGCTTGATTCGATTATAAATCTGATGAAGTATAGTATAGGAGCCGAGCCTGCTCTATTCATAAAATCGTATTTATAGATAGGTATAAGCAGTTATGTATTTATAGAAGACTTTTTTCGAAACAGGCGTTTCCCGCGTGATTTGCACACGATTATTTAGAGTTTGCTGGATAATGTCTGATTACATAAACACAGGTTTATTGCATACTTATTTGTGAATTGAAGTACTATTTTGTTTTGTTTATGAGAGGTGTTTGAAAGCTTTGTAATGTTACTATTTTTAAATCCCCCCCCCCCGTTTCGGGAATTTCACTAATTAGATCATATCTCAGCTTCTAATTAATTTTAAAGACTATACTTTTTAGCTTGAGATAACAAAGGTCGTGTATCTGGATTGCATCCTCCCCTCAATCCTATATAGGTTGCATTATGCCCACACATCAAGTTATTTGCATTTTGTTTTATGCGGGTGTATCGTAAAAGCGTTGTTTGGTTTTCCAGAATTTGCTATATGTTCGGTTGTAATTTTAATCAGAAGTTTGCACCTTAAAACCCGGGTAATGCTGTGTGCATTTTGTAGTGTTAAATATTTCTATAGATTTCTTCATAAAGTACCCATTTACTTTATAAATGTATATTAAAGAAAGTTCTTCATTGATAGATAATTTTCAATTACAAATGCTACTTACCATTATTATTATGCTTACTGTTAGAATCATTTGTGTATTCTTTAAAAAACAAGGAACATTTTTAGCCCTTGATCTTCGGGGGAACCAATTTCAAAGTATTGCTCATTACTCTAAATGAAGACGAATTTGATATGGAAATTGAAGTATTTGGAATTCCAGAAGAGATTGTTTTCAATAAAAAATGCTACTTACCATTGTTAATGTTAGAATCATTTTTGTATTCCTTACAGAACAAGGGGAATTTTTAGCTCTTGATCTTGGGAGAACCAATTTCAGAGTATTACTCATTACTCTAAATGAAGACGAATTTGATATGGAAAATGAAGTAGTTGGAACTTCAGAAGAGATAATTCTCAATTAAAAATGCTACTTACCATTAATATTGTTAGAATCATTTATTTGTAGAGTGTATCTTACCATTATTATTGTTAGAATCATTTGCGCATTTGTTACATGGTAAATATGTAACATTGTAAGTTTGGGATGGATTACAACCTATAAAGATGGTCCCTGTATTACTTTTACAATAAATATATGTTTCCCCAGAAGGACACCTGCAAAGGAAGTGAGAACAACGTTTCTTCGACTTCGTTAACGGAGACGTCTAAATCAGGGGGGTGCCACTCCTCTGCCACGAACACTTCTGTGACGTCAGTTGGAGTTTACTTGCAGCGCGCGGGTTTTTTTTATTTTTTGTTTTAAACAAGTGTATTTTTAAAGTGTTTATTGGTTTCGAAGACTTCTTACAAGTTCAACTAGAATTTTAATCAAAGATTTGCATCTTAAATTCCAGGCAATGCTAGCTTTTTTAATATGGATAAGCAAGTGTTCTTTTCGTAATATAATGTAAATTTTAGAGTCGTGTTTCCCAACCTCAGATACATGCAAAAATTTCAGTATTGAAGAATAGGACTCATTTAAATTCGTTTATTAAACCAAAGATATTTTTTATTGAGAAATTAATGACTAAAAGTACATTTATACTTATATTTTCAAAATTTATTTATATTCCTTTTTTTAAGGTTAAATAATGCAAATTTTAATCAAAAAATTTTTTTTAAAGTAGTCAACATTGTAAAATTTATATTAATTTGGGAAAATGCACTTCTTTCTAGAAACATTAGTTTAGTTCATGAAGTTCCATTATGTAGGATTCTTAAATCTTAAAAGACGAAAGTACAGTACACTTTTTATTCATTTCATTTTACAGCAAGTTATTTGTATCTTTATATATTTTCTAATAATGTTCTTGTCATTTTTGAAAAATCTAACAGGATTTAATCTCGCACATTTTATATTAATTAAATTTTATTACATTACATTTTATTAGTTAAATTTTATTACATTACATGTTATTAATTAAATTTTATTACATTCAAAAAATGGGGGGGGGGGGGGGAGTACGATTTAAGAAAATAAACAGACGCGGGTTTTCAAGGGGATAAAAGTTGGGAACCCCTGTTCTAAATCAGATTGCAAGTTGTGTACATGTATGTGCATGCAAATTGTGTAGTGTGTATAGGAGATGGTTTTTGTACAAAATTGTGAACAAAATTCATATACATTATAGAAGCATCACTTAAATCGTTTACTAGTTAAGCATAAGTACATCCCCCCCCCCCTAAAAAGACATAAAACTCTTAGTGTTAGCGTTTTAATTATTGTTTTGATTTTCAATTATTAGAGATAACATAATCGAAAATAACTTTATTTATATGCATTTAGAAAGAAATTACGCGATGTTTATTTGTATATAATTAAAATTTTAGAATGATTGCTTGTTTTGAAAACTTTCCGAACATATTTCTGTAAATTCGTGTATTTAAAACAAAATTTATTAAAAATAACATCGTCTCCTGTAATAACATTGACTGGTTTCAAAAAGCGAAACGAAACTTTCAGATGATTTATATTTTTCAGAAAGGGAAATACAGTTTTATTATGTATGTACCCTTCCAAAAAAAACCTGTACTGCATATTTTTTTTTAAGAAGTTTTGTTCAAGTAAAATTAATGTTATTTGAGTATTTATTTCATATTTTAAATTAAAAAAAATGATTAAATTAATTTTGTTAGCATCCTTTAACATTGGAGTCTACCGGGCCTTTCCGGCCATTTAACTCCAAGTGACGTTGCGTCTTTACGTGCTCTCATTGGCTAGAGCTGAAGTGGCTCAACCTTATAGATATAATAACCTTGGTCTAAATTACAGAGGGGTTCACAGTGGGGCGCCTTGGAAAGAGGCGACCTCTTGACGGCCACTGGCCACACGTGCGCCCGAGGTCGTGAGAATGTTCGGCCAGCTGATACGTATTAATTCTTGGGTGCTGTCACCGAGGTGACAGCACCCAATAACAGATATGTAACCCTATGCCATCCAATGAAAATACCAGGGGCTACAGTGTCAGACCAATTACAACCAGGGGCGTAGTTTTGTAGGCGGCAACAATTTTCAGATGTTCGAGAGAGGGTGAGATTTTTTGAGAGAATTCACAACACTTGATATTTTGAATTCTGAGCGAGAAGTGTCCTAAAACAACTGCAGAGTTGATGGGCACCGTCGGGCCTTCCGACCCGATGACGGGCGACACAACGGAGTATCGAGGCATGTCTTTTACATACATTTTGGTAGCCAGATTCTATCTCTCTCTCTCCACATTTGATTAGCATTCATATTTGAGATAATTGTTACTTATGTAAATTAGTTTAATTGTATTTTAAGATAGTATATGTTTGGGTACGAATTAACTTTAATCTTAATGAAATTTAATCGTGATGGAATTTAATTATATGTTTTATATATGTGTAATTTTGAGAGACGTTCTTGTGGAACGGAACAAATATTATTGCATTGAGATTTGATGTAAAATACCACAAAGATTGTCTTAATTAGAATAACTTTGCGGAGATGGTATTGAGAATAACCATGTTTAAGTTAGAATGTCAATGGAATATTTTCTTATTATTTTAATCATTTATAAATAAATTTGTTATTGTTTTACATTATATTCTCTGTCGTCATTGTCCATTGATATTTTATTAATTCATTTACATGTGTTTATGTTCGACACAGCCAATATCGAAGTTGACTTTAATGGGGAGAATTAATAATACTTGCGTCCTGACCAAATATGTGGTGAAAACCCACGCATCAAAATGCTGCCGTGACCAGTTCCTGTTTTTTGGTGAATTATACTAGGACTGGCTGTTGGAAAATTTAAAATAAAATTAACTTAAAATTTAAAATAAAATTAACTTGAAATTTAAAATAAAATCTAAAAAAAATTTAAAATAAATTTAACGTAAGGAAATGAGGACTTTTAAGAAAATAGGTGTTACCACAATTGTTATGCCATATGATGCGTATGTATAAAAGAAGAATTATAGGATTTAAATACTGAGATAGGGGAGAAAAATCAGAGAAAATTAATAATGTATGCTAATATTTTTCGGGGAATAGATTATGAAAATGAGATGTGTGTAGAAGTATGATTTTATGAGTGAGATTTTTAAGTAGCAATATTTGTATTTATGTTGTATGAAGATTATTATATTTATGTAAACGGGTGTTGTTAGTAGTGAAGGAAATATTTGGGCTAGAGAATTAAGGGAGAATTTAACCAAAGTTTTAAAATGAGAGAGGGTGGTGATATAGCAGTAGCTCCTACAAGTAGGATCCTCGGAATTACGTTCTCGTTAGGAGAACTTAGCGGAAGTGACGAAAATGAAACTTCGATGTTTTTTGAACAATTCAGCTGTTTAAGCGAATTAGGGAATTGGAGCAACATGGAGAAATTAACGATTGTGAAATCTCGTCTGCGTGGGAACGCAATAAAATTCTATATGAGGTCAAAGGACCTGAGAAGCGAAACTTCCTTCGAGATATTTAAACAAAAATTCATAGATTTTTTCACAACAGAACCAAACGTTGTAACAAACCAAATGCTTTTCACGACGGCCAAACCAAAGGAGAAACGATCAAACAATTAGCATACCGTATTACAACGCTAACCTTAAACTACGTGGGGGAAAACAGCTAAATGACCACACACAGGTAATTATTGATAAGCTCAGCTTGAGCAAATTTCTGGAGGCAGAAGAACCAGAATACCAAAAAGAAATTATAAAAAATAATCCTAAAAGCTAGTCTAGCGACATTTAAGTGTTGAGGAAAGAACAGCAAGAATTTAATTCTAGCTTACTCGAATCAATAACAAACGAGATAAACCACTTAAAAATCAAGTAAAATAAAAATACCGGGCAGACACGGGACATATGCCATTTTTGTGGCAGCCCCGGACACTTTATCAAACAATGCTGGAATTATGCGAGAAAGAAATCAACAAACAAACGTCGGACCCCAACTCAAACATAATTTTTCGAAGAGGCCGGCAGAGCAATATGTGAGAAAAAGAGAAATGTCTCCCATTCGTCAGAGAGCTGATTATGCGGAAACACCCCGAAGTAGAGGATACGAAAGAATTAGAGCAGATACAATATACCAGCAAAATACGTTTCTAGAGCAGTGAAAATTACTACACTATCAGGACATAACATTGAGTATACAAAGACGGTTGAGATTAATTTTAAAATAAACAATCACATATTTAAACATATATTTTTTATAACCAGGTCACGTTTTCCTCAAGCATATAAAAGCATTTTAGAGTATGATTTTATTAAGAAAAACAAGAGAATTTTAGACACGGAAAATAATATATTAAAAATCGGTAGCTTGGAAATCCCGCTGAATCCACAAAATCAAAAAACACAGGATAGTCAAATATGTAATATTGTACAAAAGCCTAATGTGACCAAAACTAACAGAAAATCAAATTAATGCCGAATCATGATAAAAAATTTAAAAATTTAAGCTTATAAGCAAGAACTTAATTACGTTGGCTACTAGTTTGTAAATAAAAATTTAGGCGTAGCTGTTGAGGCGATGCAGATCTTGAATATTAAAAACAGAAGTATGCACAATCAAAGAACCACTTGTGAAGTGTTGGCTGGGCCATTAAGAATATACGAAGCCAGTTTTAAAGAAAAGCACTGTTCACTTTATTGCGTGAAGTACATAGTTAGGCAATTTACACAATCCAGGTAACTTCCATGCCGTAAAAACTTCAAAAAATACTATGTACAAAGATGTTTGTAGATCCAAATAGCTCGACAGAACTTTCATGAAGCATTTGTAGTAAATAATTATACTACCTATATAACTTGCATGCATTTACAGCCACCGTTGATGGTATCACACTTGGCAAAACAAAATCCAATGGATGAAACACCGGCAAACATTAATGTGACTTCCGAACATATCAACGTAAGTAAATTTAACTCTTAACGTTATTTAAATGCACCTGACATTAATAAAAGCCATCATACTTTAGAAAAATTCAGTGTTTTAAACTAAACACATTTGACACGTACTGGTCTAAACTGACCACATCAAGAATCTAGACCGCTCCAACGATCAGATTCAGAGAATTAGATCTCAAGATAATGCGATTCCAATCGAGTCTAATGCTTCAAGAAACTTCTGTCTTATATATCCGAAAATGGACTGTTCCGGAAACGCCCCCGGATATGCAAATGAGATGCGTACGCATTGAGAACTGATTTGCATGAAACCTCATGTTGGAAAACGTCGCGGTTCACGCCGGTGAACGGCAAGATTCGTTCATATTAAATTTGCATAAACGTCCGTTCACAGGGAACGTGAATCGCGATGTATTAATTTTTTTCCAACAATCGGTCCCCTCATGCTAATCCTTAAGTCTCAATGCATATGCAAAAGAAAACTTACTCTGAGAAACCAATAAACACCAAGGTCCCCAGTATCCTACCAAACATATAATGAAGGATTAAATTTAAAGTATTACATCATTACTAAATTTAAAATAAAATGCTTCAGGTTATAATGTTTTTCAGGTACTTACAGTATCTGAAAAACAGTTAAGTATTGTAGACTACATTGTAAAAACAACATTAGCATTCAAAATTTAAATTTTAGTTTAAGTTTAATTATAAATATTCAAAATTTAAGTATAAGCATATTTCATATTTAGCAAGTCAATTTTTAAAAGATTACAATTTTGTATAACCATAGAACTTAAGTTTACTTTAAATTTGAGTATAAACACTATAATTCAAAAAACTTAAAATTTTAGTCTATTAATACAATACAAGTATACATAATCAATACTATTAAACTGTATTGATATACCAAACATTTAAAATACATGATGCAAGTAATCAGATAATAAAAATCCTTTATGAAAACTTTAAACTCATACTTTCTACTAAGTTGAAAACTCCAAAAATTTATACACAGAAGCTACTATCTAGCATTATGCGGGTAATAGAAAAATGGATGGACATACAAAAGTGTAAAGTGAAAAGACTCAATATTACAAAAATTTATACTCAAGATATACTAACTTATATCAGTGAAGTTTGAGATAAACAATAATGTATATATATGACATCTTAAAAAATTTCCCAAGTTGTAAATTCAAATTATCATTTAAAATTTTTCTTTAGACTAAATACTAATCTTAAAAAGTTTGATTTAGTTTTTAAATATTTTACTACAAAATTTAAATATTATTTCCTTAGTCATTGGTTTAGTAAAGTGATCTGCTAAGTTATCTTTACTATTTACAAATTTAACATTAAATGATTCATTGACTATTAAATTTCTTAAGAAATGATATCTTACATCAATATGCTTAGTTCTGTTGTTTTCAATTGGAGAGTTAGAAAAATTAATGGCTGCTTGGTTGTCGCTAAAAATAACACTGTTACTGTTATTAAAGTTTAACCCAAGTAAATGACATTCTTCAATTATGTTCTGTACCCATACCATTTCCTTAGCGGCTTCAGTTAGTGATACGTTTCTCAGCTTCCATGGTTGATAAGCTGACACACTTATGTTTAAAGGTTCGCCAAGAAATATGTACATTATCAATAAAGAATATCATGCCTCCAAGTGAAACACGGTCATCTCTGTTTGCAGCAAAATCAGAATCTAAGTAACAATTTAATTTTAACTCCCCAATACTAGATAAATTTAACATATAATTTTTAGTCTTTTCAACATATCCTAAAAGTCTTAACAATACATCCCAATGCTTAATTCCAGGGTTTTCTTGAAATTGAGGTAATATGTTGATGGCATAACAAATATCAGGTCTAGTTCTAGTATATATAAAAGCTAAGCACCCAATTAAGCTCCTGTAAGGAAAACTTTGCATTTGCTTTATTTCTTCACTTGTCTTTGGACAATCAATTTTACTTAGAATATTCCCTTTAGAAATGGGAAGTGAAGTAACTGGATATTTATATTGTTGAAACATTTGACATACTTTATCTATATACTGACTTTGATGTATCAAAAATTTATTGTCACACTCTTTAAATTCCACGCCTAAAAGTTTTCTAATTTTTCCTAATACCTTGATATCAAATTCAATGCTAAGTAATGAAACAATGTGGTCTATGTCTTTTTGAGAAGAGAATTATGTCATCCACATAGACTAGCATAAGAACTTTGCTATTGTAAATATAGGCACAATTATACCATTGAAGTTTCAAAAAATTTAATTCCTTTAATTTGGTGTCAAGCTCATCATACCATTCATTCTCTTCCACTTTGATGAAGACCATAAATGGCTTTCTTCAACAAACATAATCAGGCTGTTTCTGATTGACATAACCTTGAGGCTGTTTCATATATATCTTTTGACTCAATTTAGCATAGAGATAAGCAGATTTGATATCTAACTGGAAATGCATCCAGCCAAGCATGCATACGAAAATTGAGAAGAATGCTCTAATTATGTTGAAGTTAACAACAGGGCTAAAAACTTCATCGTATGATTCTCCTTTTACCTGACCGTACCCTGAGCTACCAAGCGAGCTTTAAATCTATTGATTTTCCCATTCTCGTCTTTCTTAATTGTGTAGACCCATCTATTGCCTATATGCTTTTGTGAGGTGGATGCAGGAACTAGTTCCCAGACATCCCTCTCTTGCATTACGGCCATTTTTTCATCCATAGCATTACACCATTTTTCAGACTGGGAAGATTTAATAGCAGCATTGTACCCTTTTGGTATATTTATTTCATTATTGCTTGCTTCTGGTCTGCCGCTGACACTTTTAAGACCTTTATTTTCCAGAAAATTAAATAGTTGCTGATCAAATTGTATATTTTTTAGCACAATATTTCCTAACGCCATTGTGCGACTTCAGCCTTTTATCATCTCCTAGAGCGTAATAATATAGTCTGTTCTACTCCCATCGGGTCTTGGAACTGCCTTTCGCTGCCAAGTAATATCCAAGCAACAAGTCATACTGGAGTCAGCAGGAGAGCCCGTTTCCTTACTGGATTCAGACGGATCGTCACCAGTGTCTTCACTCTCTCCTGCCCTCCCATCAGACTGCCTTCTCGGATATTCCTCGTCGGAGTATTCTGAATGGTTATCTCTTGATATCCCTAAGGAGATATTTCTGGGACAAATTGGGTCCAGGATGCCTTCCACTACATTACCCTCATCAAACCTCACATTGCAGGTCTCAATTGTTCGTTTTTCCCCTGACAAAAATATTCTATAGCCTTTGGTTCTAGTAGCATAGCCTACCATAACCCCTTCTGTAGCTTTCATATCTAACTTCTTTCTGAGCTGACTGGGTTTGCCTACATATGCTCTACAACCAAAAGTTCTAAGATGGTTGACTGAAGATTTTCTACCACTGTAGAGTTCATGTGGAGTCTTTGTTTTAAATTTGTAACATATACGATTTTTTGTGTATGTAAAACACAATA
Source organism: Amaurobius ferox (assembly GCA_951213105.1). Taxonomy (NCBI): domain Eukaryota; kingdom Metazoa; phylum Arthropoda; class Arachnida; order Araneae; family Amaurobiidae; genus Amaurobius; species Amaurobius ferox. Next base: position 156,049,573 of record OX578142.1, read on the forward strand.
TGGCTTCCGCCCAGAATCTGTCATGCATTTTGCTCTCGTTCAACATGGCTCTAACACAATCAAATGCGGTTAAGTTGAATCGTGCTGATACTACATTTTGCTATAGGGTATATGTGTTAGTCCTCTCAGCCTTAATACCAATATCATGTAGGTAATTTTTGAACTTATCATGGCAGAATTCCATTCCATTATCCGTCCGGATACATAGAATTTTAGTACCTAATTGCTTTTCCTCTCTGGCCTGAAACTCTTTAAAATGTGAAAACACCTCTGACTTCTGTTTCATAATATAGACAAAAACTTTCAGGCTATAATCGTCTGTTATGGTTAAGACATATTTATTTCCACCATATGAGGCTGTAGGCAAGGGACCACAAACGTCCATGTGTAACAATTGGAATGGTCTAGTGGACCTTCTCCTACCGGTGGGTTGACACGATACTCTCCTAGACTTAGCCAATTTACAAGATTTACAATTTAACTTTTTGTATTTAAGTCTAGGAAGTCCGTTTACAGCAGAAACTTTGCTAGTTTGGAGGATGTATTCAGCGTTTATGTGGCAATATCGTTTGTGCCAAAGACAGTTTGTACTGTTAAGTTCAGTTACTGAACTGCTAGGCTTAGATTTTAAACTACCCACATTTACATTCTGCTTAGCTTTTGATTTTGCCGAGTCAGATTTAGTTTCTTTAAAATTAGGTGCTATATTTACATTATTTATTTTTCTGGAAGCACTGGGATTCCTATCTTTAGATTTCCTATCCTTTTTGTGTTTCTTGTCTCCATCCCGATCCCTATCTTTAGATTGACGGTTTTCTGTGTTATTTTGTTCCTGGGTAGTATACTTAGGTTTTAAAAAATACAACCCATCCTTTCTTTTTGCATAAAAGAATTTGTCCCCTTTGGGTGTAAAAAACCATAGCACCCCATTAGCCCTTTTAAAACTAATAAATTTCTCCTAAGTTTAGGAGAATACATAATATTATCAAGTACAATAACACTTTGTTTGTCGTTAAATTGGACATACATTTCCACCGTCCCGATAGTCTCAACTGGACTTTCGACTTGAAAAATATTTAATGTATTGTCTGACATTGTCACTTAGGATGGACCAGGGAACACCTTTGACTGTAAAACACTCTAACAGCTTGCCTGCTATCGTTTCTGCACGTATGTCCGTAATTGGAAATACCGTCAGGTACTTGGTGAACTGACAAATCATCGTAAGCAAATATTTATTATTATTAACACTCGTTTTCAATGGGCCGCATATATCAATCAATACATTATGTGAAGGACCTTCAGGTGTAGGATTTCTGCCCATGGTTGCCATCTGTAATTTTCCTTTTCTGGCACGGCATGTCTCACAGGACAATACATAATTGTGTGTGTCACTGTACATACCGCCCCAAAAGTACCTATCTTCCAAAAGCTTAAAAGTTTTATCAACCCCCTGAATGAGTGACGTGGGCCATAGCCAAAATATTCCTTTGTAACTCTCGCGGTATGACAATTGTTTTTTTTTTAAATCCTCACGCCAAAGGCGGTTTTTCCATCTTCCTACATGCATAAGTAATCCCGTTTCTTCATCGATATAAAATGCTTCATATTTCTTATTGTTTTTGTTTTTATAATTCACCACATTTTCTTTTAATTCCTTGGTTTTGGATCCTTAGCCTGTTCTCTCAAAATATCCTGTATGCTTGGAATACCTGTCATTTTATTTACATTTTTTATGTACACTCCTTCTGCACTAACATATCTATTCCGTTCCTTTTGCGTCAGCTGTCCAATATTATTAACCCACTGCCTGCTTCTTTGTTGGTTATTTACAAATTCGCTGTTTTCTCCTTCTTCGATCTGCTCCCAAATGTTTACATTTGAAAACCGGTTCCCAATGTTTATATTCTGCGGTGGGTTAGTCCCGTGGGTTTGCACTGTATTCATTCTCCCGTCTCGATGGTCCATGAAATCCTCTCTGCTGAGGTAATCCGCTAATACGTTTTCTTTGCCCAGTAGATGAATAAACTTAAACTTATATTCCGATATTTCTAATGCCCATCTCTGCATTACTGATGGCGGGTATTGCATTTTCAAATGGTCTCCTAATGATTTATGATCTGATGATATGAAAAATTCTCTGCCATATAGGAAATTCCTAAAAAATTGAATGCCTTGGTGTATTGCGAGCAGTTCGGTTTTTACCGCCGGATATTTTTGTTCTTGCGGACCTAATTTTCGACTGTAATATACTATAGGTTTTTAAATCCCATCTCTCTTTTGAAGGAGAGCTGAGGCAATCGACATGGGGCTTGCTTCGGTATTAAGAAAGAAGTCCTGATTAAAATTAGGCTGGATTAAAATGGGTTTTTTGAAAAAACACTCCTGTAATTTTTGAAACGCGTTTTCACATTCTGAGTTCCAATGGAATTTTTTAACTTTTTGGGTTAAGTCTGATAACACTGCTGTGATTTGTGCATAATCCTTAATAGAATTTCTGTAAAAATTGCACACTCCCAGGAATCTTTTTAATTTTCTTAGGGTTTTAGAAACCGAAAAAGAAGTAATTTTCGTGATATTATTATCCTTTATGAGCTATTTCGTACCCCAGATAATTAATTTTAGGTAAAAAATAAATCACATTTGTTCGGAGACAACGTTAAATTATGGTGAAATATATTTGAAAACTAACTGTAATTTTCTTTTCATTTCTTCATATGAATCCGCCGGTATTATAATGTCATCGATATAAGCAAGGACGTTTTCTTCATGTAAATCCGCCAAATCAATGTCCATTATGTTTTGAAAAATGGGTGCCGAACTTACGTGGCCAAACATCATTCTATTATATTTAAAATTTCCCCAAGGTGTAGTGAACGAAAAAATATTTTGTGCATTTGGGTTAAGTGCTACCTCGTTAAACGCGCTATTGAAATCCAATTTAGAAACATATTTGAAACCTGCTAATTTAGTTATGATATCATTAATTTTAGGGATATTATATGGAAATATTGTTGATATATTGTTTATCAATCTAAGGTCTAAGCATAAACTGTTCTCCATTTTGCTTCCTCACTAAGATCATTGGACACGCGTATTTAGATTGTGTTCTTGCTATAATCCCTGTTTTTCTAAATCTTTCAACTGGGCTTTTGCTGTATTTTGAAGTGAATATGGAATGTCATACGGTCTTGATTTTCTTGCGTGGTTATGTGTCAATTCAATGTTTGGTTGTTCGCGGCTCCTATAGTAGAACTTTTCTTTGAAAAAATGTCGGCATACTGCATTACGAAATTCTGAAAGTCTTGTTTCATATCTCTGTCCATATGTTCCAATTTAAACCCATCTGGTTTAATACATCGCCTCCTCTGTTCTAAAATTTCCGGAGTCGCTTGAATTAAATTTACTATCTCTCTACAATCCTGTTTGTTTTTATTATTTACTATATTTTGGCCCTATTCAATTTCAAACTGTTCCGATAGCGACCCTAAAATCATGTTTTCATTTAACATTATCTCCGATTCAGTGGTATTTTTCACGTTAATCCATAGTCCTTTCTCCGTCATTTAATCGATCCCATACTCCATAATTAAATACGATTTATCCGCTGGTTCAAATAACACTTCCGCGCCTTCCTGTAATTCCTTTTCTGACGCAACAAAAATCGATTTAGTCTGATTTGTTGGGAAAAAATCAATACATCGCGATTCACGTTCCCCGTGAAAGGACGTTTATGCAAATTTAATATGAACGACTCTTGCCGTTCACTGGCGTGAACCGTGACGTTTTCCAACATGAGGTTTCATGCAAATCTGTTCTCAATGCGTACGCATCTCATTTGCATATCCGGGGGCGTTTCCGGAACAGTCCATTTTCGGATATATAAGACAAAAGTTTCTTGAAGCATTAGACTCGATTGAAATCGCATTATCTTGAAATCTCATTCTCTGAATCTGATCGTTGGATCGGCCTAGATCCTTGATGTGGTCAGTTTAGACCAGTACGTGTCGAATGTGTTTAGTTTAAAACACTGACTTTTTCTAAAGTATGATAGCTTTTATTAATGTTACGTGCATTTAAATAACGTTAAAAGATAAATTTACTTACGTTGATATGTTCAGAAGTCACGTTAAAATTTGCCGGTGTTTCATCCATTGGATTTAGTTTTGCCAAGTGTGATACCATCAACGGTGGCTGTAAATGCATGCAAGTTATATAGGTAGTATAATTATTTACTACAAATGCTTCATGAAAGTTCTGTCGAGCTATTTGGATCTACAAACATCTTTGTACATAGTATTTTTTGAAGTTTATACGGCATGGAAGTTACCTGGATTGTGTAAATTGCCTAACTATGTACTTCACGCAATAAAGTGAACAGTGCTTTTCTTTAAAACTGGCTTCGTATATTTTTAATGGCCCAGCCAACACTTCACAAGTGGTTCTTTGATTGTGCATACTTCTGTTTCTAATATTTAAGAACTGCATCGCCTCAACAGCTACGCCTAAATTTTTATTTACAAACTAGTAGCCAACGTAATTAAGTTCCTGCTTATAAGCTCAAATTTTTAAATTTTCTATCAACGGTTATGGGCCGTTTTAGCGCCCAAAGAATCATAGTGTGAGTGTTTAAGCATCCGGAGTGGAAGAACCATTGTTCCAGTGTAGAGGTATTCAGATGGAGACCGCGTCTGGCACCATTTTGAATTACGTGTGGTTAACCAAGTAAACAATGTACAAGAGACTTTTGCTTCTGCTTCTTTGCTAATCTACGAGTGGCCATGGAGGCAAGTAGAACGGAGTTACTTACCCGAGACAACTACGTCACTTGGTGTACCGACATCTAATTCGTCCTCAAGAGAGAAGGGTGTTTCGGTCACGTAGACGGATATGTTAAACCGATTGAAGAAGACGCGAATCGCCGGTACTACGACGATTTTAATCGACGGGACTACGACGATTTTAATCGACGGAAAGACCGAGCGCTTGCTATCATCTATCAAAGCCTATCCTCAGAATACAGGGAATTGGTAAACGTGACTGACGAACCATGTCAAGCGTGGAATACTTTAAGAGAGCACTTTCAAGCGCCTTCCCGTGCTAATCTCGTACGTCTTTTAGACGAATTTTTCAGCGTACGGCCGGAACCTAAGGAACCTGTTGACATATTTTGCTCCAAACTCACAAGGCTGTGGCAAGGCTTAAAGATGCGAATCACCCCATTGAGGACCTATATGTTGTTGTTGTTGAAACCCAGACCGTCCGACCTACCAGAAAGGTGTAAGGTAACTGTTTGGACGGTCGGGAAGTGCCACCCTATTTAGACCGGAACCCAGTGGGGGAGGCATCCACAGGGACCGTACCCTCCTTCCCCTACCACCAACCTCTCGGAAGGACTTTCGGACCCACATGTTTAACGTGATCGTACTCCGCATGAACACGGCGGCAGTTTTGGCAGTGGCTGGAATCGAACCCGGGCCTACCGAGTGCAACTCCAGCGCGCTAACCAATGGGCTACCGCGCCCGAGGACCTATATGTGTCATTTCAAGCAATCCGTTACCTACCGGCAGAATTCCGGGGTATTGTTCAACTAATTTACAGATGGAGTGACTCAGACTTTAAGCTAAGCAAAATCCAAGCAGAGTTGGCAGCTGAAGAGAGTAGACTTCGACAACAGGAAAGTGACTTGTCCAAAACTGTAAGTCTCAATTCAGCTTATTTTACTACTAAAAACAGTGTAAATAAAGTAAAAGTATCTAAATTTAAATTGCCAAATATGTCTAGTGCAAATACTTCTAGAAATTATGTTCATAATAGAAATGTTCCTAGTAATAATGTAAATATTTCAAAGTTAAATGTTTTAAATGTAATAAGCAAGGTCATACTAAAGCTAATTGCTCTAAATATAATGGATCTAGTATTGTGGAATTTCTTGGATCTCCACATATTGAAGCTAATACAATTATCGATCCTAACAATAGGCTCAGCTGGGTAGTAGACACTGCTGCTACGCGACATTTCTACAATAACATTAAGTTATTTTCCAAATTTACCGAGTGCAAAGGCACTTCAATGTCGCTAGCAGTAGGGTTACAAATTATATCGAGACTAACGTCAGTTCGCTGTCCATTTATAAATGGACAAATAGAGAAATCGCATCAGGCAATTAAAAATACAATCTACACACTTACAGAAAATTTGCCTTATTGGGACACAGCAGTCCAAACTCATGTACTGACATACAACGCGACAGTACATTCATCAACAGGGGAAACACCCAAATTTCTTTTCTACGGGCGGGACATACCGATATTATTTGAAACAAAGGTTATAGAAGAACAAGAGACAGCATACTCCAGTTACATTTTAAATAAAATCACAACTATGCAAAACGCATTTAGAGCAGTAACACAAAATTTGAACCAAGCAAAAAATAAACAGGAGGAACAGCAATTATCTAGAACCAGCATACAAGAATTAAAAGTAGGTAGTAGGGTATTTTTAGAAGGACAAAATGCTTTTGGAACAGCAAAGTTTTTGGGTCCATACCGGGTAATAGATAAAATTAACAGATTTATGTATATTATTCTGTTATATGGGAAACCGTTCGCTAAGACACAAAGAGCGCACATAAACCGTCTGAGAGTGATTGGTAATCGACAGAAGAGAGCATTTAAAGCATCCGGAAGAATAAATACAGGTTACGAAATATAAATCTCCTCTGTTACCTAAACCAAATATAAACCCAGTCCAAAATTCACAAACAGAAAATAACACTCCTTTCCCGTATTTCTTATTTGACGAACAAGTGACAGAAAGTGTGTGTAGTGTGTGTGTGTGTGTAAAAAAACCTCCCGGAACAACAACACAGAGCGCATCTCTAGCGAACGAATTTTTTCACCCACCCCCTCAACCAGCCAGGAATACGTGCAACGAGATAAAACTGGTGTGCAGGAAGGGACGAAGGGACAGTAGAGTGCAGGTTGCCAATCTTCCAAAACACTCCAGTGGCGACAAATTCAGGGATTCAGAATTCCCCCAAGGCGACTCCAGATCAGAGAGAGGAGGCAGGTTTCTCCCAAGGTCGATTTTCGGTCAGGAAGGAAGGGGGAATGGAAACTCAGAAGGGGGACGAATTCCAAGTTCAATTGGCACAGGAGAGTACGAATCAAATACAAAAATGGAGACGAGATATGTTACGAAACCCTATCACTACGCACTCGTACGCATATTGAGAAGTAAAGTTAAATTGGATTAAGGTGGGGTAACAATGGTAACAATGGGTGGGGTAACAACAGGATATCGAAGTTTAACAGGATAAGATAAGGTTTATGTATTGGAAGAGAAAAATATTTTAATTTCAGGAGCAGAATATAACGAAAAATATAAATATAAAAAATACGTTAAAGTTTGTGCGGGAAAGTACGTAATATTTTGGTGGGAATTTAAAGAAATATTTCATTTGAGGGAACCGGGTAAAATATAAAGTAAATAAATATAATAATGGAAAACCACCATTTGGTAAATAAGTTGAGAATTTTTTTTTTCAGTGGGAATTTGGGGTGAACGGAATAAATAGATATATAATATATTTAAAGATACAAGAATTTAGGTATTGTAAGGGAGCAATCACGAAGAAAACAAAATTAAATAAATAAAAATATATAAATGGATATTGCGAAAATTTTTATGGTGTTAACAAGGATTTAAATGTAAATTTAAAGGAAAGCTATATTAAAATTACTAATGGAATATTAATTACAGAGAAATTGAACAAATTTTAAATAAGATTTAGTAAAATTTTGGGTTATGGATGAAACTGAGTAAGATGGAAAATAAAATTTTAATTGGGAAACGAAGGAGTGGTAATTAGAGAAAAATTGTTTGACACCGGTAAAGAGTTTGTTTGATTATTTAAGGGAATATAGGTAATTAACAATAACAAGATTAAAAAGAATAGCATGAAAGGATAATTAGGGTAAAATGCAATTATGAAAATGTAATAAGTAGCGAATAGGTATAATTTTTTTTACACAAATAAACAAATTGTAAATTTAAAACAACACTGAAATAAAAAATGTAAATAAATAATTTTAAGTTTAAAGTTAAAATTTTTGGGGACGGTGTACGGGTTCCTAAAAATAAAAAGCCTGATCAACTTTTGTTTTTTTAAAAACGCGGAACCTAACCATTTAATTTAGAAGTTAGCACAAGGTAACGATAACTTTTAGTAACAAGTTAAACTCTTTAAAATAAAATTTAAAGTGAAAACACTTACCGCAATCCGACAAGTAATGACACGGGGTTAATCCGGTACTTAATGTTAATCCAAAATTTAACATGAATCCACAGATTATACGGGACACAAAGGTGTTGGAGAAACAGTAGCATTTGCTTTCCTTTACAGGCGCAACACAAATATAAAATTTCTTTTTCACATCACAGTGTAATTTTAGACAAGCACACATCTATAGAAAAGTAACACACGGCCCGTCTCCGCAATATATATGGGAATTCTACAGGGTACTCAGGAGTGCTTGCACGAAAGGCTTTGAAGAAGTGTCATTTTCCCTAAAATCCGGGTTTTCCCGCCCAAGCCAATTATCTAAGGCACGTTTACATGACCCCACGCTAGTAGACAAGTCGGTCATCTTTGGTTGAGGAGAAAAAGGGACTTTCGGCACGTTTCGCCTCCCTAAAACTGGTACAAAAAGAGAGGGATCATTTTTATCCCCGGGTTGACAGCTTCCAAGGCACGTATGACAGAAGAAAATAAAAGAAATACTTAATACTTACTCTTTACGAAGCAAATGTTTACTGGAAAAGGGATTATGAATTTGGTTGTCAGAGAAATATGAGAAAGTTTAAAATATAAAAGAATTACGAATTTATAGCAAATAGTATTACAGCGAACCACGAATGCAATTTTTTCAAAAGGGAAATTTCCACTGAATTTATGGTAAAGTGAAATGTAAGAGAATTATGTATTTTATTACGAATTTATAGCAAAGAGAATTACAGAGAACCACGAATACAAAATTTTTAAGGGAAATTTTCACTGAATCTATGGTAAAGACAAATGTAAGGAAAGTACAGAGTCACGAATTTTCCAAAATCGGGAAAGTTTTGTAGGATAATGAGGTCTGGAATGAATAAAATTTAATACGGAGAAAAATAATTAATGATAGAAGTTTCTTGGGTAAGAGTGTATTGCAAAATATGTAACCGGACAGTAGGAAACGGTAAGGGAGAATGAGAATAGAAAATTTTGGTCATGTATATAAGAGAATAAAAAGGAAAATTAATTAATAATTTGGGGAAAATGTTTCATGTGTTTGTAGAAATTATGAATTTATTATGAAATTTAATATGCCATGGCAACCCGTGGTAATACCGAAAAAAAATTTTTTTCAGTGAGAAGGTATAAGGTATTTGTAAATATTGATAAATAAGTTAAGCATTGAGAAATTTTTGTTAGTAAAAAGTGTATAAGAAAGGTGAATAGATAAAGAAATAAATGAAATAATAATATGGGCAAAAAATGTCCATTTTGGAGCACTAGAGAATATATAGAGAATTAGATGCAAAAGTAACATGGGAGAAAACACTGCATTTTTGAGTAATAAATAATGGTGAATAAAGACGGGAATTAGTGTTTTATAAAAATGTCAAGGATTTAATGTTAAATAGGTATTTTGAATAAAATTACAATGGCATGAAATATTCGAGAGAGAGAACTTGTGTTATCAGATTGTGTGTGTATATATATGCATTAGTCTATACAAAATGTTGGCTTTAATTAAAATTACCATGGATAAAACTTCAGGAGAAGGCAAAAGTACGGACTTCCACAGTACTAGTGAGATGATGCAGTGGCGTGCTCTATTCACAGACTTTCAACTCCACAATTTTTCATACGTTTGCCTGACAGTGAGATGATGCAGCGGCGTGCTCTATCCATAGACTTGCAAGTCCACAATTTTTTTCACACGTTTGCCTGACAGTGAACTTATGTGGCGTGGTCCATGTACAAAGTTTCAAGTACAATTTTGCAAACGCTTGCCTGACAGTGAACTTATGCAGTGGCGTGGTCCATGTACAAAGTTTCAAGTACAATTTTTCACACATTTGCCTGACAGTGAAATATGAGGCAGTGGCGAGTTATAGCCACAGTCTTTCAAGTGCACAATTTTTCACATGGCTGCTGACATTGAAGTGATACACATTACGTTCCTCTATAAACTTTCAATTTCAGAAAAAGTTTTGGTGCAACGTACAGAATTTGAAACTTTTTATCTAACATACAAACTTTTGAACCATTGATTTATTGGACATGGAATTTTTACAGCACGTTACATAACAACATATACTGTGAGAACAAATAGACTTTTCTGTCACAAAATTTTTTGTGCTTTGTTTTTTCAATATTTAGATGTCATTGTTTTGTTTTGCTTTATGGTATTGTTGTGTTTTTATAGGTATGTGTAAATATTATTTGCAGATCTTAGGTGGATACCTGGTTTCTCACTCCCAAAACTGGAGGGAAGGGGGTGAATGTTACATGGTAAATATGTAACATTGTAAGTTTTGGATGGATTGCAACCTATAAAGATGGTCCCTGTATTACTTTTACAATGAATATATGTTCCCCAGGACAACTGCAAAGGAAGTGCGAACAATATTTCTTCGACTTCATTAACGGAGACGTCTCAATTACAGAGGGGCTCACAGTGGGAGCGCCTTGTAAAGAGGCGACCGCTTGACCGCCACTGACTCACAGGTGCGCCCGAGGTCCTGAGAACTTTCGGCCAGCTGACACGTATTAATTCATGGGTGCTAACCAAACCTCCGAGGTGACAGCACTCAATAACAGATATGTAACCCTAAGCCGTCCAATGAAAATACCACGGGCTACAGTGTCAGGCCAATTACAACCAGTGCCGTAGTTTCGTAGGAGGCAACAATTTTCGATGTTCAAGAGAGAGTGAGATTTTTTGAGAGAAGTCACAACACTTGATATTTTGAATTCGGAGCGAGAAGTGTCTTAAAACAACTGCAGAGTTGATGGGCACCCGACGTCTTCCGACCCGATGACGGTTGACACAACAAAGTATGGAGGTACGCCATGCATGTCTTTTACATACATTTTGGTAGCCAGATTCTATCTCTCTCGACATTTGATTAGCATTCCTATTTGAGATAATTGTTCCTTATGTAAGTTAGTTTAATTGTATTTTAAGATAGCATATGTTTGGGTGCGAATTAACTTTAATCTTAATGAAATTTAATCGTGATGGAATTTAATTTTATATTTTAAATATGTGTAATTTTGAGAGACGTTCTTGTGGAACGGAACAAATATTATTGCAATGAGATTTGATGTGAAATACCACTAAGGTTGTTTTAATTAGAATAACTTTGCGGAAATGGCATTGAGAATAATCATGTTTAAGTTAGAATGTCAATGGAATATTTTCTTATTATTTTATTCATTTGTAAATAAATTTGTTATTGTTTTATATTATATTCGCTGTCCTCATTGTCCATTGATATTTTATTAATTGATTTACATGTGTTTATGTTCAACATGGCCAATGTCGAAGTTGACTTTAATGGGGAGAATTAATAATACTTGCGTCCTGACCGGACGTGTGGTGAAAACCCACGCATCACAGAACAAATGAAAATTTTAGCTCTTGAACTTGGGGGAACCAATTTCAGAGTATTGCTCATTACTCTAAATGAAGACGAATTTGATATGGAAAATGAAGTATTTGGAATTCCAGAAGAGATAATTTTCAATTAAAAATGTTACTTTCCATTATTATTGTTAGAATAATTTATTTGTAGAGTGTCTCTTACCATTATTATTGTTAGAATCATTTGTGTATTCTTTACAGAACAAGGGAAATTTTTAGCTCTTGATCTTGGGGGAACCAATTTCAGAGTATTGCTCATTACTCTAAATGAAGATGAATTTGATATGGAAAATGAAGTATTTGGAATTCCAGAAGAGATCATGCTTGGCACAGGCGAACAGGTGAGTTCCATTCCCTAACAAATTTCGAAAACATGCAAATAAAAATCGAAGAATAAAACTTTACTTCTTTCACAGCAAAATAATGTTCTACTATATTCAATTACTACCACTTGAATTGCTTTTGCTAACTTATTAGTCCAAACGCATGCAACATTCTCATCAAATTGAAATTCACATTTAACTATTATCATGCAACATATATTACTATTGCCGAATACTTTGTCGTGAAAATATAATATTATTAGCATCCTTCGTGAATGGAATGAATTAGAACCACGAGAATAGCGCTAACAGATTGATCACATAATATTGCATATGAAAAGGATACATATTGAACAATACTTACTACTTTTTAATTTTACGTAATTTTTTTAAATAAATTCATTACAAAAAATGCACAATATCTGGGAAACGGTTCATGCTAGCGTTCTAAAGTTTATGGTATTCATTTTCTAATGAAGAATTACATATGAAATGAGTATTTATTTAATAATATTGATGGTCCTAATTTTTTTAATATTTTTTAATTCATTCAAATATGGCGCAATATCTCAAGAACAGATCACGTTACGTCTGAAAATTACGTCTGACACGATTATTTATTTATCATTATTAAAGGTCCTGAATTGTTAAAGGCTTCAAAAGCTGACTAAAACCCTTATTCTTCTGTTGTCACCACAAAAATAAACATTGCCTAAATGAAATAAAAACTGTGAAACTAGCAATGGGATATTGTTTGCGTCGAAACTTAAAACTTATATTTGTGAAATACAAAAGTAGCATTTTTTAGCATTTTAATAATAAGAAGGGGTGCTTCATCATCATGGATGTAGACAGGAATTTTTTTTCGGAGGGGGAGGAGGGGTCCATTTTTGATTTGCCTGAAAAGTAAAATTTTCTAGTTTACAATTCAAACTACACCAGCCCTTCCCTCCTCCCAAATTTTGAGATTAATTGTAAAATTTTCCTCGTAAATGTGCATTACTTGTAATTTTTGAAAGTAAAATATACATTGTATAAATTGAAAGTATGCATTGATTGAAAATTTTAAGGGAAACATCAAACATTTAAAATATTATTACAATTTGTGCCAATACAAGAATTTTTTACATTTTAACTCACCTTATTAAAAATCAGCGCGCCTTGAAGATATAATGAACCAATCTAAAATTTCGTCCGATTGCACGTCGATATTGCGATGAGTTGCCAAAAGTGTTAATCCAACCAGCCTGTCTTCTCCCACTGAGTGTCCAATCGAAGTGTTGAAAATGTATGTCCTTTCTGGCGTAGCAGTGGAAATCGGAATGTGGCAAGAATCTGTAACAGCATGTATGAGTTGGGGAAAACATTTGAGTTACATTGCAAAAGGGACTCCATTGCATTACTAGGTCTCGAATTAACATTCATTTTGATCAATTTGTCCCCCCAAACGGAATATTCGGCTATGACAGTATTGCTCTCTGGAAGCATGTTTTCATAAAATTCTTTGCAAGTCATTAGCTGTTTTTCACATTTCAACGTTACACGGTGGGGGAGAAATATTTGAAGCACTGTAATGCCTTGTGAGTCTCGAATCGATCTTTTATTTGCGTTCTTTCGGAAATATTCTTCTGGGGTTTTGAATGACATATTTCCTCTTTCAGTCATCCTTGATGTAATTCTCGGAATTGGATAGCGCCATCAAATTATGTGATCAATGTTGACTCTGCATTAAAAATAGTATTGAATTTCTCGATGACGTTACTCGATCTTAGCTCGTCAAGCGAAGTTGCTATGATATCAACATGTTCCAATGCTGCCGTCAAATCGCAGTCAACGCTCTGAAGAGTTTTCAAGAGAGGTAACGTCCAGGAAAATATAAGATCAAGTGTGCAAAGCCCGATTACAAATTGGCCCTGGGTAATAGCACATAACAGCTGGTGAGCTTTTTGGACTCACTCACGATTTATTACATCTTGCAAATTTTGTAGCGATAGAGCTATTATAACGTAGATTTTCTCCCGGCCACTCAAATTCCTGCTGTAAGCTCTAGGACCAGCCGAGTGCTCTGAGCCTTCAACGTAGATTTTCCGGAACCGCAATAAAGCTTCATGCTTGTAAACCCAACGTATTTCACACATTGATAGTAACGTCGTGTGCCTGGAAGCTAGTAATACTTGCTTGATAAAATCTTTGAGACCTTCGTTATTTTTTGCAGATGAGCTGAAAAATGTTATAGCTGACTGAATTGTGCCTATGCAATTTCGTATAGATGAAAGTGTACACGAATCCCCTAGTGCCAAATTCAGAAAATGTGCTCCGCAATGGACGTATAAGGCCATCGGGTGTTCTTTTCTAATGTACGCCTGAGAAGCCCCATGTAAATAGCTGCTCATTGCTGCTGCGCCATCGTGTCCTTGGCCTACGAGATAATCGCAGTTGATGTTGAGGAATTTCAAATTTTTAAGAATCGGGAAAGATAGGTTATGACCCATAACATCCGTTGCAGGCACAAAAAGTAGAAAATATTCACGTAATTTTTTTCTTCTCTGTCTACATAACGCACACATAAGTTTAATTGTTCTACTCCAGAAATATCTGCTGTTTCGTCACATAAAACAGAAAAATATAAATATAAACTTACTTTACGCACGATCTGTTCTTGGATATATTTTCGACAAAGATCGATTAATTGATTCTGTATCACAGGGCTTGTGTATTGCACGTTCCTCGGTCCGTGCTGTAAATGCTTCAATAATATTGAATCGCCGGCGTCCACCCGGAAACGTAGAAGTGATCGAAAATTTCCATCATTCATATTGCAGTCCAGAGAAACGACGTTCCCAGAGTCGCGTTTTCCACGGAGAACTATTTCTTGTCAACCGCACAAAATCACCGTTTCGATAATCGATTTGAGAACAACAGTTCCAGTTTCAGAATTTTGCCTACTCCTTTCTTTATTAATTTGGCTTGCAACATTTTGCTGCCTTCCTTTAGCAACATTAGAAAATTGTCAGCATGCTCACTACATGTTTGGTAATACACTGTTTTAGCATGATTCATGAAATCATCTTTCGCATTCTTCCACCTTGAATATGGTTTTTTCACTCTAATGCCCTCCTTTGCGGCACAATTCAGGAGAAAACACAGCACGAAATTTACAAAAAAAGAAACATGAAGAACTTTGGAATACGACAACCAATTAAATTGATTTAACCAGGACAGCTGAAATCTTAAATTCCTTTTTCCCACTTGTTGTGCTGGAAAGGAGAAGTTTTCAGGTGGAACCCAACAGTTAAACAATAGTTTTTCTACAATAAAATCGTCTAATTCGGTATGGATATATCGTCCAATATCCCACTTCGCCGAATCCACTATATCAGCAGTCGAAGATACAGAAGAAACAGCAATCATCCTTACAGTTGTATGGATGTACAGATGTATGTATGTAACGCCAATGGAGCATGCTCATTCTGAATGGTAGTTATCAAGTTCAAGCTGCTTTTTTTAAAAATAATTACTAATATCCATTTTTTTTCTCAAAATCTTACGATGGAAAGTACCAAAGATGATCAATATGTCAAATTAATACGAAAAGAAACGAGCAAGGAAAACTAAATTGAAAGACAATGAAAGTATCCCACCTCACTGACGGCATATTAAATAAATGATGCAACATTTAGAAGCCTTTACTGGGCGAGTTGACGGCTGATGCAACATTACTCAGTTTTAACAACAGATCAATGTAATTAGTTATTCGCATGATCACATGTTGATAGGCGGAGAGGAGCCCATGAAGTCACTCGCTTAGATGGTGAGTGGAAACAACAATCCCCCCCCCCCCCTATTCTCCTCGAACACTTGCAAGTAAACCTGGACCACGATGAATTGTCCAGGTTTATGGTTTTCAAAAAAATAGCATTCTCCTGAGATAGATAATGTGCCTTAGTTAATTATATGCATTTTTGCTGCCCAGTAGCTGAAATATATATATATATATATATATATATATATATATATACCGGGTGGTCAGAATTAAAACACCCCTATTCTGAGCTCTCTATACATCGAACTACTCAGTGTAAAGGCTCCAAAATTATTGAACCTACTATTCAAGACATGAGGAAAGGGATTTCGCGAAAAAAAAATTAGTTCCAGAAACACCGATAGGTGACGCTGTACAACAGAAAATATTCTGAAAAGACACAAAATAACCACAAAAAAACAAACACATGCGATATGGAATTTTTCCTTTTTAATTTCTTTGGCTGATATGAAAAAGAAGAAGATAAAAAAGTGAAGAAACTTAAATTGTCATTGTTACTGCAATTTTGCACTGTAAGCACAAAAATTTGCATAAACCCTTGGTATGCAGATACTATGTTCTGGGCATAAAAGGGGATAAAACTGGGAAATTTTCATTCTTATCAGCGATGGCTGTCACACTGCCAGAACGCGCTTTGCTTGTGAAGCTGTTTTATGAAAACAAAGGACATACCGCAGCTGCACTTCGAGAGTTTCGTCGACTTAAGAATTTGCGCAAAAGGCCATTACTTCCACAAGCTCTCAGGAGAATGATCGCTCGATTCGAGAAAACTGGACATCTTGGAGTTCAGCCGGGTCGAGGACGCAAATCGACCCGTTCAGATGTCGTTGACGATGTTGCCACCGCTATTGCTGAACAATCAATGGATAACGTTATAGGCTGTAGTAGTGCACGTGGAGTGTCACGACACTTGGGTGTTCCCTACAGCACAGTGCGGAACGTACTGAGAAACATAGTGCATTTTTTCCCGTACAAAATTAGTCACAATCACGACAAGCTGACCATCGACAGGGAGAAGTGACTGACCTTTGTATTCACATTTCTGGCTAGAGTTGAAGTGGATGCATCGTGGTCATGGCAGATTCTATAGAGCGATGAAGCGCATTTCCATCTAAGTGGAACAGTCAACACCCATAACTGTCGCATTTGGGACACGGAAAACCCTCGTACCTTCCAAGAGATTCCACTTCACTCACCGAAAGTTACAGTCTGGTGTGTATTCACAGCCACATTCATTCTTTGACCTTTCTTTTTCGAAGAGGCTACCCCCAATGGCCCTGTGACAGCACCGTGACGGCCAGGAGGTACAAAAACATGCTCGAAAATTTTGTTGTACCCCAACTGCAACAGCACCAATGTCTTGATTCAATTACTTTTATGCAAGATGGAGAGCCTCCACACATTGGACTCTGTGTACAGCAGTTTCTTCGGCAACATTTTACTAATGGTAGAGTAATTAGTCGTGCGTTTCCGACAACCTGGCCATCTCGTTCTCCAGATCTTAATCCCTGTGATTTTTGGCAGTGGGGATACTTAAAAAGTCTTGTTTATCGAGGACGTCTGGTAACCTTGGCAGGTTTGAAAGACAGTATCACTCTACAGATGAGAAGCATCTCAATCGACCAATTACAATCCGCAGTTGAACAAGCTGACCACAGACTGCAGATTTTACATCTTGAAGAAGGGAACCCATATTGAGCAGCCTTCCCTGCATCGATAAGGTCCTTGTGATATGAATGTTTGGTACGTTCGAGTAAAATGTGTTACAAATGTGTATTTTGTGTCTTTTCAGCATATTTTCTGTTGTACAGCGCCACCTATCGATGTTTCTGGAACTATTTTTTTTCGCGTAATCCCTTTCCCCATGTCCTGAATAGTAGGTTCAACAATTTTGAAGCCTTTACACTGAGTAGTTCGATGTATAGAGAGCTCAGAGTAGGGATGTTTTAGTTCTGACCACCCGGTATACATATATAATTATTACTTGTAGTATAATTGGGAAAAATTGATTGGGATTGATTTCGGGGGGGGGCGACGGTCCCTATGATCCCCCCCTGGCTACGCCCTTGTGAATCACTAATATGGGTACTCCATTAGGTTAGGCGAGCCCTCGTTAGAAATAAGAATATTTGGAAAATATACTTCAATTTTAGTTAATGGCAGTATGGCACATTAAGCTTATACAATGTAGTTTAAATTTACAACAAATTCTAAATGTCAAAACATTTTGAAGCTGACAAAATGTTATACACTCTTTTGCAAAAAAACCGAAGCACCCCTAAAAATTAATCCGATTATCTCCTTCCTTCCTTCGACCCAGACCGTTCGACCTACCAGAAAGGTGTAAGGTATCTGATTGGACGGCCGGGAAGTGCCACACAATTTAGACCGGAACCCAGTGGGGGAGGCATCCACAGGCACCGTACCCTCCTTCTCCTACCACCAACCTCTCGGAAGGACTTACGGACCTACATGTTTAACGTGATCGTACTCCGCGTGAACACGGCGGCAGTTTGGGCAGTGGCTGGAATCGAACCCGGGCCTACCGAGTGCAACTCCAGCGCGCTAACCACAGGGCTACCGCGCCCCTTATTCCGATTATCTCGAAATTTCGTATGCAAATTCCTTTATACCAAGTATGCAAATGATTAAATTTGCAAGGCCAATGAGTGTTAACTTCGGTCATAGCCCGCGTTTTTACTGCGCAACTTAACTAGCATCCTATAAAACAGGTTAAAAATGTGGACGGTTTATCTTTGCTCCTTATCGGCGTTGCAGTTCCGTGGAGACACAACCAATAATGCCGTTACGACTTTGCTGAAGACATAATAAGCAATTAGACGAGTTCGAACGTGATCGTATAGTCAGGATGCGTGAAGCTGGCTGGGCATATTGAGCAATAGGCCGCCTCCTGCACCGAACGGACACTGCTGTGCAAAGGTGCTGGCAGCAATGGTTGCTGCAAGGAACTCATCGGCGGAATGAAGGCTCTGGAAAGCTAAGGTGCACGAATGCGAGGCAAGATTGGATGATTGTGCTACAGGCCCGAACTGGTCCAACGGCATCATTTTCCGCTATCAAATGTGCTACAACCTCTTCCATACCACCCGTGGTACATTCTCCATCTCACGGCGCTTGGCTGAAATGGAGTTACGCTCACGACGGCCTTTAAGACGTCTGCCCATAACCCCACAACATCGACAGAGTCGTTTGGAGTGGTGTCGTAGCCGAGCATCTTGGCTGCCAGCAGACTGGCATCGCATAGCGTTCAGAGATGAATCACATTTCAGTCTTTCAGCAGATGACTATCGGGTACGTGTGTGGAGACGCCAGAACCAGCGGTTCCAATCAGCTTTTGTTTTACACAGGTACACAACCATTACCCCTGGTATGGGGGTGCTATCTCTTACTACAGCAGGTTTCCCCTAGTCATCCTGCGTACCAGTGGCGTAGCCAGGATTCGGTTTTGGAGGGGCACAGGCAGTTTTGTCAAAAAGACTATCATACTAAATAATCCTCACTAAATCATTAATTATCTAATTACAAAATATTAAATATTATTAATTATACTAATTAGTTGATTTATCTATATAATTTTAAAATGGTAAATTATCTTAATATTTGCACATGAATATTATAATTAAAGCAATTAATTCATTTGAAGGTAATAATGAAACAATATTTTATAAGCATCTTATCGATGATTCGTAATTTATTTAGAGTCGAACACAAAAATAATTTATACATGTTACAAATTGAGTCGTCTGTTGCCTTTCGAAAATACATTATTTCTTCATCAGAGACTATGATTTCCCTGTGTATTGACATCAAAGCAAGGCCATTTAGACGCTCTTGGCCAGTGCTGTTTCGTAAATATGTCTTGATGCGTTTCAGCATCGAAAATGCTCTCTCAACGGATGCTGTAGACAGGCAGTATCACAAGAAGAGTGTGAATGTTAGGGAAAATATCCTTTTCGCAATTTAACAGATCTTTCACGGCATACCTTGGAAGAGTTTCTGATCCCACCCATTTCATCTTCCCCACATCCCACTAAATCATTAGAGTAGAATTCAATCGCTGCTTTCAAATCGGAAGATTTTGATTTGATAACACTACTAGGGACTAAGCATTGCAGCCTAACAAAAATATCTTTATGTTCAGAAAATCTTTCGTGAAGCGATGAAATTATTTCATCAAGAAAGGGAATGAAAACGGTACGACTTCAGGAGTGGTGGCAGGTACATTCGATCGGTGTTGTTGTGTTCCTACTATTCTTGGCAGTCCAAACGAAAGAGTCACATCTGATGCTCTTTCAAAAATGACTTTAAACTCTTCTTCCGCTTTTTGTCTCATTTTTCCTAACTTCTTCACAACTAAATCAATCTTCTCCAAGGCAATCGCTATATCAACGTGTGTGCCTTGGAAGTACTGCGATAGAATGTACGTTAAACCCAACATTCTGTCGCTGACACACAGGACCACTAAAAAGGAAACCTTGCACAAAGCAGAATGTAGCTGCTCTGCTTTGGAACTGTCATCGCGATCTTCCAGTGGCGATATCACTTCAGAAACAGCTTCACAAAATATAGAAACACTCTCGTGGCGTTCGACCCATCTCGTTTCACAGTATTTTTTCAAACTTAAGTCTGAGGGTCAGTCATTTTCGGCGGAACATTATGCCTATAGGTGGCGCAACGACATTTTATGTCAAATGAGGATAGCACGCCAATTCTGGCTTTTCATTCAATGTCACCCAACAAAAACCCAGCCAAAGGGGAATGATGCGTAAAATCGTACTGGAACTTGTTTCTTGGAATTTCGCTTGTGGTCAGGCAGCTGTATTCCCCGAAGGGAAAAGAGCCCCCCTCCTCTTCAGTGGGGGATGTTCCGTGGGAAACTCGTCTGGTGACTAAAAGAGTACTAGGAAGAATATTGGCATAGTAAAGAAATCGCTAATTTCGATGCAAACAGCTAATCTATACAAATAAAACTGAAAATCTATCTGTCTGTCTCATCATCACGGGAGAATGGACAAAAATTATATCATGTCCCGCGGCAGGCGATTTTTATTAAATCTTTTCCGATATAAAATATATTTCACAGATGTTGCACTTTTGACTGGATTATATCAATTACGGTCTTCAGATCAGTGGCGGATTTCAGGAGGGGCGATCGAGGCGATCGCCCCCCCCCCCCCACCCAAAAAAAAAAACGCCTGACTAATGTCGACGTTTTATCAAATAAATTATAAAATTAAAAATATATATATATCATTAGGGAGATACTTTGGTCTTGCTCTCCCTCCCTTAGTTTATCCACGAAATCTCGCTCCCATAATAAAAGTAAAACGAAAACTCGAGATGCTGTCTCTGATGCAATTACGATAATAAGTGAATTTAAGAAAAATGTGGAATCCGATTTCGGGAATATATGCAGAGGTTGAGGGAATGTGTAATGATCTTGGAATTGAAATAAAAATACCACGTACTGCTGGACGCCAAGTTCATAGATCAACTGCTCCTGACATAACTCCTGAAGATTATTACAGAATAAATGTTTACTTGCCTTTGTTAAACTCCGTCCAAGAAGACTTAAAAGACCGATTCGCACAGGAAAATCTGGATGATTTATATTTACAAGATTTAGTACCATCGATTCTTTTAGTGAAAATCAACACGGACGAAGAGTCACTCCTCCCATCTTGGACAGAGCTAAGCAAGAAGTATCACCGAAAACTGGGAGTGGAAGAAATGAACAGTACACTTCAAGTTGAGGTGATTAACTGGAGAACCAAATGGATGCGAGAAAATACCGATACCGGCAGCGTACACAAGTCTGCTTTTGAAGCACTACAAAACTGGGATCCTGCAGTGTACCATGTGATCTACGTGTTACTGAAAGTTCTTGTAACATTACCAGTTACTGTAGCAACCGCCGAGAGTAGCTTCTCAGCACTAAAACGATTGAAGACATGGCTTCGAAACACAATTAGAGAAGATCTGCTAGTGGGATTGACTTTGTTGCATGTGCATTATGATATCGCAATTTCACCAGTAACAATTTTAGATCGATTTGCTAAAGAAAAAGCAAGATGACTTGAGTTGATATTATAATGATGATCATTCCTGGGAGGTTAACGGCGCCAGGGTTTTTGCGATGGACTCCGTAAGGCTGTTAGGGATAATGATCGACAATAAGCTGAATTGGCAATTACATTTGAATAGTGTTATAGGTACTATCCCTGGCAAAAATTATGGAATCACTTCCATGTTATTTCAATGGGATACGAAGTTCAATACCCTACAACTTTTGATGCACAGATACCCCTGAAAAACCCTTTTTGAGCGAAATTGAAGAACTTTAAACGCTTAACAAAACAAAATATATTTGAAGAATTTTGCACTTTTCATTATTTAATAATTCACGATCAAAAAATGGGAAAAAAGCTAGAGGTTGAAAGAAAAAACTCGTAAAAACTAATTTGGAATAATAAATTTGATCATGGAAAATCATTAAGATATAGCTCCTCATGTTTATATGATCAAATTTATTATTCTAAATTAGTTTTTACGAGTTTTTTCTTTGAGCCTACAGCTCTTTTCCCATTTTCTGGTTGTGAATTATTAAATAATGAAAAGTGCAAATTTTTTCAAACATTTTTTATTTTGTTAAGTTTTTAAAGTTCTTCAATTTCGCTCAAAAATGGTTTTTTAGGGTCTCCGTGCATCAAAAGTTGTAGAGCATTGAACTTCGTTGTTTCCTTATATAGTCACGTAATTTTTTTTTTCTTCCAATCTTGATTGTTTTGCTTTGGTCTTAAAAAAATGATAGGCCGTATTTTATAAGCTGCAAAGAACTTACTATAAACTTCCGAATTTGTTCTAGTTATTTCAAAAGTGTCAAATATGCGTATATAGGAAGCCGTTAAAGAAAATCCTAAGTGAACAAACCTCCGAGAACATTTCGATCGCCCCCCCCCCCCCCCCAAACAAGAGGCCAAAATCCGCCAATGCTTCAGATTTAAACATTATTATTATTGATATTTTCGGGGATTATTGATATTTTCAATGTATTACGTCATTGTTTTATTTTGGTAAAAATTGTTGAAACTTATATTGTAAGTAGTGCGGATAATATTCTACAAACGCACGGGTATCCTCTAATCTACGAGAATACAAGTAGTACACAAGTAGTACATTTTGACGTATATTGGCATACATTGAAATGAATTACGGCCTTTAGATTTAAAGATTACGGGATTATTGATATTTTCAATTTATTACGTCATCTGTTTAATTTTGGCAAAGATTTTAGAAACTCATATGTTGTAGTACGTGTAATATTCTACTAATACATGGATATACTTTTTAATATTCGCGAATGTAAGTAGTACGGGTCCCATGCAATTTTAACGCTTTTATTTTGCATATATTGGTTCAGTTTCATATTTTTGTACATCCTGGTCCCGAAAACGGGACCAGGATGTTTTATTCTTCAGATATGCCAGTGAAGATAAGCTTGCATAGAGAGAACAGATATACTTAAATTTCTTTTTAGGAGCATAAAATTAAATATTTTAATAGAATATTTAGATTAATAATATGATTTAGTATACTATAGGAATTTGCACATGATTGGGAATTTAAATTTCTTTATATTATATACTCCGTACAAATAACGGGTATACTGCTAGTAAATGTATAAAACGAATTAATGTGATAATAATGATCAAAATTTCCTATACATCGATGATAATTTCAGATGGAATTTTCAGAATTTCATACATTTTTACTTTCCTTGTATACATAATGTATAAGGAAAGTATTGTGACGGCGTCGAAAATTCGAATTCGAGTTTTCGACGGGAGAGCACGTTTCAAGCATCCCTGATCACGAATCAATCATTTTTGAAGTGATGTCTGTGTGTATGTGTGTGTGTGAAAGTATGTGTGTGTCAGTGAGTTTGTGGAGACGATACCTGACGAACGAATGGACCGATTCGAACGAAATTTGGTACAAAAATCACAATCCGTAAACACTAGAAGCCTATTGTTTTTATACGCAATCGAATATTCAGAACCCCCTAAATTTTCGAGTGAAATTTTGGAAAAATCGTCAAAAAATCAAAACCGCTAATAAAGTTACGCAAACAGACATTTCTTATGTAATTTTTCATTAGAAAACGATTGACATAACTTTTAGAACGCTAACGTGAACCGCTTTTAAGATATTGCACATTTTTCAAAAAAATTATCAAAAAATCCCATAAATTAAAACAAAAATATATTAACTGTTGAGAAACCTGTTCACTTTTCATATGTAATACCATGCGATAAATTTTGTGACATCATTCTCGTGGATCTATCTCGTTCCATTCACGAAAAAAGATACTTTGAGTAATACTTTTGTATTTGAACGCCAATAGTCATTTATCTGCTGTAAGAATAACTTATTTCTTCGTCCATAACGCTTGGCAATATTTTGGCGACGAATTTGGTGAAATGTAGCCAACTTGGCGACTCTTTCAAATGTTGCTAAATTAACGAAAAACTCGCCAAATGGATAAAAATGACGCTAAATCAATGACGACTCATTGATGATGACAACATGGACATGACAACAGGCAATTCAATGCATTTTTCATTCCATGAATAATTTAGCTTCCAAATATGAAATTCTGGTAGGAAAAAAACCATGATGTAGTCATCACTTTCCCTATATACATAGTATAATGCATTGGGAAGTATTGTGACGGGGTTGAAAATTCGAATTTGAATTTTCGACGGAAAGGCAAGTTTCAATTATTACTGAATTGAACTCGGATGGAACGTTTTTGAGGTGATGTCTGTATGTGTATATCCGTGAGTCTGTGCAATATCTCCCGAAAGAACGGAGCGTTTCGAATGAAATTTGGTACAAATATTAAAATCAGTGAATACTAGAACCCTATTGATTTTAAACGCAATTGTATGTTTAGAACACACACAAATTTTCAAATGAAATTTTGAAAGAATCATTTAAAAATTATAATTTTTAATAATGTTACACAAAGGATCATTTCCTATATAATTTTTCATTAGAAAACGAATGACATAAATTTACAATTCTAGCAGGAATCGTTCTAAATATATTGTACATGTTTCAATTAAATTTATCAAAAAAACCCAATAAAATTAAAAGGTATAAATTATTGTGAAATTGTTCAATTTACATATGTAATAATATGCGATAAATTTGTTAACATCTTTCTCGAGAATCTAGTTCGTTCTATTCACGAGAGAAGAAGAGTAATAGTTTTGCATTTTGACGTATAACAGTTCAACAGCAGTCATTTGTATGTAAGAAATGCTCTTCTCTTCGTCTGTTTTTGACACTTGGTGATAAATTTGGCGAACTTGGTCTAATTTGGCGAAATATCGCCATTGTCGTAAAAATTGTAAACATGATACTAAATTAATGGATTAATTCTTAAAATATTAAAATATTTAGAGTCCATTGCTTATTGTGGATGTTGATGATTGTTAATTTAGAGTTGTGTGAAATATAAGTTAATTGGGTATTGCGAAATAGCTGTCACCCGGAAAAATATCAAATGTACAATCCTGTATCAAAAACCCAGTGCCGTGGATCTTATACATCATTTTTACATTGAAAAAAAGATAAATTAATTGTATTGCATAGGGCAAGTTGTGTGCTGCCATATCATACTTTTTGATTTAAATAGTTACTCTGATCTTCAGAATTTCACTATTGGTTCTGCAGAATTTTAAAGCGCCCACAAATCAATGATATACGGGAATAATACAAATTTATCGGATACTAATTTATTGCAGTTCGCTTTAGAATCTACATAAACGGTAGCAATATCTAAATATTTTGCCAGCGAAACAATTTTCATTTTAGTAGACGCTCGTGTAATACATAACTCTTTTTAAAAGTTATCTTTAAAAGTTACAGTAATAATAGTTGAATTTATTTTATTTTACAAAACTAAACATAAATATCTTTAAAGGAATAATGAATTAATTGCAGATATAAATCAAAATTATGCATGTTAAAAATGTAGCAACGTCACCTTTTAAAAACTACATTCCTAAAAAAGAAAGCCAATCATAAATACAAAAAAATCTGATGTGAGCAACACATGACTTTCCTTATATAATGCAATGAATTTACTACTTTTACAGTAAAGAAAAATAGGTTATTCTTATAGTAGATATTTATATTCTTTCTAGATATTAAATTTTCATCAATTAGTCGTCATTTTTATCCTTTTGGTGAGATTTTCGTTAAATTATCAACAATTGAAAAGTCGCCAAGTTGGAGACATTCCGCCAAATTCGTCGCCAAAATCTCCCCAGGCGTTATGGACGGAGAATATGTTATTCTTATAGCAGATAAATGACTGTTGACGTTCAAATACAAAAGTATTACTCAAAGTATCTTTTCTCATGAATGGAACGAGCTAAATCTACGAAAATGATGTCACCAAATTCATCGCATGATATTACATATGAAAAGTGAACATGTTTCTCAACAGTTAATATATATTTTTTAATTTATGGGATTTTTTGATAAATTTATTTGAAAAATGTGCAATATCTCGAGAACGGTTCATGCTAGGGTTCTAAAGTTTATGTCAATCGTTTTCTAAGGAAAAATCACATAAGAAATGGCTATTTGCGTAACTTTATTAAAAGTTTTGATTTTTTGATGATTTTTTCAAAATTTCACTCGAAAATTAAGGGCGATTCTGAACATTCGATTGTGTTTAAAAACAATAGGCTTCCAGTATTCATGGATTGTTATTTTTTGATCAAATTTCATTCGAATCGCTCCATTTGGTTGTGAGATATCGTCTCCACAGACTCACTGACACACACACACAGACATCACATCAAAAATGTTTGATTCGTAATCAGGACGCTTGAAACGTGCTCTCCCGTCGAAAACTCGAATTTGAATTTTTGGCCCAGTCACAGTACTTTTCTTATACATTATATATACTATGCATATAAGGAAAGTAATAAAACTTTTATTGTAATGCAATATAGGATAGGATTCATTTTACTAATTACAGATTTTCTTGCTATTAAATCGAATGCTAGAAAATTTTGTCTTCATATTAGGTGTAATTTATAAAAACGTTCAATCCTCACCAGGGATTCATTCGTATGACAGATAAGTTACAAAATTAATATTAAACAAAAGTTAAAAATAGCCGTAACAATAACAAAAGTTAAAATGAGTCGATAGTCATATAACGTGCTTTTCATTAAGCTGGTGGGATGATATTGTTATGTTCTAATAGAATGTGAACCCTGTAAATTCAAAAAGTGACAGCAGAAATTTATATATTGAATACATGATTTTAGTATTAAAACCTGTACTTCATTGAAAATAAGAAATACACGGTAATACCGTTTTCCTCTATTAAAAATATAATTATTGTTCAATCAATTCCAATTACGGAGAAGTGATTACTATTTAGGTTTCCTTAGAATTAATTATTTGTGTTCTATCATTTCCAAATAGAGAAATCGCGTTTATTGTATCTTAAACATGCAAGTTTATGATAATTCATTGAAACATAGGCTAAAATTATTCACAAATATGTTATAATATAACACCATTTTGTAAAAGTTCAATAATAGAAATTTGTAATCATTTGAAAAGCGCATCTTCACATAGAAACTACTGAAGAAATTCCCTTCAGTCCCGATATGACGTCAAGGAGCGGGAACCAATCGCTTTCTCCTGCGCTGTTTGACCTACCTTCTTTCTAAATACCTTGCCCCGGAGGTATGCCTGAAAGAAACATTGCCTGGACTGTCTCAGTCTTCCCCTAGAAACAATTTATTATTATCCCATGCTACAACCAATGTTCCGCGAATTATCTTTCCTTTGCTATCGCAAATAATACTATTTAAAATCTATTTCGAATAATTTATATTTTAATCATGCCGGTGGCATAGTCTGGGGGCATGTAGTTTTAGTTTTTATAGAATGTATCTACACTTGGCACTGCTCTTACACATTCGTTGCTGTTATGCTTTCACTTGGACATTACTATGCTGTCACAAACGTCAAAAATAAAAAAATTCGTAGTTTTTGGTCGAATTTCAAAAAATTCTATCTAGTTTGATTTTATAACAAAGCCGGATATAAAGTTTCATTAAAATCCATAGTTGTGGTACCTATTGTGTACACAAGAAATAGACCACAGTCAGACATCACTCTAAAAATAGTCAAAATGTATTCAGGATGCACTAAAATCTATATTGGCATCAAAATTTCGAAATTGACAATTTTCGCGAAAACAATACTTTATACTATATTCAATAGTACGAGAAAGTACATTTTACGGTTCAGTGGCATAACACCAGGGCAAGCATAAACTACAATGATGGGAGGGGGCGGTCTTTCGAAGGGACAGCTGCAGCAATAAAGATCATATAAATAGTAGTGTAAGACTTTGATATTGTCAGGTCCGAGCCAGGACCGAACTCGGAACCTCGTGCTTACAAGACCGACATTATAAGTTTAGAGCAAAAGCTAGCTTCGACTCCGAACTTATAATTCGGGTATCCTAGCATCTTCGATCGATGTCTTTGGCAGGAGCAGAGTCGTCTGCTGCAACACACTCCCCCACCTGATGAGAACGCCCCGATCGGATTTTGGCGAGGAGGGGGGCCGCCCAGAAAATTCCCGCGCGTCCCTATCCGAAACTCAGTTGAGGAGCTGAATGGCCTGGAGGCGTGTCGTACCTCGGGCGTGACGTCAGTCGTGGTCAACCAGGAAGGAAGTGGAAGCGCCTCTGTTCAGCGTGGTGCTGCCATCTTTTGTTGAGAGGTGAGATCGTTGGAGACAGGAGGTTGCGTGTTTCAAACGTCCAGGGTCATCATTTGTAGGGATTGATGTGGGTAGTCCCTAACCAGGCCCGAACTCGGGACACTCGTGCTTACAAGACCGGCATTATAAGATTAAAGCAAAAGCTAGCTTCGACTCCGAAATTATAATTCGGGTACATGTTCCTAGCATCTTTCGATCGATGTCTTTGGCAGGAGCAGAGTCGTCTGCTGCCACAGTAGGAAGGGGTCCCAATGGAGAATCCCGATATATAGATCCCGTTATGTCACTGGTACGGTGAAAAATATTCATGAAGATAATAATCTGCTGGGTGTCAAGCCTGTTATAATACTGACCCTTATTTTTAATAGTTTATCTTTGGATTACCCGGTGGAGCTATATACAAATTGGGACGATTTCCGTCACATTCTTATTACTTTTAGTACTGCCCCCCCCCTCTCAAAATTACCAGCACGGACGACATTGATAAAAGCGTCCAAGATTTTAATCACTTACTGCTAGAGGCGGTAGCTGCAGCCTCGAAACCAAATCATTCTCGACTTTGATATCACTCACTCCCGAGTAATATCAAAGCCAAATTTAAGCAGCGTAATCGGTTACGGAGATATTGGCAGCGCAGTAGGTATCCTCCTTTTGGGGCGCAACTCCGTAAACATCATAGTCTATGATTCGAACTTTATAGTCTATGATTCCAGTCTATGATTCGAACTTTATAGTCTATGATTCCAGTCTATGATTCGAACTTTATAGTCTATGATTCCAGTCTATGATTCGAACTCACACCCAGCAACGCTGACGTACTCACCTTGAGGGACTCACACCTACGAATCAGTCTCTGACGAACAGCTAAAAACATGAGAGCCACGAGAATAACAATTCCGCCCATTAATGGCCAACATTCTCTCGCCCAGACTGCGGAGGAAAAAGCTAATTCTATTGCAGACAGCTTGGAACTCCAATTTTCACTACACGAAGACCCTAACTTCAGCCATCTTTACACGATTTCCAACAGACCAATCAGAATGCACTTAACGTACAAGCACCAAACGACCTTGATTCCATACACTTGGCTGAAGTTCATCACATTATACACAGCGTTACCTTACACCTTTCTGGTAGGTCGGACGGTCTGGGTTTCAACAACAACAACATTATACACAGCTTCAAAATGAAGAAATCACCCGGTTCTGATAAAATTAGCAACAGAATGCTGAAAAACCTTCCCCTTTCTTATGAGTGCTGGCTTACCGTGCTCTTAAATCATATGATGGAACTTCGTTACTTTCCCCAGAGTTGGAGGACTGCTGACGTCATCCCTCTGATCAAAATTAACCAAAATCCTAATTTTGCAGAAAGCTACAGACCAATTAGTCTTCTATCAAGCCTTTCCAAAATTTTTGAATTAGTATTGCTTAGACGTTTGACTAGTTTCTGCAGATCGAAAGATATTTTAATTCCTGAACAGCATGGCTTTCGATATGATTTTTCCACGCATTCTCAACTCATGCGTGTAATGGAAACTATTAACAAAAACTCTACCAACAAGCAGTTTACCAGCATAGTATTTTTCGACATAAACAAGGCTTTTGATAAAACTTTTATTCCGGGTCTGCTAACCAAACTGGTCCGACTTGGTATTTCGACACAACTTTTGGCTCTTATCAACTCGTATCTTGCTAATCGTTCTTTCTGCGTACGAGTTGAACAATCTTTCTCTTCTCTTCGGCCAATCAGAGCCGGGGTGCCCCAGGGCGGAAATCTTAGTCTGCTCCTGTTCAATCTGTTTATTAATGACATTCCACACACAGCGATAGAGCTTCTTTTATTAGATTCGGAGTCTAGTCTCCGAGCAGTGGAACTTTTTTTTCTGATCTTTCCTTTTCGCCTGAAGTTTAAAGGGGGATTAAATCCCCTCCTGGGCACTTCACTAACTCTCCCCGCCTTGAGCCTTGAGCTTCCGAGCAGTGAGGCCGTTATGTCGAATGCTCCCTGTATGGAGAGTAAAGCCCAGGTTGCTCCTGGGCACGTGGTCGCTAATGAGTGCGGTGGTGTTAATAGTGAGTGCGGTGAAAGTAAAATGATTGTTGCAAGCGAGGAGGGGACCCTCCCGCAGTTATTACCCGTGAGGACGTTCTAAGACTTAAAAAACAGTTTTGGGACTTAGAGCAGAGAATCATGCTGCTCAGGCATCGTAAAAATAAATCGACGCAGGAAAAGATCCAGCTGGCTGAACTCATGAACATGTATACATGGATGGAGGGTGACTTGTACAAGATGGCCGACTGCATTGGAGTTGGTAAGTTTTCTCTTTTTGAACCCCTCCCTACCCCTGTAACAGAGACTCCTAAAGTCTCTAGTGTGAGGTCTGATAGTGTTAGGATAGTTGATAGGATTGATAATAATAATGTTGTGTATAATATTGAAAATAATATTGATAATACTGTTGATAATATTGAAAATAATGCTGTTAATACTGTAGAAAATAATTATGTTAACTGTGCTAATGTTGCACTAAGTGCTGTTGATAAAAATATTATCTGTAACAAGAGTGCTAATGTTGCACGTGGTTATGTTAAGAATGTTAGTATGGAGACTTTTAAAGTCTCCCATGTGGATCCTGCTGCTGAGGTAGCAGCTTCTGTGAGCAATTTAAATTTAAATTCTGATTGTGATTATTCTAAAATCTACGACTCTAATGTTGAGCCGAACGCTAACCCCAGAAAGATGACAAGACTTACGAGTGTCGTACAGGACAGAGCACCAGACGCGAAGCGCCTTTAATCTTCAGTTTCAATATGTGGTTCTTATCGTCAAACTGTGACATTAATTCTGTGACCCTAATTGGAGGTTCGAGGTTTTTATTTACTACTTTTTATTATTTGTCCTAGCTTCTAGTGTGGCAGTTTGTTGCACATTTAGAGTTTAAGTAGTTTGGGGAGTTGATGCAGATCTAAGGGTTACCTAGCATTTTGGCAGTTTAGAGTTTAGAACATTTTTTTTTATAAAACATTAGTCGCGAGTTTTATTTAATATCAAATGTTTGAGGTGGGATTTTTCAATTCCGATAATCGATGTTTAGAACAGCGCGGGGTCTCTTACGAGATTTGGCCTTGCGATGATCATAGTCATGCAGATTGAATAATAGTTCATTTGGAACGGATGGCAAATTTTTGTAAAATTTAAGCGCTAGCTTTTTAATTTGGGCTCTAACAGTTTTTATTTTGAAGTCATTCCTAATTACCGAGTTTCTTAAATACCTGGGAGCTTTCCTGATAATCCGTAGGATTTTGTTTTGTTTTGTCTCTAGGAAGTATATTGTAGTTTTATAGGCATATCCCCATATAGTAGAGAGGTTAAGTGACAAAACATTTCACTGCTGGCTACCAGCTACAAACTTTGCAGGGTGGGTATTTGGTAGTATCTACTACGAAAACCGCCGACAGACAATCTGTGGGACCCCTCTGAGGCCCCCACGGGCCCTTATCCAAAATGGACGCCGAACAACGAGAGGTTAAGTGCAAAAACATTTCACTGCTGGCTACCAGCTATAAACTTTGCATGGTCGTTATTTGGTAGTATCTACTATGAAAACCGCCGACAGACAATATGTGAGACCCCTCTGAGGCCTCCCCACGGGCCCTTATCCAAAATGGACGCCGAACAAGGAGAGGTTAATTGCAAAAACATTTCACTGCTAGCTACCAGCTCCAAACTTTGCATGGTGGTTATTTGGCAGTATCTACTATGAAAATCGCCAACAGACAATGTGTGGGACCCTTCTGAGGCCCCCACGAGCCCTTATCCAAAATGTACGCCGAACAACGAGAGGTTAAGTGCAAAAACATTTCACTGCTGGCTACCAGCTAATTGTGGCAGGTTTTTTGTGTTTTCCCTGTCGCTTACTAGAATTCGAATTAGCTTCCCATAAAAGGCATCTACAAATGCATTTATCCCCCCCCCCTTTCGTTGATTAAACTTAACCTTGTTTGGCGCAGCAAACCAGTAGTAGACCTTGTGCCATAAAATATAACAAAATACAATATAACAAATGACCTTACAATATAACAAATGACAAAGAGTCGGCACCGGTGGACGGAGACAAAAAGAGCGGGAATTGAGTCTCTTTCTTTCAGGCATTTAACAGCAAAATGAGCGGGAATTGAGTCTCTTTCTTTCAGGCATGGAGACGCTTCTCATTTCTGGCGCCAACAGGCGCCGAAACAGGAACGCTTGGCGCTGCGAACTGTGGCGTCATAACCCACGTGTCGATCATTTTCTTCGAAGGATAAATGATATGATTTTTGTTATATCTGACGGACCTTAAGAAGAAAATTTTCATCTATGTGACACATTGGCGGATCCAGACTCTAAAAAAGAAGGGGGCCCAACTGCTAAAGGGAGGCCCAACTGCTTTACTCCAAATAGAGTTAACGTTAATTTTGAACTAAAAGGGAGGGACCCGGTTCCCCTGGGCCACACCCCTAAATCCGCGTCTGATGTGGCATAATTTGGGGTGTACAAGCAATGGTTCGCTGCTCGGCAGTCATTTTGGATAAGGACCCGTGGGGACTCAGAGGGGTCCCACAGATTGTCTGTCGGCGGTATTCATAGTGACACTACCAAATAACCACCATGCAAAGGTTGTAGCTGGTAGCCAGCAGGGAAATGTTTTTGCACTTAACTTCTCGTTGTTCGGCGTCCATTTTGGATAAGGGCCCGTGGGGACGTCAGAGGAATCTCACAGATTTTCTATCGGTGGTTTTCATAGTAGAAACTACCAAATAACCACCATGCAAAGTTTGTAGCTGGTAGCCAGCGGTCAAATGTTTTACCCTTATTTGTCCCTTCACCTCTCTACTAATACTGGTGCTGCATACAGCATTCCCGGGCGGATGACCGATTTATAAATTCAGTTTGTTTTGATGACTGAGATTTCCGTTTCCTATCATTGGGTATAAGGCTCCTGTAGTACGCTTTTTTGATTAAGTTCGTTATGTGCTGTTTCCAGGTTAGGTGGGAATATATCGTTACACCTAGGTATTTAGTAGCTTTTTCCGGGCGTAGGGCATGGTTGTTTATGTACAGTGGCGGCGGAGGTTTATGTTTCCTCAAGAAATAAATCCAATGACATTTATTGGGGTTTAATTTTATTCGCCATTTTTCCAGCCAAGTTTGGAGTATGTCCAAGTGTTGTTGTAGCTGTATGTGCATTACTGAGACATAGGGATGTCTTGCAAGTATCGCACTGTCGTCTGCATAGAGTGCCAGCTCTGTGTTTGGAGTCCTTGGGATGTCATTCAGGTATATGTAAAAGAGTGTCGGGCCCAGGATTGAACCTTGCGGTACACTACTTTTAATGCGCTTGGGTGTAGATAAGATACCTCCTACTCTGACTTGAAAGTGTCTGTTATTTAAGTATGAGATTAAAAGTTTGACAAGAGCGTCAGGGACTTTTAAAGTGATCAATTTGTACGCTAATTTACAGGCTTTTTGTATGTCCAGAAAAATCGCAGCTGTGTGTGTCTTGTTATTGTGACCAGAAGATATGTACTCCACCACTCTCAGCAATTGATGAGTGGTGGAATGCTTTGGTCGAAATCCAAACTGCTCCGGAATGATAATGTCATTCTCACTAAGGTGCGTGTTCAGTCTCTTAAGAATTATTTTCTCAGTAATTTTATTAAGTGTCGGTAGCAAGCTAATTGTTCTGTAGTTGGCTGGAATTGTGGTATCCTCACCTGGCTTATGGATTGTTATAATTATCGCTTCCTTCCATTCTTTGGGGAAATAGTTTAGTTTTAATATTTTATTTATTAAGATAATCAAGTAACATATTACGTTTAGGGGTAGGTTTTTAACCGCAATATTTCTGATTTTGTCGTGCCCTGGGCTTTTACGATTTTTGATAATTTCTACTATCTCCTGCGGGGTGGCTGGGTTAATCTCAGCCGTTACTGGGGAATTCCTGAAGTTATTTAAAGTTTGTCTAACCATTCTTAAGGCGTCCTGACACATTAGATCGTGGTTTTGTTGGAATTGTTTTTCATAATGGATTGCGAGCGCCTCAGTTTTTTCCTCGTCTGAGTACGCGATTTTAGCACCATCTATTAGTGGCGGGAGCTTAATTTGAGGTTTCCTGAGTCTTTTGCGAATTGCCAGAGCGATACGTCTTCTGGGCTAAGGAATTCGATTAGTTCGTTATACTGTTGCTGCTTTTCTGCGACAATTTTTTCCCTGACTTTGCACGTGAGTCTGTTAAGCTCCCTTTTAAGGGTGGGATCTCTGTTAGCCTGCCTTGCCTTACGTTTTCTATTTCTATGTCTGACTAATTGTTTGACATGATGGGAAAGTGTGGGCATTTTTGGAGACTCACGATGTGTTGTGGTAGAGGCAATTGCTCTCTTGATTTCTGTTGTGAGTGTGTGCGTGGCAGAGTCAATATCCGTCGTGCTTATTATGTCAGGTACTGCTAAGTGCGGATCGAAGATTGCTCTGTTGAATACTTACCGGTTGACCCTTTCTTGTCCCAGAGAGGCTGGAAGAGGTGTGTTCAGGTCGAATGTCACCAGTACCGGTAGATGATCCGAGTCAAATTCATCCAGAGTACTAATAGTGTGAGCGTAATCTATGTTTCTCGTTAGGACAAAGTCTATGAATGAGCCGTTGGCGCCTGAGAAGCATGTTGGTGTCGACGGTGCAATAATGTCGGTGTTTGTCGTGTTCAGCAGTCTGTGTATCTGTATACCGCGTGAATTGGCTCCCCTGCAGTCCCACGCTCGATGGTGTGCGTTGAAGTCGCCTGCGAGTATCGTATTTGGATATCGCAAGAAAAGCAGTTCCAGTTGCGAGTACCAGTCACAAGACGCAGATTGTCGTACAGGATAGAGCACCAGGCGCGAATCGCCTTTAATCTCCAGTTTCAATATGTGGTTCCTATCCTTAAACTGTGACACTAATTGGAGGTTCGAGGTTTTTATTTACTACTTTTTATTATTTGTCCTTGTTCCTAGTGTGGCAGTTTGTTGCACATTCAGATTTTAAGCAGTTTGGGGGGTTGATGCAGATCTAAGGGTTACCTCGCATTTTAACAGTTTAGAATTTAGAACATTTTTTTATAAAACAATAATCGCGAGATTTATTTAATATCAGATGTTTGAGGTGGGATTTTTTAAATTCCAATTACCGATGTTTAGAGCAGCGCGGGGTCTCTTACGAGATTTGGCCTTGCGATGATCATAGTCATGCAGATTGAATAACAGTTCATTTGGAACGGATAGCAAATTTTTGTAAAATTTAAGCGCTAGCTTTTTAATTTGGGCTCTAACAGTTTTTATTTTGCAGTCATTCCTAATTACAGTTTGCTAAGTACCTGGGAGATTTCCTGATAATCCGTAGGATTTGTTTTGTTTTATCTCTAGGAGGTCTATTGTAGTTTTACAGGCATATCCCCATACGGGTGTTGCATACAGCATTCCCGGGCGGATGACCGTCTTATTAATTAGCAGTTTGTTTTGATTACTAAGATTTCAGTTTCCTATCATTGGGTATAAGGCTCATGTAGTTATATACCCTTTTTTGATTAGGTTCGTTACGTGCTGTTCCAGGTTAGGTGGGAATCTATCGTTACACCTAGGTATTTAGTAGCTTTTTCTGCTCGTAGGGCATGGTTGTTTATGTACAGTGGTGGCGGAGGTTTATGTTTCATCGAGAAATAAATCCAATGACATTTATTGGGGTTTAATTTTATTCGCCACTTTTCCAGCCAGGTTTGGAGTATGTCTAATTGTTGTTGTAGCTGTCTGTGCATTACTGAGACGTAAGGGCGTTTTACAAGTATCGCACTGTCGTCTGCATAGAGTGCCAGCTCTGTGTTTGGAGTCCTCAGGATATCGTTCAGGTATATGTTAAAGAGTGTCTGGCCCAGGATAGAACCTTGCAACCAATCACAACGTAGAGTGTCGTACAGGACAGAGCACCAGGCGCGAAGCCCCTTTAATCTCCAGTTTCAATGTGTGGTACTTATCGTCAAACTGCGACATTAATTCTGTGACCCTAATTGGAGGTTCGAGGTTTTTATTTACTGCTTTTTACTTTCCCTGCAATACATGGTAATGTATAGGGAAAGTATTGGAATCATGCCGAAAATCACAACTCGAGTTTTCGACGGATCTACACGTTTCGAGACCCCTAGAATACGAAAAAACCATTTTCAGCGTGACGTCTGTGCGTGTGTCTGTGTGTCTGTCTGTCTGTGTGTCTGTCTGTGTGTCTGTGTGTCTGTCTGTCTGTCTGTGCAGATTTTGTATCCACTGTAACTAAAAAACTAATCGACCGAATTTCACAAAATTTGGTAGGTAAGTCACTTGTGGGCGGGGCTAGTGCTGATTAGTTTTGGGTACGATTCGGTATAAAAGAACCCGCCTTTTTTTGCGAAATGGCCCGCAAAAGCTTGTATCCACTCTAGCTGAAAAACTAATGAACCGAATTTCACAAAATTCGGTAGATGAGTCACGTATAGGTCACTCTGGTGCTGATTAGATTTTGGTACGATTCGGAAAAAAATAACCTGCCTTTTTTTGCAAAACGGCCCGCAAAAATCTTCAAAATCTAAACTAAAGAACTTGGTATACTTAGATATATCCATTAAATGCCCGTTTAATACGTAATGTTTAACGACGAAAAGAATAAGACCAACCCCATTACACTAGGACTAGCCGTTCTCGAGATATTTTAGTTTTTCGTACTTTCCCTACGCCACCTTTGAAAATAAGCCCGGTTACCGAATGAGAACGAAATTTGAATTAAAAGTGAATTACATTTAATTGAAATAAATAGAACGTGGATATAAGTTTGCAGGGAAAGTCATGTGCTGCCCACATCAGATTTTTATTATTTGTCCCAGCTCCTAGTGTGGCAGTTTGTTGCACATTTAGAGTTTAAGCAGTCTGGGGGTTGATGCAGATCTGAGGGTTATCTAGCATTTTGGCAGCTTAGAGTTTAGAACTTTTTTTTTTTTATAAAACATTAGTCGCGAGTTTTATTTAATATCAGATGCTAGAGGTGGGATTTTTTAATTCCGATTATCGATGTTTAGAACAGCGCGAGGTCTCTTACGAGATTTGGCCTTGCGATGATCATAGTCATGCAGATTGAATAACAGTTCATTTGGAACGGATGGCAAATTTTTGTAAAATTTAAGCGCTAGCTTTTTAATTTGGGCTCTAACAGTTTTTATTTTGAAGTCATTCCTAATTACCGAGTTTCTTAAGTATCTGGGAGCTTTCCTGATAATCCGTAGGATTTGTTTTGTTTTATCTCTAGGAGGTCTATTGTAGTTTTACAGGCATATCCCCATACGGGTGTTGCATACATCATTCCCGGGCGGATGACCGTCTTATTAATTAGCAGTTTGTTTTGATTACTAAGATTTCAGTTTCCTATCATTGGGTATAAGGCTCCTGTAGTTATATACGCTTTTTTGATTAAGTTCGTTACGTGCTCTTTCCAGGTTAGGTGGGAATCTATCGTTACACCTAGGTATTTAGTAGATTTTTCCGCTTCTAGGGTATGGTTGTTTATGTACAGTGGCGGCGGAGGTTTATGTTTCCTCGAGATATAAATCCAATGACATTTATTGAGATTTAATTTTATTCGCCATTTTTCCAGCCAGGTTTGGAGAATGTCTAAATGTTGTTGTAGCTGTCTGTGCATTACTGAGACATAGGGGTGTTTTGCAAGTATCGCACTGTCGTCTGCATAGAGTGCCAGCTCTGTGTTTGGAGTCCTGGGGATGTCGTTCAGGTATATGTTAAAGAGTGTCGGGCCCAGGATAGAACCTTGCGGTACACTACTTTTAATGGGCTTGGGTGTAGATAAGTTACCTCCTACTCTGACTTGAAAGAGTCTGCTATTTAAGTATGAGATTAAAAGTTTGACAAGAGCGTAAGGGTCTTTTAAAGTGATCAATTTGTACGCTAATCAACAGTGCCACACATTATCAAAGGGTTTTTGTATGTCCAGAAAAATCGCAGATGTGGGTGTCTTGTTATTGAGACCAGAAGATATGTACTTTACCACTCTCAGCAATTGATGAGTGGTGGAGTGCTTTGACCGAAATCCAAACTGCTCCAGAATGATAATGCCATTCTCACTAAGGTGCGTGTTCAGTCTCTTAAGAATTATCTTCTCAGTAATTTTACTAAGTGTCGGTAGCAAGCTAATTGTTCTGCAGTTGACTGGAATTATGGCATCCTCACCTGGCTTATGGATTGTTATAATTATCGCTTCCTTCCATACTTTGCGGAAATAGTTTAGTTTTAATATTTTATTTATTAAGATAGTCAAGTAACATATTACGTTTAGGGGTAGGTTTTTAACCGCAATATTTCTGATTTTGACGTTCCCTGGTCTTTTACGGTTTTTGATAATTTCTACTATCTGTTGCGGGGTGGCTAGGTTAATCTCAGCCGTTACCGGGGAATTCCTAAAGTTATTTAAAGTTTGTCTGGCCATTCTTAGGGTGTCCTGACACATTAGATCGTGGTTTGGTTGGAATTGTTTTTCATAATGACTTGCGAGCGCCTCGGCTTTTTCCTCGTCCGAGTACGCGATTTTAGCGCCATCTATTATTGGCGGGAGCTTAATATGAGGTTTCCTGTGTCATTTTGCGAATTGCCAGAGCGAAACGTCTTCTGGGCTAAGCGATTCGATTAGTTCTTTATACTGTTGCTGCTTTTCTGCGACAATTTTTTCCCTGACATTGCACGTGAGTCTGTTAAGCTCCCTTTTAAGGGCGGGGTCTCTGTTAGCCTACCATGTCTTACGTATTCTATTTGCCTGACTAATTGCTTGACATGGTGGGAAGGTGTGGGCCTTTTTGGAGACTCACGATGTGTTGTGGCAGAGGCAATTGCTCTCTTGATTTCGGTTGTGAGTGTGTGCGTGGCAGAGTCAATATCCGCCGTGCTCATTATGTCAGGTACTGCTAAGTGCGGCTCGAAGAGTGCTCTTTTGAATACTTCCCAGTTGATCCTCTCTTGTCCCAGAGAGGTTGGAAGAGGTGTGTTCAGGTCGAATGTCACCAGTACCGGTAGATGATCCGAGTCGAATTCATCCAGGGGCTAATAGTGTGAGCGTAATCTATGTTTCTCATTAGGACAAAGTCTATGAATGAGCCGTTGGCGCCTGAGAAGCAGGTTGGTGTCGACGGTGCAATAATGTTGGTGTTTGTGTTCAGCAGTCTGTGTATCTGTGTACCGCGTGATTTGGCTCTCCTACCGCCCCACGCTCGATGTGTGTGCGTTGAAGTCGCCTGCGAGTATCGTGTTTGGATATCGCGAGAAAAGCAGTTCCAGCTGCGCAGCTACATTTACTTCACTCATATTTTTGACATATATTGAGGTTAGGATAAACGGACTAGTATTATTAATTTTAATTTTTATACTAGTATTTTCTATACTTTGAAGATTTATGTTGTTTAGTACCTCGTGGGGAATATTTTTTTAATGTGTATTGCTGTACCTCCATGGGGCGTTCTAGCATTAGTATTTGAGTTAAGATTATGATAGCCATAGTAGTTTGTTCTGTTTAGTTTTTTATTTTCTCTAACTCTAGTTTCCTGAATTAATATGGCGTCTAAATCATTTTCGTTTACATAGTTCCTAAGTTCATTTATTCTTGGAGATATGCCGTTCGCATTCCAAAATATTATTTTAAAGGATTCGTTTTGGGACCTAGCCATGACGGGTTTGATTCTCACTTACTTTTAAAATCCGCGATTATTTTAAGGGCCTCAAAGACCATTACCATAGGATCGCTCTTTTTTGTACCAACTCTGCGAACTGCGTCAACAGATGTTTTATGTCGTCTAAATTGAACATACTGATAAATCCTCTGATGAGGTTGAGGATATCCTCCATCTTGTCAGCATCAGATTTATCAGTCGGTTCAGTCTCAGCTTCCATTTCCTCAGCCTCAGCCGCGGTTTGCACTTTTTTGAGAGTGTCCTTTTGGAACTCGATAGTCTTTTGCTTTTTTTCACCCGTTTTAACTAACAGCTGTGTTTGCGCGAGCTCTTCTTCCCTGACTCGTTTAGTTTGTTCCCAATCCTGGACCTTTCTGTCAAGTCTATCCTTTGCCTCCTTTGCCTGTCTGGCTTTATATAACTCCGATCTCCTTTTAATGTCAGCTGTAGCTGTTCTTACTTCCTCCAGGGTCAATTCTCTGGAGATCGATGGTTTGGGGGCCTGCTTTTGCACAGATTTGGTAGGTGCTGAAGGTTGGTGTCTGTTTACCTGTGGCACTATGTGCGAAGAGCCCTGAGGGAGTAGCTGGGGATTTAGTCCGAGGGCCTTTTGCCTCCACGGGGGTATCTGGTTTTTTGGGGGAGGGGGCATACCCCGGTGTCTTTCCTCTATTCCAGGGGTTCTTCGGGCATTGCCTGAAGTTCGCCGGCTGGTCTCCATTGCAATTTGCACACGTTGCATTCTCCGTCCTGTGTCTCTGGCAGTCCCGTGTGAAATGATCTTCAGAACAAGTCAAAAGAGTAGAGGAGTATGGTTTTATCACCAAACTAAGCCTTAAGCAAAGGAGCGCATTGAATCCGGTGGATCCTGAACCCACCAATAGATAACCTGCTACCTCACAGCCAGGCTGTAATGGAAAGGACGCCCCGCCCACCGACCCAACTTCGAATATACTTCCGCTGCTGATCACGTGAACTCGAGTGTTTGGGTCTTAAGCCCATTAGCGTAACGCAATTGGCAAGAGGCCCAAAAACCAATAGAGTAAACATGCCGTTGTATTATGTGCAGATTGCGAAGACCCCTGTCAACGAGCAGATATGCAAACTTACTAGTCTATTTAATATTATTGTCAAGGTTGAAAAATATCGTGAACCAAAACAAGTTGTCCAGTGCTTCAGGTGCCAATCCTTTTTTCACACGAGCAATGCATGTGATCTGCCACCTAACTGTGTGAAGTGTGCACAGCCACACTTCACGAAAGAAAGCACAAAAGTTTATGAGGCACCTTGTAAATGTGTTAACTGTGGTGGACAACATCCAGCCTCATACAGAAATTGTCCTAGGTTCCCGAAGCTAAAAACTTCACCTTCTCCTGCCGTAAACTCAACCTTCGTCAAAAAGCTTGTGAACCCACAGAGGTCATATGCCAATGTCACAGAAGGACGAAGCGAGGAACCCAAAAAGACTTTTAATGTCACTACCAAATTAGCAGCACCTCAAGGAGCTAACACTAATAATGCTGCAGAGTATTTTCTAAATTATCTCTTCAGGTTTGAGGATAGATATGGTATGGATATTACTAGTAGAGCATTTAAAAATGCTCTCCCAGCTATGCGGTCTGCTCCTACCGAAATAGACAGAGTAAACATAATATATGAGAGCGTTTTTGCTCTCGTTAACCAAGGTTAGCCCCCCTTTCTCGGCCATGGTTGTGCCCCTTAGAATCTTGAAGGATCTTACCATTGGCATCTGGAATGCCAATGGACTTCAAGGTAAAATCCAGGAAGCTAGGGATTTTTGTATAAATAATAACTTAGATCTGTTTTTGGTCCAAGAGACCCACTTCAGTCCAGGGAAAAACTGTAAAATTGCTAACTATGATTTTTACAATGACGACAGGCATCATATTAGCAATCGCCCTTCGGGAGGTACTGCTATTTATGTTAATAAGAAAATAAATCACTCACGTCTTCCCACTCCTCCTCTTCAAGCTGGTGAGGCTACTGTTGTAGAATTGAACCTTTCCAATAATCCGACCCTGACCATTGCGTCTGTCTACTTTCATCCTAAGTCTAAAGCTGGTCCTGTCCTTGCTGATCTTAATACCCTATTCAAAATTTCGCCCCATGTAATAGTTGCTGGTGTTTTTAACGCTAAAAGCCAAGCCTGGGGTTGTCCTCGAGTTGATGTTCGAGGTTCCAAGCTTAAGCGCTGGGCCGACGAGCACAACTATGAGATTGTAGCACCAGGTGAACCCACCCATCTTAATAATGTAATTGATTTTGCCATCACCAGCAACATTCCTTATACGTATTGCATGGAGGCTTATAATGAACTTGCATCGGATCATCTCCCTTTAATCTATACTTTAGAACTGAACAAATTTGACCTTAGATTCACTGCAAAACTGACTGGATGAAATATAAAAGTATTCTCGCAAGTGAAACCCCGCCCCCTCCTGATGTAACTCCACGGACCAATTGGACGCGGAGGTAGAAAAATTTGAAGATATGCTTCGTACTGCCTACTCCGCGTCCTCTCGGCCCAAGGAAACTAAAGTTGATTTCTACAGATTGCCACAGGACATCCGGGAGATGATAAGAGAAAGAAACAGGCTTCGTAGAGCATGGCAGGCCTGCAGAGATCCCAGCCTTAAGCGTGAACTTAATTTCTCACGAGCCCAGGTGAGATCACGTCTTAAGGCATACTCCAGTGCACGATGGAACACATATGTTGAGTCCTTAATGACTAAAGACAACACCATTTGGAGGGCTACCTCACTTTATCGTAGACATAAAGCACACATTCCGACCCTTGAAGGTCCAAATGGAAGGGCCATCTCCAACACACAAAAGGCTGAACTGCTTGCAGACAGTCTTAGAAGTCAGTTTGAACCACATCATGATGTTGTCGATGCCAGAACGGTATCGATTGTTGATCCCAAGGTTGAACAATTCCTCTCTTCACCTACACAAAGAACTATGACTGATGTTACATATGCTGAACTTCTTCCCCGTATTCAAAAACTGAAAAAGAATAAAGCTCCTGGGAAGGACCTTCTCTCTCCTAACATGCTAAAGAATCTTCCTAATCTTCTTAAAAGCTATCTAGCTAAACTCTTTAACCTTCTTTTACATTTTAACTATTTTCCGAAGGCTTGGAAGGTTGCTATTGTCGCACCCATTCCCAAGCCTGGTCTTAATCTTACACTACCCTTATCCTGTCTCTCTAAACTCTTCGAGTATGTGATTTTGCGGCGTTTGGATGAGTTCTGCGACCTGAACAACATTATGATACCTGAACAGTATGGGTTCAGGAAGAAGCACTCTACAGAACATCAGCTTCTTCGGGTCGTTGAACTTATTCATGAAGCTCGCAGCATACACGAAAGTACCTCTATAGTCTTTATTGATATCCAAAAGGCGTTTGATAAGGTATGGATAAATGGTCTGTTATTCAAGCTTATCAAGCGCTCTTTTCCTCCTGACTTAATTACAATTCTTCACTCGTATCTTACTGAGCGTAGCTTTGTGGTGCGTGTCTCTAACCTTCTCTCCTCTCCCAGGAATATTCTCAGCGGGGTCCCTCAAGGTTCTCTTGTTGGACCCAGATTGTTCAACCTTTATATTAATGATATTCCACGTTCCCCCGGTGTCTCCCTTAGCCTCTACGCTGATGACACGGCCCTTATCGCACAACATAAACAAACACATATCGTGCACAATATTCTGCAAAACTATCTGCAAGACATGACGCAATGGCTTACCAAATGGCGTATTAAAGTTAATGTCAGCAAGTGTTGAGACCCAGACCGTCCGACCTACCAGAAAGGTGTAAGGTAACCGTTTGGACGACCAGGAAGTGCCACCCAATTTAGACCGGAACCCAGTGGGAGAGGCATCCACAGGGACCGTACCCTCCTTCCCCTACCACCAACCTTCCGGAAGGACTTACGGACCCACATGTTTAATGTGATCGTAGTCCGCGTGAACACGGTGGCAGTTTTGGCAGTGGCTGGAATCGAACCCGGACCTACCGAGTGCAATTCCAGCGCGCTAACCAATGGGCTACCGCGCCCTATGTCAGCAAGTGTGCAGCAGTTACCTTCCCGCCCCCTAGGGATCCCCCAAACACTAATTTAATACTCAATAATCAGCCTATTCCCTGGCAAACTTCTTATAAGGACCTTGGAGTGTACTTGATTCAAAATTA
Source organism: Amaurobius ferox (assembly GCA_951213105.1). NCBI lineage: Eukaryota > Metazoa > Arthropoda > Arachnida > Araneae > Amaurobiidae > Amaurobius > Amaurobius ferox. The sequence continues at coordinate 156,094,245 of OX578142.1, forward strand.
TCATGGAAGCATCACATTTCTGAAACATGCAAGAAATTGAAGCTTTCATTCATCCAGCTCCGTCCCTTATTGGCTAGAAATAGCCGCCTGTCAATCCATAATAAGTTACTACTATACAAGTCCAATATACGTCCAATTATGACGTACGGTTCTCCTATTTGGGGTACCGCAGCTGAGGTTGACCTTAAGAAGCTTCAAGTTATTCAAAATAACGCTTTGCGTTCGTTTGCAAATCTTCCGAACTACGTCCTGTTAGAAATTTTGCATAAAGACCTCCAAATTAGGCCTGTTCTGGCACACGTCAAAAAGTTATCTATCAAATTTCATAGAGGTTTGAGAAGTGTCAATAATCCTACGTTGGACATTATCCGTCGTTATCATCCTCGTAACCCGAGGGCGCGAAAGCGCCCCCGGTCGTTACCTGGAAGACCGGTACGTGATATTTATTTCCACCCTAAAACGCGGATTCGTCTAACATAGTTTTATTCTTCTCTCTGTTTTATGGTGCAACCTTCTAGCTATTTCTCTGCTACTCCCTTGCTTTTGGGGAATTTCGCGTACTTCACAAGCTTCCCTTAAATAATTTAACTTTTAAATCTAAACTTTTGTCGGTTTCTGCTTGCTCAAGGCCCTGCACCCCTTGTGGTGCACCTCTATCACCCCATTTTTCCTCTTATCTACTGGAAGCCTACTTGGGCCCCAGTCCTTTCCTTTCTGAAGCCTTGGGAATCGGCATGATGTTGTCTTCCCCCCAAGCACCTCATAGTTCCTATTTTTCCTTTTCTGAACTCCTTTTCTTGATCTTCCTTTTCGCCTGAAGTTTAAAGGGAGGATTATATCCTCTCCTGGGCACTTCACTAATCCCACCCTACCTTGAGCCTTGAGCCGCTGCTGATCAGCGCCCTGCAGCCTGATTAGCCGACCATCATTAGCGGTTTAGAAAGAAGAGCTCTTGGCATTTCAACTAAACTTGAGGGACGTTTTTTCAAATGTCTTCCGGAATTAAAAAATCCCACCTCAAACACCTGATATTAAATAAAACTCACGACTAATGTTTTATAAAAAATGTTCTAAATTCTAAACTGCCAAAATGCTAGGTAACCCTTAGATCTGCATCAACCCCCCAAACTGCTTAAACTCTAAATGTGCAACAAACTGCCACACTAGGAGCTAGGACAAATACTAAAAAGTAGTAAATAAAAACCTCGAACCTCCAATTAGGATCACAGAATTAATGTCACAGTTTGACGATAACAACCACATATTGAAACAGGAAATTAAAGGCGCTTCGCGCCTAGTGCTCTGTCCTGTAAGGCACTATACTAATCAAATGTCTTGTTAAAACTGAAGACCAGTTCAGATGGCGCTCAAACCGCGTACTCAGACGAAGAAAAAGCCGAGGCGCTTGCAAGGCATTACGAAAAGCAATTCGAACCAAACCACGATCTAATGTGTCAGGACACCCTAAGATTGGTTAGGCAAATTTTAAACAATTTCAGGAACACCCCTGTTACGGCTGAGATTAACCCAGCCACCCTGCAAGAGATAGCAGATATTATCAAGAACCTTAAAAACTGTAAAAGCCCAGCGCACGACAATATCAGGAATATAGCTGTAAAAAACCTACCCTTAAACATAATATATTACTTGATCACCTTAACAAATAAAATACTAAAACTTAGCTATTTCCCCAATGAATGGAAGGAAGCAATAATCACTACAGACCAATTAGTTTACTACCGACACTTAGTAAAATTACTGAGAAAATAATTCTTAAGAGCCTGAGCACGCACCTTAGTGAGAATGACACTATCATTCCGGAGCAGTTTGGATTTCGACCGAAACACCCCACCTCTCATCAATTGCTGAGAGTGGTAGAGTACATATCTTCTGGACTTAATAGTAAGACACCCACAGCTGCGATTTTTCTTGACATACAAAAAGCTTTTGATAAAGAGTGGCACTGTGGATTAGCATACAAACTGATCACTCTAAAAGTCCCTGACGCACTTGTCAAACTTTTAATCTCATACCTAAATAACAGACACTTTAAATTAGAGTAAAATATAACTTATCTACACCCAAGCTCATAAAAAGTAGTGTACCGCAAGGTTCTATCCTGGGCCCGACACTTTTTATCATATACCTGAACGACATCCCCAAGACTCTTAACACCAAGCTGGCACTCTATGCAGACGACAGTGCGATACTTGCAAAACACACATATCTCTCAGTAATGCACAGACAGCTACAACACTTAGAGATACTCTAAACATGGCTGGAAAAATGGCGAATAAAATTAAACTCCAATAAATGTCATTGGATTTATTTCTCTAGGAAACATAAACCTCCGCCGCCTCTGTATATAAACAACCATGCCCTACGAGCGGAAAAGAACACTAAATACCTAGGTGTAACGATGGATTCCCACCTAATCTGAAATTAGACGTAACAAATATAATCAAAAAAGCGCATGCGGCCACCAGTGTCTTATACCCAATGAAAGGAAACCGAAATCTTAGTTACCTAAACAAATTACTCATTAATAAATCTGTCATCCGTCCGGGAATGCTGTATGCAGCACCCGTGTGAGGATATGCCTGTAAAACCACCATAGGCTTCTTAGAGGCAAAAAAATAATATCCTAAAGATTATCAGGAAAGCCCCTAAATACTTAAGAAACTCGGTAATATTAGAAATGACTTTAAAATAAAAACTGTTAGAGCTCCAATTAAAAAGCTAGCACTTAAATTCTACAAAAATCTGCCATCTGTTCCAAATGAACTATTATTCAGTCTGCATGACTATGATCATCAAAGGCAAAATGTCGTAAGAAGCCCCGCGCGGTAATTAACTTTGATATTCGGAACTAGGAATGTCCCACTACAAACAGCAGAAATTAAATAAAATTCGCGACCCATGTTATTCTACAAAAATGTCTTAAACCCTAAACTGCTAAAAATGCTAGGTAATCCTCCGATCTGCATCACCCCCCCCCCCAAACTGCTTAAACTCTAAATGTGCAACAATCGTAGCTCCGTCCAGCCCCACTCATCATACTACGGGAAGGAACCCCTCTAATATTGTTTTGGCACTGTTTCGGAACAGTCCTTATGACTATGCGATCAGCGGCGACTGCAACTTGACGTCTGATCACCTTCCCGTAATCTTGACCCTTAACTTTGACAAAATCTCTTTAGACCATCCCACGGAGCTACATACAAATTAGGATAACTTCCGTTATACCCTTGAAACTTCTATCTCACCCCCCTCTCAAAATTACCAGCACGGACGACATTGAAAAATGCGTGCAGGATATGAATCATGTTCTGCTCGAGGCAGTTGCTGCAGCCTCGAAACCAAATCATTCTCGACCTAACCATCACGCTCTCCCAGGTGAGATTAGGGACAAAATTAAGCAGCGTAATCGGTTACGGAAGTATTGGCAGCGCACCAGGTATCCTCTTTACGGCGCACAATTCCGTAAACTTCATCATGAGATCAAGGCTATGATCAACACACATACCCAGCAACGCTGGCCCACACACTTAGAGAGCTTTACACCAACGGATCGCAGTCTTTGGCGAACATCTAAAAACCTCAGATACAAGAAGACAACAATTCCGCCCCTTAATGGCCCAAATGGACTCGCCCAGACTGCGGAGGAAAAAGACAATGCAATTGCAGACAGCTTGGAACTCCAAATCACACCACACACTTACCAGAACTTCAGCCAATTCCACAACAACACTGAAGACGAACTACAACAGACCAATCACAAAGGACTTCACACTGATGCAAGAAATGATCTGGACAACACCTCATTGGCTGAAGTTATTGACATAATCAGGGGTATCAAGGTAAGAAAGTCGCCCAACCTTGATGGTATCAGCAATCGCATCATCAGGAACCTTCCTATTATTTATCTATGCTGGTTGACCGTGCTTATAAATCGTATGCTAGAATATTGCTTTTTTCCCCAAAGTTGGAAAACTGCCGTCATCATTCCCAAGCCAAAAATAATCTAAATTTAACCCTAGCAGAAAGCTACAGACCTATAAACTTGTTATCAAACTTATCCAAAATTTATGAATTGGTGTTGTTAAGACGTTTGGATAGTTTCTGCAGACTAAATAATGTTTTAATTCCTGATCAGCACGGCTTTCGGTCTGCTCATTCCACGCAATCCCAACTTTTGCGTGTAGTTGAAACTATCCACGAAACCTCTTCTAACAGGCAGTACACCAGCATAGTATTTTTTGATATCAGCAAAGCGTTTGATAAAACGTATATTCCTGGTCTTATCTCCAAGTTGGTGAGGCTTGGCATTTCGGCTCAACTTCTGGCTATAATCAACTTGTATCTCACTAATCGTTCCTTAACCCAGTCACCCCGCAGGAGATAATAGAAATTATCAAAAACCGTAAAAGCCCACGCACGACAAAATCAGAAATATTGCGGTTAAAAACCTACCCCTAAACGTAATATGTTACTTGATTATCTTAATAAATAAAATATTAAAACTAAACTATTTCCCCAAAGAATGGAAGGAAGCGATAATTATAACAATACATAAGCCAGGTGAGGATGCCACAATTCCAGCCAACTACAGACTAATTAGCTTGCTACCGACACTTGGTAAAATTACTGAAAAATAATTCTTAAGAGACTGAACACGCACCTTAGTGAGAATGACATTATCATTCCGGAGCAGTTTGGATTTCGGTCAAAGCACTCCACCACTCATCAATTGCTGAGAGTGGTAGAGTACATATCTTCTGGTCTCAATAACAAGACAACCATAGCTGCGATTTTTCTGGACATACAAAAAGCCTTTGATAAAGTGTGGCACTGTGGATTAGCGTACAAATTGATCACTTTAAAAGTCCCTGACGCTCTTGTCAAACTTTTAATCTCATACTTGAATAACAAACACTTTTAAGTCAGAGTAGGAGGTAACTTATCTACACCCAAGGTCATTAAAAGTAGTGTACCGCAAGGTTCTATCCTGGGCCCGACACTCTTTAACATATACTTGAACGACATCCCCAGGACTCCAAACACAGAGTTGGCACTCTATGCAGCCGACAGTGCGATACTTGCAAAACACTCCTATGTCTCAGTAATGCACAGACAGCTACAACAGCATTTGGACATACTCCAAACTTGGCTGGAAAAATGGCGAATAAAATTAAATGTCATATAATGTCATTAAATGCCCAATAAATATCAATGGATTTATTTCTCGAAGAAACATAAACCTCCGCCGCCATTGTACATAAACAACTATGCCCTACGCGCGGAAAAATCTACTAAATACCTAGGTGTAACGATAGATTCCCACCTAACCTGGAAACGGCACGTAGCGAACTTGATCAAAAAAGCGTATATAACTACAGGAGCCTTATACCCAATGATAGGAAACGGAAATCTCTGTCATCAAAACTAACTGCTAATTCATAAATCGGTCATCCGCGCCGGCAATGCTGTATGCAGCACCCGTATGGGATATGCATATAAAACTACAATATACTTCCTAGAGACAAAACAAAACAAAATCCTACGGATTATCAGGAAAGCTCCCAGGTACTTAAGAAACTCGGTAATTAAGATTGACTTCAAAATAAAAACTGTTAGAGCCCAAATTAAAAAGCTAGCGCTTAAATTTTACAAAAATTCGCTATCCGTTCCAAATGAACTATTATTTAATCTGCATGACTATGATCATCGCAAGGCCAAATCTGGTAAGAGACCCCGCGCTGTTCTAAACATCGATAATCGGAATTAAAAAATCCCACCTCAAACATCCGATATTAAATAAAACTCGCGACTAATGTTTTATAAAAAAATGTTCTAAACTCTAAACTGCCAAAATGATATGTAACCCTTAGATCTGCATCAACCTCCCAACCTGCTTAAACTCTAAATGTGCAACAAACTGCCACACTAGGAGCTAGGACAAATAATAAAAAGTAGTAAATAAGAACCTCGAACCTCCAATTAGGATTACAGAATTAATGTCACAGTTTGACGATAAGACCCACATATTGAAACTGGAGATTAAAGGCGCTTCGCGGCTGGTGCTCTGTCCTGTACGACACTCTACGTTCCTCCTAGCATGAACTTGCTTCCCACGTTGATTTCAGAGATAGCCGATATTAGAAAGCACAAAAAGCAGGTTTATTTTAATATGTCATGCAATTATATGGTCATCTCATATGTGTTATCAGTGCTAGTTGCTAGTGCATCTCTCAACACGTGACTAAATATTATAAAAAGATTATTCGCTGAAACAAATCCCAATGCTACCATGTAAGATTTAAGGTATGTTTAAAATAATTTTCTTACAGTTTTCAAATATTATTTTTAGATATATTAATTTTAAAACAAAATTAATTTTAGAATGAATTAAAATTTATTTTATCAAATTGCTATACTGTTTTGTAAATTCAATCCTCTAAAATAACTATAATTAAATATGTACAAAACTTGAAAGAAAATATTGCATTATGAAAGGAAAATGGATGCTTTTGTGTTTATAATGCTCTTTTAAACGTTCACTTTATATTGTATGATTTTATGTTGAACTTGGTAATTACTAGGAATTGTGCTCGTTGAAAGAGATAATTCACACATTCTCTATTATATATTTATTACCTTTCGCCGAGGAATATTCAGGGGATTCAGTATCAAATTCTGGATACAAAAATAATTTTTATTTCCTATTTTTTCCCACTTCCGGTTATAAAACTTCCCTTGCGTCATCTATTTCTTGGAATTGGCTAAGGATATAGTTTAGACGGCGATTTATGCAGTATCGAATTTCGAAGGGGGTTGAGGAATTCACTAAGAATTTCAACTTCTAGTTGTGGAGGGGTCACTTCAATTTAAAAAAATTTACATTTTCCTTGCAACATCTATTTTTTTAAAGATGAGCTTATATGATGACTGATATATATTCAGCATCATATTCCAGAGGAAGTAGGGAACCTCCTGCCCCCTCTGGAATTTAGTTTTCTAAGGATTTCTACTTGCGGTTTTTTATCTTACGATTCAGAGCATTTCCTTGAAACGTATATTTTGATTGATTATAGAGCTTAGATGATGACTGATAAGAATTTAGTATCGAATTTCAGTAAGGGTAGGGGGTTGAGGATTTACTAAGGATTTCACTTCCAGTTCTTTTTCCAATTCTGGATAAAAAAATTCATTTTCCTTCAAACATTTATTCCTCAAAATCGGCTATAGATAGAGCTAATTGATGACTGATATGGATTCAGTATAAAATTGTTTAGGGGTTAGAAGAATTCATTAAGGATTTCCACTTCTGGTTCTACAGATGTTACTTTCGATTAAAAATATTACAATTTTCTTTACAATACCTATTTCTCAGGCTTGGCTGTAGGAATAGCTTAGATAATGACTGATATAGATTCAGCAACGAATTTTGCCTGTTTTCAAAAAAGACATTCCATCACTTTACCCAAACAATTTTCACTGGGTTAAGTTCCATTAGGATAAGGCTACCAGCCATACCTCTAAATCTACTGCTATATTCTTTGAAAAAATGAGAACAAAATCAACCTTGATATTTTAAGAAAAGCTCTTTTATCTTGGAAATCAAGATATAATATAGTTCAACAACAGGGCTATTAGATTGAACATATTAGAAAATAAAATTCTTATCTTTTTTTATATGTATATTTTTTCAAAATTGTTACAAAAATGTGTGAACACCCTCTGTAAGTGTGCAACTGAGTATACAGATATTTCGTTTAAAATGAAATGTACACACCACTTGCTATCATATGAACGATCTTTCATAAACTGTGTTATATTGTGTTATATTTCGTACTTGATATATTTTATTATACTGTATAAACTGTGTTATTTTTCGTACTTGATGTATTAATAGATTGTATAAACTGTTATTTTTCTGTGTTATATTGCATTAAACCTCGTACTTGCATTTTATTTCAACTCTACCCCTAAATAATACATAAAATAAAAAAAGGTACCCCCCCCACCTGTTTTTACCTAGGGCCCACAGCTCGACTTAGTACCAGGGCCCAAAATTGAATGTGGGGAAGCCTGCTGATAATCCGTAGGATTTTGTTTTGTCTCTAGGAGATCTATTGTAGTTTTACAGGCACATCCCCATACGGGTTCTGCATACAGCATTCCCGGGCGGATGACCGATTTATAAATTAGCAGTTTGTTTTGATGACTGAGATTTCCGTTTCCTATCATTGGGTATAAGGCTCCTGTAGTTATATAAGCTTTTTTGATTAAGTTCGTTACGTGCTATTTCCAGGTTAGGTGGGAATCTATCGTTACACCTAGGCATTTAGTAGATTTTTGCACGCGTAGGGCATGGTTGTTTATGTACAGTGGCGGCGGAGGTTTATGTTTCCTCGAGAAATAAATCCAATGACATTTATTGGGGTTTAGTTTTATTCGCCATTTTTCCAGCCAAGTTTGGAGTATGTCTAAGTGTTGTTGTCTGTCTGTGCATTACTGAGACATAGGGACGTTTTGCAAGTATCGCACTGTCGTCTGCATAGAGTGCCAGCTCTGTGTTTGGAGTCCTGGGGATGTCGTTCAGGTATATGTTAAAGAGTGTCGGGCCCAGGATATAACCTTGCGGTACACTACTTATAATGAGCTTGGGTGTAGATAAGTTACCTCCTACTCTGATTTGAAAGTGTCCGTTATTTAAGTATGATATTAAAAGTTTGACAAGAGCGTCAGGATCTTTTAAAGTAATCAATTTGTACGCGAATCCACAGTTCCACACTTTATCAAAGGCTTTTTATATAACTGAAAAACCATTCACAGTGAACTTTTTTGCTTTCGATGTGGCCGTGAGGGACCTTCGGTCCCAGGAAGGCCGTAATGAAGCGTCTTGGCTCTTGGCTTTAACCAGAAATTAATGGTTTAGGAGTTATAACGAGCTGGTCTCAAATGTTGAAAATTTCATTTTTATTTTCATGCATTTCTCAAAAAAAATTTTACGATTATTTTAATAGGTGTCTATCACAGGCTTATTGATTTTGGGATGAATGGATCAAAGGTCCAAAAAAAATTTTTTTTCCGAAAATCGGAAGATAAATGTCTTAAAAATAGTATTCTCAACTAGCTATTTTTATGTGATATTTTATTTAAATTATATAATTTAAATTTTTATTAATTAATATGTGCCATTCTCAAGATATTGATAATGAAATATACTCACTATTCTCAAACATTTAGATATCTTTTTAACCAGAAGTAAATTGAAAGTATTTTAAAAGTTATTGGAAACCGTTTTTGAAAGATACAGTAAACTTCCGTTAATTCGTTATTCAAAGGTTTAACTACACGGCATTTGGAAATGCTCGTCCCGTTATGCCTATCTATGTTCATTGAAGTCTACCTTACAGTTTTATAATTGATTTAAATGTTTTTTATATACTGTACAGTGTAATCCATTTTAGGCAAATAATATCATATTTTATTGCCCATTATTTTGAAATTATTCCCCTCCTTTTAATTTGACATCCGATAATGCTGCAAATTTCGTAATCCGGTACTACTGAAATTCCGAAGTTTATTGTATTAGAAATTTCCACCACATATCTCTTGAATGGATCAAGTGATTTCCGTGAAAATTGATATGTTTATTTTAATTGTCAACAATAATAAACTATTGATTTTTAGCCAGATCCACTTATAAGAAACTTCTAATTTTTGTTACAGAATACTGAAATTTGCTTATTTGTAGGGAGACATGTGTTGGACATATATTTTTGTTATAAAATTAATCTTGGCCACATTTATCTCGCTAACTGATAATATTTTACTAATAATTGACCATATTTTTTAATGAATACTTATGAAAGAAAAGTGATATTATATATATATATATATATATATATATATATACTTAATGATATTAAACTTTCTATTCCAATGTTAGCTCTTTGACCATATTGCTGAATGCTTAGCCAATTTTATGGAAAGACAGCATGTAAAGGATCGCCGTTTACCTCTAGGATTTACATTCAGTTTTCCCCTCAAACAAGAAAGTCTTGCAAGTGCAAGACTGACAGGTTGGACAAAGGGTTTTAAATGCTCCGGCGTTGAAGGCGAAGATGTAGGACAATTACTTCAAGCTGCAGTAACAAGAAGAGGGGTAAGTGTGATACAAGTCCTTCATGTCTTTTTTTATATCTGTTTAAAATGTTATAAAACATTAATTTTTTGTTGAAAACTTTTGATGTCAATAACATCTATGCTTAGGGTATCTGTGGTGTAAATCGGAGCATTGTGAAAAATGGAAACACTTTAGATGCTTATATCTCCGAACCTAATAGATATAAACGTAAATTATTTTTCTTGTTTTGTCGGAAATATTTATGAATATATAAAAATAATTTCAATATTTTAATTATTTCAATATTTTTGAACTTTTTCCTAGAAAAAGTTTAAACAAGTACATGTGCGAGCGATTTTTCTTACTCTCATTCGATATATCTTTGAAATTGTAAAATATAAATATTAAGCGACAAAAATATGTACTAAAAAATCTAGTTTATATATACATATATTTAAAAGCTCTTATATTTTTCGAGTAATAGTCTCTTATATTTTTCGAGTAATAAGTTGAAAAAGATTAAACATTTTCCGACTTTCATGTATGTAATGCTTATATTTCAAAAATTAAAAGTGACTATGAACAATAAGCAAAAATGTATAGTTCTTTGAAAGTGTAACATACAAGTGTAAATAATTGGATTTTGGATTGAGCTCTTAGTATTCAAAGTAGTTGTTATACTTTCGATATTTTAGTGCTTTAAACTGAGTTTTCCAATGGGTAGGAAAGCTATATTTAAAATGTCATGAGCATTGCAGCTCAATGTGTTTACTTACTCCTTGGTGAAATATTGGTACACAAGTGTGAGATATTTTGTTTTGTTTTAAAAAATTTTAAAAGTTAAATGAACTTGGGGATTCTAAAAATGCTTAATGCTTGAACAGAATAGATGGAAATATATGCATTCAAGTAGGCATTTATGTGCCGCCAATCAAGTTTATAGATTAACTTGAGTTTAAAATCTTGTTAGATATATAGTATGAATTTAATTTATATACTGCTAATCACGTTACTAAAATAATTTGATAGTTTGACATGAAATCTATGGTCGGAGTATCCAGATGAAATCGGGACAAAAACTAAAAGTGCTAGCTATCTATAAACATTTAGCAAGTCATTTGCAGCGCTTTAAGTCTGTAAACAAAACAAATGAGCCTGAAAAATCAAATAAACTTATTGAATATTACTGGAGTTTTAATTTACAAAATGTTATTCATGCAAAATCATTTCGGTTCTGGACTCACCGCCAATTCCTTCAATGTATGCTTGGTACTTTTTTGAGGCCCTATTCAGATTAAATTGTGATCTGCTGCCAAGATCTCATTATCACGTAAACAAATAGTATGATGGTGCAAAGGAAACTTTTTATATGCAGTTTGAATGCAATCTTATTACTATAATCTCTAACATGGGGCATTATTATTGGATAGGAACAGGCCATAAAATGTTTTCACTGTACCCTGTCTGTTGCTAAGATAGAGATGCTATGGATCAATATTGAACTCATTTCCAATTGGAAATCAGTTAAGTACAGTATCGTACATTTAAATCTGCAATTTATAACTGAAATCTAATATGTTTATTAAGTACACAATACTTGATTATAGCTCTAACATTGACGAAGTGCAAAGGAAAATTATTCAATCTACAGTATAATAATAAAAGATGTTCTGTTTGTATGTCTATAGCAAAAAATCAAGTGTTGTATAGCCAGGAAATTTGGTAAAAGGGTACTTCAGAATGTGGGAAAATACGCATCGGCGAGATTTTTTTTAAATTCAAAATAATATTTCAGTTTTTTGAAGTTTTTAGCACGATTTTCACATAAATCGGTTCCTTAGCGTTCTAAAATATTTTCACAGATTTTATCCTATTTTCAAACAAATTTTGAGTAGAATACACATTATTAATAGACGAATTTATCATGAATTTTAAAATTATACTTTTCATGTGTTGCAGACATAATCTCCTGAGAGGAAAGGCCCTGAGATTACAGGTCTGCACGGTTCTAATTTTAAAAATTTTACCCGGTCCGAAGATACTCAAAGCCTGGCCCAAATTTTTTTACAATACATGGAAGCTTGTCTAAGGCTAACACAAAGTTACTTCGTATCATGATGATTTGCCATTTAAGAAATTACGCACAAATTATATTACATATAGTAATAAATAAAAAAGAAAACCCAAATTTGAAAAATCTGTACAACTAAAGAATGAAGTGAGTTTTCATTCATCATTTTGGTTGAATAATCTGAGATAAAATGAAAAATCTACACTGAGATTATGTTTAAATAAGAAAGATCAATCATGCATAAAGCATTGATTATGAAACACTTTCCAACTGCAAACATCTCTGAAATGTGATACATTCAGCAGTAATATTTTTAAAATTATCACAATCCTACAAAAATTTATTATATTTGAAAACTTCATAGAAAAAAATGAACTTTATTCAAATGACGCCATTGAAATATAAATTGCCTGGCTCTCTATGAAAAATCAGTCAATATTTCATTCATACACTTTTATTCTATTCCTTTCATTCAGCACAATACTACAATAATTTATTTTATTTGAAAACTAAAAACCATGAAGGTAAAAGTAATTCAACTCTATGCTTAAAACTTCATTGAAAAAGTCTACTATAAAATCGTGTGCTTCTCTATGTAAAATCAATGAATGTTTAATTTATATCAACTATATTGCAAACTCCAGAGCTAAATAATTTTGCATTAAAGAAATTCAGCAATTCTTATACAACTCATCTTACAGCTTGATGTGTTTACATTCTCTATAAGTGAAAATTAAGCTCCGTTGTAGAAATAATCAAAGTTTGATGATCATTTAAACTCAAATATATTGTAACTGCGTTGTTTCAGAATGCACAGAAATTAAGCGGTTTTAGGACAGATACAACACTAAATATAAATTTAAAAAAAGATTAAAAATCACGATTTTGACACAAGATGGATGGCATTGATCATTTAAACTCAAATATATTGTAATTGCGCTGTTTCAGAATATAGATGCACAGAAATTAAGCAAATATAAAGCGATTTTAGGACGGATACAACACTAAATATAAATTAAAAAGAACTTTAAAAATCCTGATTTTGACACAATATGGATGCCATATTTTATTTTGAAGTGGGTCACGTGATCTCTTCATATAATGGTTACGTGATCTCTTCATATAAAGGGTGTAATTAATATTTTAATTTTTATTTAAAAAACTACAGAATATATTTTGCTGAAATGTTTTTTATATTTTTATGGGATAATTTGAATATGTCCTAAAACTTTTGAAGCAATTTGTGATTTTTAAATTCGCTTAAAAAATGTTTGAAAGATTAGATCCCATAGGGTTCAATGTATTTCATTTTTTCAATCCGGGTGCAATCCAAAACTAATTGAGTGATATTATTTATTTATATTCCCATAGGTTCCACAGACCGTTTAAACAACATACTAAGATTTCATTTTGATAAAGTCACTTTCACGGCAGTTATCGTGTGAACAGACAAACAGACAGACAGAATGAACAAAATCATAAACACTTTTCGACTATGTTGTAAAGTATTAAAAAAATGCATTCTTCATCCATTTAAGTTATCAGTGAACAATGCAATGCACCTTATGTTAGAGCTCATCAGCACCAAATATTCTTCACTGCAGTAGTAGTAAAACAAACATGCTTTGCCCGTATTGTTAGTGTTTTTAAAAACATTTCAACGTGATTAATTTTTTTAATGCATGTACATAAAAATTATTTTCTTTGATTGTGACATAGTTATGAATATTTTTAAAATTAAATAATTTTAAAATAAAAGTGTAAAGCATACAATTATAAATAAATTCAGACAATAATTAAATTTATCCCTATATTAATTTTAAATTGTAAGGGTTTGCTCAAATAAATTTTCATTCAATATTTGTTATTGGAAAGAATATGACACAGTTATGAATATTTTTTAGTTTTAATAATTTTAAATTAAAAACGTAAAGCATTTAATAATTTTAAATTAAAAGTGTAAACCATACAAGTATAAATAAATTCAAAGACAATAATTTGTTTTATCCCTATATTAATTTTAAATTGTAACAGTTTGCTTAAATAAATTTTCATTCAATATTTGTTTTTAAAAAGAAATCGATGGAACTGCATTTTAATTTTAAAATATAATTTATTCCATTTTAATAATTTGAAATCTAGTAACAGAAGTCAAAATTACAGAAAGTGAAAATAACATATCAGTGTTAAATTTTAAAGTACACAGTACTGTTGGATTTTGTATCTGCACCACCTGTCTAGCAGGCCTGGCTCTAGGCTTTATGCTGCCCCAAGCAGAAAGCAATGTGGCCGCCCCCTCCCTGAAATTCATTTTTCTGTTAACCTTTATCAATGCAATAGAATAGAAAAACACTGCTAAATTGCCACTTTTTAGTCAATTTTGCTCCAAATGTTTCTCAAGTGAATGGATCTGTCGTGGGATTAAATATTTTGATTTTTTCCGTTTTAAATAAAAAAATGTGCAATATCTGAAGAATTAAATATGTTAACATCATATAAATGATGCTATTCAATTTTAGATTTAAAAAAATCTGTTGTCTAATACATGCCTTTCCCTATAGTATATTAATAAATTTTATTATTAAAAGCTTTTTTATAACTCATCATGAATGATGTGTGTGTGTCTGCTCCAACTTCTTTGATGACATTTCAACATACTTTCCTACATCCTAGAGAGCTGAAATTTGGTACACGGCGTAGTCTAGTAGAACATTTTAATCTTTTAAAGTTTGTTACATCCTCAAATTATAGAACCGGTATTTTTTTATATGAAATGATCTGCAAAATCCCATTGTTGTAAGATAGTTAAAACAAGACTTGAGGGGCTATACCGAAGATACGTTCACAATGTAGAATACCTCTTATCACATGGGTGTTTGTAAATGAAGCAACGATTTACATAAACATTTCATTTATTTCTACAAACTGCCAACAGTAGTCTAATAAGTTACAAAGTTAATTATTACGAAATGTTAATTAAGTACCAATATTATAAAAGTAAAACGTAGCAATTTGATTATTGCTTGATAATTTTTATCTTATCTCGCATTCGATCGTATTCCTCTCTTGAGCGCATCACCCCTCACAACACGCATACATCCTCAGCCTAACACTTGGTACCACTGCCGTCCCCTCTGACTATTACACGCCAAGCTATAATCTTTCAAAATCTCACTCTTTATCATCTTACCCGATTTGCCGACATAGCCCCCATACCAGATGGCGACAAAGACGTTATACTGCATCAAAAGAGTGCAATATTCAGCATCGCTATACACATACAGGGTGCATATGAACTGATGGTCAGAACCATAAGGGGTTATAGAACTCACCAAAATAAACAACTTTCACAATACAATGTGGAGTCGGAAAGTAACCAGCCAGCCGCGAGAGGGCGCTATCTCTGGGAGTGGATGAAATGTCACATCAAAATGGAGTGAAGTGAAGATGAATACAGTGAAGACGAATAATGGAAGTTTATTGACAAAATGTTTAGAACAATTGCTCAAATAAAGGACCACCAACTGCGGGACAGGCATCATAGCGGCGACGGAGTGAATCGCGTACACTTTGGAAGATTCCTAGCATTTCATGAAAGTCTGCAGTTGCAACGCTAATTCAGGCGACAAGGTCCTCTGGTGACTCGATGGGCGTCTCGTAAACGGTGCTTTTTAGCTGTCCCCAGAGGAAAAAATCCAGGCAGCACAAATCGGGAGATCTAGGAGGCCACGCGACGGAATCACCATAGCCAATCCATCTGTTCGGAAAGACAATGTCCAGGTAGTTCCGCACAATCCTGGTGTAACGTGCTGGCGCTCCGTCGCGCTGAAACCACATACTCCATGATTTGCTCGTACAACACATAATAAATCTGGCAGAACCAGCTGGAGGAAGGTGAGGTACTTCTGTCCGTCTAGGCAGTCTGGTAACAGATACGGGCCAATTAATTGGTCGTGGATAATCCTTGCCTACACATTCACGGAAAACCTTTGCTGATGGCATCTGGAACGTGTAGCATGCGGATTTACTGTGTTCTCCACTTTGACGCGACGTTTCATCCACTCCAGAGAAAGTGCTCTCTCGCGGCTCGCCGGTTACTTTCCGACCCTACACTGTACTGTAAAAGTTGTTTGTTTTGGCGAGTTCTATAACCCCTTACAGTTCTGACCATCAGTTTATATACACCCTGTCTATACAAGGCTAAACTCGATCCACCGGCAACCCCGCCGTCTCGATATCAGGCTGTAACATTCTCCTCGAGAACAATAGATTCTGCTTCCCGAGTTTTGGGTGGCATCACCCGACAGATGTCGCCTAAATCCCTGGACAGCACGCGGGAGATTTAACATTGAAATCTGTTGAAGTTGCAGATATTTGCTTAGTTTTTTTTCAAAAATTATATGGGAAAATATTGTTTTGTCAATATGTTTTTACTTCTCATATATCTGCACATATAGATAAAATAATATATAGATCCGTTTTATTGTGAATTTTGAAACTTTATAATTTTTCTTTGTGATGTAGCATGTACTTTTGCATAATTTCCTTTTAAATAAGTTATTATTATTATTTTGTTTGTATTTACATATCAGTATTTTAAAATTGATTTTAATTAATTCCCTCAGTTCATTTCCGGTCACTTTAAAAATATATTTGACTGTAATTTCGAAAATCTAGATCTGTTATTTCTTTGTGAATTATGCAGTGTTCTAATTCCATCCAACATTCATTTTTACTATTATTTATTTTGCATCTATTTATAGATCGCTTAATATACTTGCTTATTAAAATGATATTATTTTAATTCTTTAACTTTGCAGGTTATATATTTTTTAGCTAAACTGGTACTATCATATTATAATGCAGCATGTATTTCTTTTTCGATGATTTACACTTCTCATTTTAAGTATATATTTCCCCATTTTATAAAAAGCTTAACTTACTGTTCCCTTACTCAAGCTCAAGGCCCTGCGCCCTTACGGGCGTACCTCTACCCATTTTACCTTTCTCTTCTCACTAGGTACCTGTTTGGGCCCTAGTTCATTCCCTTTCTGTAAGACTTGGAGAAGGGCCCGACTTCGGTTCCCCCTCCCTCCAAGCAAACCTTCAATGTAAACTCTTGAATATATGAAAATCACTTTCTCTTATCTTTTTCCTTTACGCTCGAAGTTTAAAGGGGAAGTTTTCCCTTCCTGGGCACTTCGCTAAACCCCGTCCTTGAGGATGTATATTTACTAAAAGGCTGTAATTATTTAATCGGCTTAAATTAATACTTTTTTTCACAATTATTTATAACACAAATGCCAAACGAAATTATAAATGTAAGGAGTAGCAACTTACTTTCTTTGAAAAAAAAATTAATGTCAAACCGTACAAAACTGTAAGAAATTTGTATCCAGAGTCCCAACAATGAAAACTAATGCAGAGGGGCAAGGATATATATACAATAAACTCCCGATTATCCGCGGAATAGGGTGGCGCGATAACCACGGATAAGCGAATTTCGCGGATAATCCACAAAATAGCTGGAAAAGGACAAAAATCCACACACAAATGCATTTAAACCATTTTTAAGAATCATAATACAGTAGCACATACTTACACACATAGAGTTGTGACTTCATAAATGGTATCCTTAAGTTTTTACAAAAAAGTTGGTTAATTGATTTTGATTTTTCGTTTCGATGCTCCTCTTCTTTATTTGCGATTGAAGTTTTTTTAACAGCATCTTGTCGCAAAGTGATGAATCGTCCTGCTCCTCTATGTATTTAATGATTCCATCAATGTGAGTTAGCGCTTCATCATGGCTCATTTTCTTCTGCATCCCTTCTCCCTCATCTTCATCGTTCTCAGCCGAAACTACACCTTTTTCTCGGGCTATGATTTCTTCATCGGTAAGATGTTCGAAGCCTGGATCGTTTGCGTCACAATTGATCCACTCAACGATGTTATCTTCATCCACGTTACTTCCTCCAGGAACAGATTTTGCTAAATTTGCCAAATCAGATGCAGTAACTTCCTCGTCTTCATCTTCCTGTGGAGACTCCAACGTTTTTTTCCACATTTGGCAAAATTTTTCTCCAGGACTTTACTAAAGTCGTTATCTTGACCGTATTCCAAGCAGTGTTGATGTCATAAATGCCGTCAAGAATCGTGTAGTCCTTCCAGAAGCCCTGGAGATGGCCCCCTCTTCAATCCGTTTTTTCAATAAGTTGGTTCGATAACTTTTCTTCATAGAAGCAATAACTCCCTGGTCCATGGGCTGGATAAGTGCCGTGACGTTAGGTGGCAAAAACTTGACGAAAAAATTTTCATGTTCTGATTTCAGAACACTTTCTCCTGGGTGAGCCGAGGCGTTGTCAAGCAACAATATGGCTTTTTCGGGTAGGGTTTTAGACCTCAGATGCTCTCTCACTTAGGGAATGAATTTTTTTTCGAACCATTCCTGAAATATTTCTTGAATCATCCAGGCTTTTTTTTGGTTAAAGTAATGAACTGGAAGGTTTTCAGCTCTTGTACCTTTAAAGGATCCAGGTTTTTTTACTTTCCCAATCACTACGAGTCTTAGTTTGTGTGTTCCCGTGACATTGCTGCAAGACATTATCGTCAATCGTTCCTTACTGGTTTTATGTCCTGATGCTTGACGCTTTCTTTCAAACGCCAGTGTTGGCGTCGGCAAACATTTCCAATACAGTCCAGATTCGTCAGCGTTGTATACTTGTTCATACGAAAGTTCTTCTGATTTTAAAAATTCCTGAAAATCATTTTTAAAGTCCTCTGCTGCCTGATTATCGCAACTTAATTTGTCACCGTGAAGTCCGATTTCTCTAATTCCATGGCGTTGTTTGAATCTAGTTAACCAGCCTGATGATGCATCAAAAGTTCCTTCCATTCCAAGCTTTTCGAAAAATTGCTTAGCTTTTGCAGCAATAATCGGTCCTGAAATGGGTGTATCCTCACTTCTTACTTGACTCACCCATTTTAATAATGCCGCGTCCAATTCTTCATAGGTGCTGGTTTTCCTTTTCTTCATGGACGATGCGGAAGCAAATTGCATTAGTTTATCTGTTTGCTTCATAATGTCTCTAACTGTAGACTCTCCAATGCCATACTTCAAGCTCATTTGTTTTTTCGATGAACCATTTTCAATTTTTTTTATCAACTCTAACTTATCTTGGATGCATAAATTTTTTTTTTCTCTTTTCGCTCATCGCTAAAATTACAAGTTTAAACAAACGCGAGCAGATCGTGCACACAGATTGACCGCAACGTACTAAAGTGATGTGGTGTCAATTCTGACTTAAAATGGCAAGCGTAAAGGAATGGGGAGGTACGGAAAATGACCTCGGTGAATTCGCCACGACCTTCAATCTGGTCCGAAATCTGACAAACGGCATATTCGTCCATTGTACAGGTTTCGGTGACCTTGGGGGGGAGGGGTAGAAAGGAATAGGATCAATTCGATTGCTGCTCTAAAAATAGATTTTGCATTTGTTGATTATGAAAGACGTGTTTCGTGTTTATTTCTCTACATTCCGTAAATAATCGTCGTAAAAAAAAAAAATCGCGGAAGACCGCGCGGATAATCGGGAGTTTACTGTATATATATATATATATTTTTATTGGAATTTACAGAATAAACACCTCATGAAAGGCTTTTGCAAGGGAAGCTTTAACCAATTTATCTTACATGCTATGAAAAAAGGGAAAACTAGTATGCAATAACATCTAAGCTGAGTAAAAGTTAAAATAAAAATCTAATAGCACAAACTTGTGAATTATATTCAGTTGACTACTTTCAATTTGTTGGATTTAAAAAGATGAAACTTATATTGATATCTTATTTGATACTTATTCAAAAAGTTAAAATTCTCATATTCATAGGCAATTTATGAATAATCAGGGGGGTGTTCAAGGAAAAAATGAATCGCGACTTTTGAATTTTATAAAGAAAAGCACTTCACAGTAAGTATTTTATAATGCTAAATCAAAAACTGCATTTAGAAAACATTACATTTTTATAGAGAAAAGGGAAAGGCATTCAAAATTTGTATTGAGTATATTTGGCAAAATCTTACACTAACTATTTGGGAAGTTTTTAAATTATATTGCAAATGATGATGCGAAAAAGATGAAACTTATATTGATACTTATTCAAAAAGGTTAAAATTCTCATGTTCATAGGCAATTTATGAATAATCACTCTTGGGGGGGGGGGGGGGGGCAGTGGCGGATTTAAGGAAAAAGGCCCAGGCGGCAAACGTCCCATTTCAAAGAGTCAATTTTTTAAAAACTTTTTTTATTGAACTAAACAAGGTAATGCATATTTTTTCCTGTTTCGCAGTACAGTTATAGTGCTCAGAAACTGTGAAAACTGTCAACTTCATAAAAATTCATTTCCAATCAATTGTAACTTCCGGTAGATGGCACACCGAGGGCATTCTCTAGAGATGGTTCTACGTCAAGGAATAGAAGCATAATTGATGTGCGCAGTCAATTACTGAACAGATTTCCATCTTTGTTCATCGACATGTGTGGCAACAATATTAATTGCAAAACTATAAAAAAATAAGAATAAAATTTCCATGGTAACTGTACTTGGATATAAAAGCAACCAGGTGAGAAAATATAGGGTTTACGATTCCAGAGCTACATTTTGGTGTAAATTTTTATGCTATATTTTTATTATTGACTCAATGAAAAGTTAGCACACTATAATAGAGTTATATTTTTTTTTCTGCAATTTTAACCAGGTATGCAATTAACTTCTAACTTGCTCTGATAAGCTTGATTATAAAATGCATCCTCGTATAACTAGTGTATGATAGGGTGTATTCACGGATAAATGGTTGTAAATCCTCGTTTTGCCTTCTGTTCGGTGAATATTTCTATCTTAGAAACAAAATCTATTGTATTGGCAACTGATCCTTCGATGTAAAGTATGCTATAATCATTGAGGGTTTCTTCAGTAACAGTAGCACGACGATACACTTTAATTCTTTTCAGAGAACTCATCACTCGTTCGGCGCTCACTGTGATGACAGGCAGTGTTAAAAACAATCTAAATAACTTTTCAGTGATGAATTCTAAATACTGTAGAGGACTGTTATTAGAGAAATCACGATCTCGCGAAAAATACAAATCAGCAAAACTGATCAACTTGTATTTGAGATCAGTCGTAAAGAAAACAGAGTATTTCTCTATTAAAATGCATGCACTGGTTTCAAGATCATCCTGATTCATCTCTTTTCATTTTTCCGGCATTAAAAATCCAAAAACATCGTTGAACAAAAGAGCCCTAACTTGGTCCTCGTTCAAAAAAAAAAAAAAAAAAAAAAAATTCATAAAGACCTTTATCGTTTTCAAATCTACGAAACATGAGTGTATATTCATTCTGAAACACAGGCGTTGATGCTGGTTGGTTTTTCTCACATGAAATAGTAGGTTCATTGGCGGTTGCAGCGAGAGGTCCACATTCACTGGCTTTGGCAGTCAAAGATTCACCCTGACTTGGCATGCCACATGGTTTAGCAATTTTCTTCAGACTTTCATTTTCATTACAGTCAGTTAACTTATTTTGGTTTTCAGTAGACGTAGGAGAATCATTTAGAAATAATTTACTGACCTTTGCTTGTTTGGAATTATTTGCAGTCTCCTCAAGCTTCCACATGTGGGTCCGTAAGTCCTTCCGAGAGGTTGGTGGTAAAGGAAAGAGGGTACGGCCTCTGTAGATGCCTCCCCCACTGGGTTCCTGTCTAAATTGGGTGGCTCTTCCAGGCCGTCCAAACAGTTACCTTACACCTTTCTGGTAGGTCGAACGGTCTGGGTCTCAACAACAAATTAATTAATGGAAAAAGTACACAAACTTAAACGAAATTAACTTTGTTCGAAATCCGTACTAGTGCTGCCAGGTTTGTGCATTTTTTGCAAGTTGCATTTCCCACTTCACAGAAAAATTCCCTTTTTAAGTTACATGCCTACGATTAGTGGCTCCACCTGTTGGATTTCATTCAAATGATAAATTCCTTAAAATTAATTAAACATTTAATAATTAAATAAATCAATATACTAAGTTTAATTATAATTTGAATTTCTATTTTTAAATTTATAACATCACCAAAACGTTAAAATATGAATATATATATTTTTTCCGATAAGGGACCTGAAGTCCATTTGGGCAAGGGCTCAGGCGGCAATTGTGCACTTTTCGCCTGTTAAATCTGCCACTGGGAGGGGGGGGGGGGGGGATCAAGGAAAAAAATGAATAGCTACTTTTGAATTTTATGAAGAAAAGCACTTCACAGTAAGTATTTTATAGTGTTAAATCAAAAACTGAATTTAGAAAACGTTACATTTTTATAGAGAAAAGGGAAAGGTATTCAAAATTTACATTGGGTATATTTGGCAAAATCTTACACTAACTATTCGAGAAAGTTTTTAAATTGCATTGCGATTCTTCTTTCAGCGATTTATGAATGTAACATAAAATAATTAGCATATATTAAATTTATTTCCGTATTATAAAACGCAACTAAGTTATCGAACACGCACGCATATATGCTTTCTTGTTGACAGCTACGGTATTTACATGTCTAGTTCCTCTCAAGTGGCACTGTAATCTGTGGATCCCGAGAGCTGTCCTTTAAAAACCTGATCGTCGGAGTTTAGGCAGAATGGTACAGTCTGATCTCAGAGTTGGTATATATAACACTGCCAAGTTTAACTGTATATACGAGGTAGAGTCAATAAGTTCCCGGAATGGTCGCCTACATTCACGCAGGTGTTCGTTGGAGGGGAAATATCTCTTTTGGAGGTTGGTAGCACTAATAAGGAAAACACACAGCCATCTGGAATTCATTTCTGGTACTGTCGGCGTTAGCTGCAGATCATTTCTGACAAAGCGAATTTTTCATTCGTCGGATTTTGAAATGTTGTCTTTAGAGCAGCGTGCAAACATCAAATTCTGCGTTTTGATCGAGAAATCACCTTCTGAGACGCTCGAGATGCTGAAGAAAGCATACGGAAAGGATGCCATGAAAAAAACGGCTGTGTACGAGTGGCATAAGCGTTTTCGTGAAGGTCGCACAAACATCGAAGATGACCTTCGGACTGGGCGGCCTCCTCTTCCACCGCAGATGAGAATGTTAAGCATGCTCGAGAAATCGTGCGTGCGGAAGACGAATAACCATTGATGCTATTGCCTCTGAACTTGGAATTTCACATGGGAGTGTTGTTCACAGCATTCTTCATGATAATTTGAACATGCATCGTGTTTGTTTACACATGGTTCCAAAAATGTTATCACCTGAACAAAAAGAAGTGAGAGTGAACATGTCCAGGGATTTGAGTGACATCGCTGATGAAGATGACAGCTTCTTGAAGAAAATCGTGACAGGTGATGAGACATGGTGCTTTCTTTACGACCCTCAGACAAAACGTCAGTCAAGTGAATGGAAAGCAAAAACATCACCGGAAGGAAAAATTTCGCTTGGACAAAAGCCGAGGGAAAGTGATGTTGGAGGTGTTTTTCGATTACAAGGGCGTCATTCACTATGAATTTATTCCTCAAGGCCAAACTGTCAATAAAGAACTTTACCTGGAGATCCTTAAACGACTACGAGATGCAATCAGACGAAAACAACCTGAAAAAGGGCAACAAACGATTATTTCTTATGATTTGCCTCCATTGAAGCTGTTATGAATAAAATATTTTAGCCAAAAAATCAAAGTTTCTATATTTATTCGTTTTTAGAAAACAATTACGTAAATTAAAGCTTTCTTAGATTTGGCTGAAAGTCAATAGGATTTTATTAATACCGATTTGGTATGCTTCTATCATGTAATTCGCTTCATTTTCAAGAGATATGTATCTCTTCCTGTAGGAAAGTAAAATTTTCTAATATCTCTAGAACAACTAGTGATAACTACTCAACGATGTTCTCCATTTCTTTCTGGTTAGAAGTACCTGCAAATCATTTACTCCTTTAACAATAGTGAGTAGTATATATAATGTTAAAAAGAGTCTATTTTAAATCAAAAATGTGCAATACCTCAAAATACACATTTTATCGTTCTGTAAATGGTGTAATTTAAAAAATAAAATATTACATATAAAATTAATATTTTTGTAATAAATTTTAATATAATCATTTAAAATTATTTTTAATTATCGAAATAAGAAAATTTGAAGATCCTGGCCTTCGAGAAAATTAAGAAGCTGACAGTGTTATTGATTATATACCAAATATATTTTGATTTGCTTGATTTGTTTGATATATATACTGCTGCATGTGGAAAAATAAAATTTTTAATGAGAACTTCTAAACAATGGTATTCATTTATTTCCTGTTAAAAGTAATTGCAAAATGCGTAATAACTTAATAATATTAAGTGCATTTCATTTTTTTTTATTTTTCCTGTTTCAAATAAAACTTGCAAAATATCTCGAAAAACAGTGCATATTAGATTTCTATATAAATGATGATATACTTTAATGTTGTCTTTAATTTTGTTGATAAGCATAAGTGGCAACAGAGATAGGTTAGCCCCTGAATCCAGAAGTAATTGGGTTTGCAACAGAGATAGGTTGACCCTTGTATCCAGAGGTAACCCTTGTATCCAGGTTTGCAACAGAGATAGGTTAGCCCATGAATCCAGAAGTAATTGGGTTTGTGTGTCATTAAATTGTGCTTTCTCATATTTTTCACTTACTGAGGCGATTTTTCATTCTGCCTATTCCATTTTTCCACAGAGATTTTTGTATTAATCAGAGATCTGCCCCTGTTTTGCAAATTTATATTTTTATTCATATCTGAAAACGCCACACTCAGTTTAAATGTCTTCTCTCGCTGTTTTTGTATCTTATGCATCTCTTTGTGATTGTAAGTATCTTGCCTGCCTTGCATATTCTTCGCAAGGGGAGGGGGGGGGGGGGATATCTTACTCTCCTTGCCTATTCTCGCTTTCATCTAGGGCTGGCGTTCTGACTGATAATTCGATGTGCCCGGTTTCTGTTAGCCATCGAAAGTTTGTGTCATTCATTTTTTAATGAAAAATTACATAAAAAGTGATACTTTACATAACATTAAAAGTTCTGACATTTTAATGACTATTTCAAAATTTCATTTTAAAATTAGAGGGGGGGAGGCTTCCATTATTCCCCAAATGTAATATTCATACCGAATTCCATTTAAAATACTCCATTTGTTTGTGAGATATTGCTTCCACAGACTCACGGATATACATACACTACCTCAAAAACGTTCGATTTAAGTTCAGGGATGCTTGAAACATGTTCTCCCAGGTAGCACAAATACAAAATTCTTACGTATCAAGCATACATAATCTTAACGTGTCAGGCCATATGGAATTATTACGCAAAAATGGTACGTTAAAATACGGTATACCAACCGTTATAAAAAAGGTTATTATTACATATTCTTATACATTATTATTACGTATATTCACATACATTATTATTACGTATCCACATACATATTTATTACGTATCCACATATGTTATTATTATCTATATCCACATATGTTATTATTATCTATATCCACATACGTTATTATTATGTATATCCACATAAGTTATTATTATGTATCCACATACGTTATTATTACATATATCCACATAAGTTATTATTATGTATGCACATACGTTATTATTACATATATCCACATAAATTATTATTACATATCCAGATACGTGTATACATTACGTATATTCACATACGCTATTATTACGTATCCAGATACATGTTTATTACGTATCGCATAGATGTATATTACGTATATCCACATACGTATTTATAATGTATTCCCATACATATTTATATTGTGTTTCTACATGTATTTATTACATGTTTATATTGTGTTTCTACACGTTTTATTACGTGTTTATATACATATTTATCACACATTGGACAACTCTACAATGTAGTGCATGTTGCAGACATGACATTTATAAAGTTTTATGCATCTTTGTAAACAAAAATATTGAGCTAGAATATATTTTTACAATAGATGTCAATTTTTCAGATTGATTTGACTTCAATAACGTACTTGAATTTATATAAAAAAAAATTATAAATTGAAGTACATATTAATATTGAAATCAACACAATCTGAAACAGTATCTTTAAAATTTAAAATACATTCACATAAATCATTTTTTTTACGATGCATCAAATGTGTCATGTATGCAAAATTCACAATACTATAGAATCACTCTGTTCATATGTAATATAATTTTTATTTTAATTTATATTATATTGTTAATACAATAATTATAAAAGATCATATAATTTAGGGAGTATTATTTTAAAATTCATAAATTATTCTTAATGTAAAAATGTGTTTTTTTCCCTTATTTTCAGTTTATATTTAAATATATTTTTAATTCTAATTATTTCTAGAAATTGTAAAAATTATAATCTACTACATTATGAAATATAATTTTGAATCTAAAAAATAAGCTATTTTAAATTGAAAATAACTAAAAAATACAGAATAAAATTTTGGGACATATAAAAATATTAAAAAACACAATACTTAAAACATTTTTGCAATTTTTAAAGAGTTAATTTTTTAAAAGTAAACTTCAATACTAAAAATATATCAAAAATCAATATTAAAAATATTGTAATTAAGTTGATAGGCTATTTTAAATTATAAATAACTTTTAAGAATAAAATACTTGGAAAACAAAACCTCTTTTTGGCTATGCCAAACGACAATAAGTGGAGTGCCATTTGATATAGCTCTAGAAACCCTCTTGCTTTTAAAGTTATTCCAGTTGTATATCCAGCTTTATTTGTGCTTACTAAAAATAGACATCTCTGATCAACGGTGGTATCATACGGTTGTGATGATTTTTAAGAGTGAACACAGTGAGTAAGGGCACAAAACTTAAGTAGAACATATTTCTAGATGCACTGAACACAAACTGCTATAAAATGAATTAGCATTTTTTCGAATAATTATATTTCTTTTAAGTATATTTTTAATTTTAATTATTTCTAAAAATTGCAAAAAATATAATCTACTATGTTATAAAATATAATTCTGTGTATAGTGTTTAAAAAAAAATTCTAAGAATTATATATGTTTTTATTTCTTTTAAGTATCATGTTTATTAACACTTTACAACATAGTTGAAAAGTGTTTATGACTTTGTTCATTCTGTTTGTCTGTCTGTCCGTTAGCACGATAACTGCCGTAAAAATGACTTTATCAAAATGAAATTTTAATATGTTTTTCAGACGGTCTGTGGGACCTATGGGAATATAAATAAATAATATCACGCAATTAGTTTTTTATTGAACCCGGGTTGAAAAAATGAAATACATTGAACCCTATGGGACCTAATTTTTCAAACATTTTTTAAGCAAATTTAAAATTCACAAATTGCTTCGAAATTTTTAGGAAATATTCACATTATCCCATAAAATAGATATAAAAAAAAATTCAGTAAAATATGTTAAGTAGTTTTTTAATTAAAAATTATTTAATATAGGGAAAAAAACAAAATTAAATTCTGACTTTTGGGATATCCTCCAAAAAGAAAAAAAAGAGATATATTATATAATAAATATCTTTCCAAGAGTTTAATCATTTCAGTCATCACATCAATGGGTCACTGAATTAATGTCACAGTTTGACGATAAGAACCACATATTGAAACTGGAGATTAAAGGCGCTTCGCGCCTGGTGCTCTGTCTTGTACGACACTACTTTAGTTTAATCATTTTGTACATGAGAGCGGCTTCACATTCTAAAATAAATTTGGTAGATAACAATTTTTTAAATTTTTTTAAATTTTATATAACTCTTCATGATATACTTATTTGATGGCATTTTTAATGCACTTTCCTACGTCCTAGAGAGTTAAAATCTGGTACACAGCTTAAATTTGTTGAACATTTTATTCTACAAAAAATTGGTGGATCTTTAAATATAGATCATACATTTTTTTCGAAATGGCCTGCAAATAATCCCTGTTCACTTCTATAAATCATTGTTTTAATATTGTTAAAAATTCTGATGTGGGCAGCACATGTCTTTCCCTGCAGACTCATATTCACATTCTCTTTATTTCTTCAATAATAATTTGAGTTTATCAGCACAAAATAACAGCCATAAGTATTTTAAATGACATTGAATTCGCACGTTAAACTTAAATTTGGTTCTCATTTGATAACTGGACTTATTGTCAAAAGTGGCGTAGCGAAAACGCGAAAAAACTAGAATATCTCAAGAACGGCTAGTCCTAGAGTAATGGGGTTAGTCTTATTCTTTTGGTTGTCAAAAATCACGTATAAAATAGGGATTTAATTGATATAATTGAGCATACGTAGTCTTTTATTTTTATATTTAACGATTTTTGCGGGCCATTTCGCAAAACTAGCCCGTTCCTTTTTCCCGAATTGTACTAGAATAACCTACAAATGATTTATATACCAAATTTTGTTAAATTTGGTATATAAATCACTTGTAGGTTATTGAAATATTATACACCAAATTTTGTTAAATTTGTTCCATTAGTTTTTAGCTAGAGTGGATAAAGGCAATTTCTGCCGGCCATTTCGCAAAGAAGGCAGATTCTTTTATTACGAATCGTACTATAAACTAATGAACATCAGGATTTCTCACAAAAAACATACCTACCAAATTTTATGAAATTCGGTCCATTAGTTTTTTAATTAGAGTGGATGTAATATCCTCAGAGACACACAGAAACATACATAGATACACCCTTACACACACAGACGTCTTCCTAAAAATAGTTTTTTCGTGTTCTAGAAGTCCCAAAACGTGTAGATCCTTCGAAAATTTAAGTTTTGATCTTTGGCACAAATTCCAATACTTTGAATACATACACACACACATATATTATCTGTGTATCTGTATATCTAAATTCCATGCCTATGCAATTACAATAGTTGTGATTTTAAATGATCCCTAAACTTTTATTATTTCTTCAACAAAGCCTAATTTTAACTTATGCAGAATGCAAATATCTCAAGCGATTGTAAGGTGAGTTACATAAGAATTGCTGAATTTTTTTCACAAATTATTTAGCTCTGGAGTCTGGAATACAAGTTATATGAATGAAATATTCATTAATTTTGCATAGAGAATCAGATGATTTATATTCCGATACAGTTTTAAATATTTAAGTATAATAAATTACTGTAGTACTATGATAATGTAAAAGATATCACCACTGAATGTATCACATTTTAGAAATTTTTAAATGAAATTGCATTTCAGTTGGAAAGTGTTTCATAATCAATGCTTATACGTGATTGATCTTTCTTGTTTTTTTAAGTATAAAGCTTTTTCTACTTCTTCCAAGTGCCATGTTTTTAAAATAAATTTCTTCCAAGTATCAATTTTTTTTTTATTTTCTTAAAGTATCAAATTTGTTTTAATTTAGTATTGTGTTTTTTAACATTTCACCCTTGCATCAACTTTTTTAACACTTTACAACATAGTAGTTGAAAGTGTTTATGACTTTGTTCGTTCTGTCTGTCTGTCTGTCCGTTAGCATGATAACTGCCGTAAAAATGACTTTATCAAAATGAAATTTTAGTATGTTTTTCAGACGGTCTGTGGGACCTATGGGTATATAAATGAATAATATCACCCAATTAGTTTTGGATTGAACCCTGGTTGAAAAAATGAAATACATTGAACCCTATGGGACCTAATTTTTCAAACATTTTTTAAACATCCCATAAAATATATAAAAAAAATTTCAGTAAAATATGTTAGATAGTTTTTTAAATAAAAATTGTTTGATATAGGGAGAAAAACAAATTCAATTAAATTCTGACTCTTGCTATATTCTCCAGAAAGAAAAAAGAGATATATTTTATAATAAATATTTTCCAAGAGTTTAATTATTTTTTTTATCATACCCATGAGTAAATTATTTTCAAAAATCATAACCAAGTAGGTCATATAGTACGAAAGATAGAATCGATACCGTTATAAGTAGAAATGGGTGAATAACACTTTTCTCGAATTCGTGGATTCTATTAGGCCGTGTAGAGTTAGTGAGTTTGTCACCAATGTTAATTTGACGCAAATGAGCATTATTTTGCAAAAATGTTAAGATATTACATAAAATAGTTCTTCACTTCTGCTGGACTGTCAAATTGTGGGCTGCAATCAGAAATAATTTTGCCATCCGCAAACTCAGCAAGCTTTTAATATAACGAGAAATTTATATATTTTAATTTTCTACAATTCCTGAATGAAATTCTAGCACAAATTAGTTGCGTAGGCTCTTTTTCAGCAACTACAGCAAATGATATAGTTCGCCAAGAGATAAAATAAAAAAAATATTTCCTATTGAGAAACATGTTCACTTTTCATATGTAATACCATGCGATAAATTTGGTGACATCATTCTCGTGGATCTAGCTTGTTCCATTCATGAAAAAAGATACTTTTTAAGTAATACTTTTGTATTTGAACGCCAATAGTCTATTATATGCTGTAAGAATAACTTACTTCTCCGTCCATAACGCTTGGCGAGATTTTGGTGGAATGTCGCCAACTTAGCGACTTTTTTAAATGTTGCTAAATTAACGGATAAACTCGCCAAATGGATAAAAATGACAACTCAATGACAAAAATTCAATATCTTGGAAAGAATATAAATATCTACTATAAAAATAATCTATTTTTTTTACTGTAAAAGTAGTAAATTCATTGCATTATATAAGGAAAGTCATGTGCTGCCCACATCAGATTTTTTTACGTATTATCTGTTTATCTAAATTCTGAGCAATGCAATTACAATATTTTTTATTTTAAATCAAGAAATATTCATTGATTTTACATATAGAGGCAGACGATTTATATTACAATGGCATTATTTGAATAAAGTTCATTTAGTGTAACTAGCTTGGAGTTAGAAAGAAGCAGATGAAACTCCTATGGAAGAAATGCTTAAAAATGCCATAATGTTTTGAGAATTATATGTAGGTGTCGCTAGTGCTAGTAAAATGGCTGCTATTGCTAATTGACACAACAGAAAGGCATAGTATTAAGTATATGTATTTTTGATTAGTTTTAAATTAAGAGTTAACAAATTATGTGTATAATTAGCCAGTATTTTTTCATAGTAGTAGGATAGAGTACAGAATCCATGGAGATAAAAATAAATTGAAAGGTAAAATAATTTTAAATGAGTAGGAATATTCGTTATTGTTTCAGTTTTAACTTGTGTGGCGATTGTGCGCCGCCGGGCCCCGAACCAGGGACCCTTTGGTTACAAGACCGACATTATAATCACTGAGCAAAAGCTAGCTCCATCTCTGTTCTTATAATTCGGGTACTGGTTCCGTGTGGCATCTTTGATCAAATGTCTTTGCTGCCGCACACTCCCTCCGCTGATGATGAAGGAAGGCCAGGAGGCGTGTCGCCTCGGCATGACGGACAGTCGTGGTCAACCAGGAAGGGAGTGTCAAGGCTTCTGACTCCGTGTGGTGCTGCCATCTCATGTTGAGAGGCGAAATCGTTGGAGAGGAATGTTGCGTGTTTCAAACGTCCAGGGTAACCACTGTGGCGATTGTGCGTCGCCGGGCCCCGAATCAGGGACCCTTTGGTTACAAGACCGACATTATAATCACTGAGCAAAAGCTAGCTCCACCTCTGTTCTTATAATTCGGGTACTGGCTCCGTGTGGCATCTTTGATCAGATGTCTTTGCTGCCGCACTTGCATTGCATTATTTATTTTTACAAAACTGACAGTTTAAAAAATATTTTAGGTCTTTCGCCATAGAAATTCATGCAATGCAACTTATCCCAGCACCACCTAAATTATTGTTTCAAATCAAACGGTATTGGCGTTTTCTTAATGTGAAGTTTTAACTCCTTACTTTTTACCTCCATGGTTACTAGCATTGTATTTTTTTATTGTCTTTTTTGAAGTTTTAAGTTTTCAAATATAATAAATTACTGTGATATTTTAAAAAACATCAGTGCTGAATGTATCACAATTTAGAGACACTTAAATAAAATTACATTTTTATAACCAATGCTTTATGTATGATTGAACTTTTTTAATTTTTTCTAAGTTGCATGTTATTTTAAAATTTCTTCCTAGTATATTTTTTTATTTCTTCAAAGTATCGTGTATTTAAAAAAAATTATATCAAAATATCATTTTTAAAATGCTTGTAAATAAGACTTTTCTGTACGATTTTTTTTTATGAAAATTCGACTATTATTCATATTTTTTCATAAGTTTTCACATTTTTTTCAGTGTCAATTTCAAAATGTACTCTTGCTCATAATGAAATCTTTTCCTTTTTAACACTTTACAACATAGTTGAAAAGTGTTTATGACTTGTTCATTCTGTCTTCTGTCTGTCCGTTCGCACGATAACTGCCGTAAAAATGACTTTATCAAAATTAAATTATAGTATGTTATTCAGACGGTCTGTGGAACCTATAAGAATATAAATGAATAATATCACCCAATTAGTTTTGGACTTACCCGGGTTGAAAAAATGAAATACATTGAATCCTATGGGACCTAATTTTTCAAACATTTTCAAGTGAATTTAAAATTCACAAATTGCTTCGAAAGTTTTAGGAAATATTCAAATTATCCCATAACGAGTATGAAAAATATTTCAGCAAAATATATTCGGTAGTTTTTTAAATAAAAATTAAAATAATTACACCTATATTATATGAAGAGATCACATGACTTACTTCAAAATAAGATATGGCATCCATCTTGTTGTTGTTGTGACCCAGACCGTCCGACCTACCAGAAAGGTGTAAGGTAACCATTTGGACGGCGGGGAAGTGGGGGGAGGCATTCACAGGACCGTACCCTCCTTCCCCTACCACCAACCTCTCGAAAGGACTTACGGACCCACATGTTTAACGTGATCGTACTCTGCTTGAACCCGGCAGCAGTTGTGGCAGAGTGCAAATCCAGTGCGTAAACCACCGGGCTACTGCGCCCGAAATGTGCCAACAGCACGTGGTGTTCTCAGGTGGTCACCCACCCAAGTACTAATCGCGCCCGATGCTGCACGACTTCGTGATCCAACGAGAACCGGTATTTTCAGCACGGTAGGGCCGTTGGCTCGGCATCCATCTTGTGTCAAAATCGTGATTTTTCAAGTTCTTTTTAATTTATTTAGTGTTGTATCCGTCCCAAAACCACTTTATTTTTGCTCAATTTTTGTACATCTACATTATGAAGCAACGCAATTACAATATATTTGAGTTTAAATGATCAAACATTGATTATTCCTACAACGAATCCCAATTTTCACTTATGGAGAATGTAAACACAAAGATGTAGGATGAGTCATATATAAAAATTGCTGAATTTCTTTTAACACAAAATTATTTAGCTCTGGAGTCTGCAATAGAGTTGATATGAATGCATGCAATTCAGGACCAGTGATGCAGAAAAGAATGAAGAAAGACACAAGACGAGAAAACAAAGTTTATTACAAGAAAGCATCACTGATGAAGGTCAGAGGGGGGTGCAGCTTCACATTTTGACGAGGACCCAGAAGGCGGAAGACCGACTTTATCCTCAAGAAACATCCATGCCTCATTCGGGATTCGAACCCGAGCCCACAAGACAGCAGCCGAAGACGCTATCCACTTCACCGCCTGGGCAGCATTTTTCATACGTAAAAGTAATCATTCCCCCTCCCTCCCCTTAGGGCTTCTTGCTAATCCCCTATCAGCTTTGGCTTTAGACACAGGTGGTCAGGGATCTCCCTTTATGTTTATCGTAACCCTTCCGAGTACTTACCACGTCCGATGCTACTTGATTTCGGTGATCGGACGTGACGTCATACAGTTCTCGAAGCTTCTAGCAATATCAATTTCCTCAATTAATCTACCGTGGCGGATGAAGCATATATTCTGTGTATCTAATAACACTGAGTGCAGTTATTCCTTCCCAGCAGGCTTGTATCTTCGTGTTTTGGGTTCACGCATTGCTTGATTTATATATTTTAACTTATTTAATTATATTTAATTTAACTTTTATTTTATATATCTTCCCAGCATTATTGTATGCATATATTACTTTAAGCATTAAATATTGCTTTAAAAGCAAATGGGAAAAGTGCATGTTTTCAGCATTATGGTATGTGCATGCATGCTCGGAAAAATTACTATGAAAAGATGTAGAACCAGTAAGTGAACAAAATCGTACAAGCAGAAACGGTATTCTGAAAATAACATAAAATTAATTATAAAAAATTTATTCTTTAAATGATTAAAATAATATTAATATTTAATACTGTCTAAGCGGAGATTGAATGAAAACATGGTCCGAGATTGCATTTGTTGTCATGCATGCATGTTTATTTCAAATCTTGTAAAATCATAAATTATTCTTTTACATGTTTTTATATATTTTAAACTTAGACAGGTATAATTACACTAAATGAAATTTGCTTCATTTATAACCTACCTGCAAGTAAAAATACTTATTTATTAGTGTTGGTTAGTGTTTATATTAAAATAATTTTAATCTATATAATAGTAGATGCAGCAACTTTCATTTAGTGTAGTTATACATGTTTAAAACTAAAATATATAAAAAAGATGTAAAAGAATAATTTGATTTTACAGGATTTGAAATAAACATGCATGCATAGCAACAAATGCAATCACTGTCCACGTTTTCATTTATTCTCTGCTTAGACAGCGTTAAGTATTAAAATTATTTTATTTATTTAAAGTATAATTTTTTTATAATTTGATGTTATTTGCAGAATACTGTTTCTGCTGGTACGATTTTGTTCACTTAATGATTCTACAATCTTTTCGTAGTATTTTTCTGCTAATGCATGCGCAGAATGCTATAAAAACACAATGCTGAATAACATTTCTTGTTATTTAAGATTTTTTTTTATTTTAAAAACTTTTACTTTTCTGTTATAAATATTTTGTGATGCAAATTTTGTACTATTAAATTCATATAAAGCTTAAAATAATTTTTTTCCCCAAAAAATTTTCAAATTTATCGCCTTTTAGAAACTTTTTTAAATTCACGAAAATTGGCATTTTCCCCCCATAATTAGTATGGTCTCAAATTTGGTGATTGTTTTTTACACCAATTCTATTATGGTATCCAATGTTTATAAAATGCATCTTTAACTTATAAAGAGGCATTTTCTGCCAATTTTTTTTTTTTGCAAATTTAATGATATTTAACTTGCAAAAAGTTATAAGAAAATAACCAAATGTGCATAAAATCAAAAGGAAAAGACTTCATTATGAATAAAAACACATTTTAAAATTAACACTATGTATATTTAACTTCTAAAAGGAAATAGTCAAATGTGCATAAAATCAACAAGAAAGATCGTGCATAAAGCATTTATGAAACACTTTCCAACTGCAATGCAATTTTATTTCAACATCTCTAAATGCGATGCATTCAGCAGTAATATTTTTAAAATTATCACAGTACTACAATAATTTATTACATTTGAAAACTTAAAACTTCATTGAAAAAAATGAACTTTATTCAAATGTCATTGAAATATAAATCACTTGACTCTATGTAAAAGCTGTAAATATACAATCATTCATACACTTTTAGTTCATTCCTTTCATTTATCGCAATACTACAATCATTTATTTTATTTAAAAACTTAAAACCATGGAGGTAAAAGTAATTTAACTCTATGCTTAAAACTTCATTGAAAAAATCTGCTATAAAATCGTCGGATAAAGTCGGTCTTCCGCCTTCTGGGTCCTCGTCAAAATGTGAAGCTGCACCCCCCCCCCCCTCTGACCTTCATCAGTGATGCTTTCTTGTAATAAACTTTGTTTTCTCGTCTTGTGTCTTTCTTCATTCTTTTCTGCATCACTGGTCCTGAATTGGCTCCACCGAAACAGGAGGTCATTTAGTCAACAACGTATGAAAAATGATAATTTTAAAGTTATATAAACGGTATTTATAACATATGATAAACAGTAATCCATGAAAATGCCTTCGGGAAAAGGGTTAGAGAACAAAGCTGAAAGAGGATTTGAGCGGGGTGTGTGTGTGTGTGTGTGTAAAAGAAGGAAGCGATAATGGTTATTTTTACGTATGAGAAATGGTATTTCTAACATAATAAAACGGTTATTTTAACGTATAATAAAGAGTAATACATACGTATTTAAAACGGTATTTCTACATCCGGTATATTCATACATGGTAATTCATGCGTATGATATACGGAATTTTTATATACAGTTTACTTATAACGGTATTATAACCGATGTATTACTGTTTTTCATATAAAACGTATAAACGGTTTAACAACGGTCATAATACCGCATGTGTGTTACTTGGGGTTTTGTCAAAAACCAGAATTTAAATTTTTAACCCCATCACAATACAATATACTATACATAGGGAAAGTAATAATTGGTTTCCATTTGAGAATCTTCAAGTTCTTACTCACCTTGCACTATTTGTTCACAAGTCAATTCTCGCAAATCGCACTTCTTCACCTTATTTGGAAAATCCATTCCTTTGGGTTTAACAAAGCACCATGGTCACAGTATACAATAATACAAGTTGAATCTATCGCAATCATCTACAAACTGCCTACAGCATATCATTATAAGTAATTAATCATAAATTTCAGCATGTAAGTAAATGTCAATTAAAACTTAAAAAAAAATCATAGAATTGCACTAAAAGCATGAAAACATAGGACAGTAAAATCATCCAAATTTCTATGCCTAAAACAATAATCACTTAAAGTACAATTTTGATAAAATAACATTGTTTAACTCGCAGTTTTTGACATCTTGAGCCCCAATAACTCCTCAGAACACTACATGTTTATCTCTGATTAACACAGTTCCACTTCAGATACAGCTTTGCTCCAGAAGAATACAGTTTACACTGCCAAACAGTCACACGCTAAAATATTCGGCAAGCCCTCAATATACACTTCAACCACACCAACGAAATCACTTAAAAAACACATAGACAAATCCATGGATACACTTAATTGCTTTCCAACCACGCTGAATGAAAATTATAAATGTCCTGCTTCAAACCAACACAACCATGGACGAGTACTTCAAAACTCAAACAAGGCAATTGTATTGGAATTCTGCCCTGCTGACTACTCCAATAAACTTTTCCACCTATAGTGTATTTGAGCCATTAAAACAGTTTCTTTTTAAATATTTTATTACAATTCAACAATCATTTTTTCACTTTATAAACACTTATATCTTGCACAGTGTTCTACTTTCCAAGCCTGAAAGTCACATTCAAAAACAGGCACGTAAAGTGCTCCTAACTTTGCTGACCTTCTTAAGAAAAATCCTTCATACACTTAACTCGAGATGAGAATTCCGTTCTGACTGATCAATCCCGACTGGGCCTCTTCTTCACTCAC
Source organism: Amaurobius ferox (assembly GCA_951213105.1). NCBI lineage: Eukaryota > Metazoa > Arthropoda > Arachnida > Araneae > Amaurobiidae > Amaurobius > Amaurobius ferox. Next base: position 156,131,873 of record OX578142.1, read on the forward strand.
TCACAGGGTTGCCAAGGAGCGCTAACTATTGCCCTCCTTGATGATGCGATCTTTACAGCAACTTTATAGCTAACAGAAGAGTGAAAAGGTAAATCAATAGAGTTATGTGGACAAACCTCTTGACTTTGAAGTTTAGAAATGAAATTCAGCTTATTGAATTTACGCAACTTCATCCTTTTTCTGAATTTTAATTTTTGCTGTTTTTGTTGTCAATGTTAGCTTCCAAAACATGTTTTTGTTCCACTTATTTTTTTGTTTAGATTCTGGGTTTCCTTCACTGGTTTGGCAATTTTTAATTGAATTGGGCTTGTATGAATAAATAATTTGAATCCTGTGTTAGATGTTTACTTTTCTTTTTTAATATTTTGCTATTCATTCATTGTGTTCTACCTCTTGTTCCTTCCTGCTGGTTACCTCTTTATTCTTCTCTGGCCATTGGCGACACTCTTTTCCTGCCTCAGTCACAATTGCTGTTAAGCCAAGACGCTTACTTTCGGGCTACCATGGGACCGAAGGTCCCTTACGCCCACATCAGGATATACAAATGTCTCTGTATGTAGTTGTCTCATGGAGTTTTGATAGCAATATGCACACATCTTTATGGTCGTACAAGCACCAAACGACCTCGAGTCCATACACTTGGCTGAAGTTCATAACATCATACACAGCTTCAAAGTGAAGAAATCACCCGGCTCTGATAAGATCAGCAACAGAATGCTGAAGAACCTTCCCCTTGCTTATGAGTGCTGGCTCACCGTGCTCCTTAATCATATGTTTAATCTTCGTTACTTTCCCCAGAGTTGGAAAACTGCTGATGTTATCCCTCTGATCAAAATTAATCAAAATCCTAAGTTAGCAGAAAGCTACAGACCCATTAGTCTTCTTTCTAGCCTCTTCAAAATTTTTGAGTTAGTGTTGCTTAGACGTTTGACTAGTTTCTGCAGATCGCAAGACATTTTAATTCCTGAACAGCACGGCTTTCGATCTGATTTTTCCACGCATTCCCAACTCATGCGTGTAGTGGAAACTATTCACAAAAACTCTACCAACAAGCAGTATACCAGCATAGTGTTTTTCGATATCAGTAAGGCTTTTGACAAAGCATTTATCCCGGGTCTGCTAACCAAGCTGGTCCGACTTGGTATTTCGACACAACTTTTGGCTCTCATCAACTCGTATCTTGCTAATCGTTCTTTCCGCGTGCGAGTTGAACATTCTTACTCTTCTCATCGGCCAATCAGAGCCGGGGTTCCACAGGGCGGTAACCTCAGCCCGCTACTTTTCAATCTGTATATCAATGATATACCCAGGATCCCACAGGTACAGCTGGCCATCTTTGCTGATGACACGGCACTGATTTCGAGAAGCTCTTCACCACACAACGCTATCAATACACTCCAAAGCTACATAAATAGTCTTGAGCACTGGCTCGTGACCTGGTGAATCAAAATTAATCCGATCAAGAGTGCAGTCGTCATATTTCGTCCTAACTACCGAGAACTTAGTCTTAACTTCTCCCTTAAAATTTTCAATGATCCGATCCCCTTTTCACTGTCCGCAAAGTATCTGGGCTCAAGGCTCAAGGCAGGGTGGGTTTAGTGAAGTGCCCAGGAGAGGATAAAATCCTCCCTTTAAACTACAGGCGAAAAGGAAGATCAAGAAAAAGAAGATACAGAAAAGGAAAAGTAGAATCTAAGAGGTGCTAGGGAGGAAGACAACATCATGCCGATTCCCAAGACTTCATAAAGGAAAAGGACTGGGGCCCAAGTAGGCGTCCAGTACAGAAGAGGAAGAATGGGGAGACAGATTTGCACCAAAGAGGATGCAGGGCCTTGCGCAATGAGTACCTACATGAATTTAAATGTTAAAGTTTAGGAAGTTATGGAAAGCTTGTGAAGTACGCGAAATTTCCCAAAAGCAAGGGAAAAGCACAGAAAAAGCTAGAAGGTTGCACCAAAAAACAGAGAGAAAAATAAAACTATGTTAGACGAATCCGCTTTTTAGGGCGGAAATAAATATCACGTACCGGTCTTCCAGGTAACGACCGAGGGCGCTTTCGCGCCCTTGGGTTACGAGAATGGTAACGATGGATACTGTCTAGCGTAGGATTATTGACACTTCTCAGACCTCTATGAAATTTGATAGATAACTTTTTGACGTGTGCCAAAACGGGTCTAATTTGGAGGTCTTTATGCAAAATTTCTAACTGGACGTAGTTCGGAAGATTTGCAAACGAACGCAAAGCGTTATTTTGAATGATTTGAAGCTTCCTAAGGTCAATCTCAGCTGCGGTACCCCAGATAGGAGAACCGTACGTCATAATTGGACGTATACAGGACTTGTATAGTAATAACTTATTATGGATTGACAGACGGCTATTTCTAGCCAATAGGGGACGTAGCTGAATGAATGAAAGCTTCAATTTCTTGCATGTTTCAGAAATGTGATGCTTCCATGATAATTTTGAATCTAAGTACACTCCAAGGTACTTATAAGAAGATTGCCAGGGAATGGGCTCGTTATTGAGAATTAAATTAGTGTTAGGGGGATCCTTAGGGGGCGGGAAGGTAACTGCTGCACACTTACTAACATTAACTTTAATACGCCACTTGATAAGCCATTACGTCATGTCATGAAGATAATTTTGAAGAATATTGTGCACGATATGTGTCTGTTTATGTTGTGCGATCAGGGCCGTGTCATCAGCGTAGAGGCTAAGGGAGACACCGGGGAACGTGGAATATCATTAATATACAGGTTGAATAATCTGGGTCCAACAAGAGAACCTTGAGGGACCCCGTTGAGAATATTCCTGGGAGAGGAAAGAAAGTTAGAGACTTGCACTACGAAGCTACGCTCCGCTAAGTACGAGTGAAGAATTTTAATTAAGTCAGGAGGAAAAGAGCGCTTGATAAGCTTGAATAACAGACCATTTATTCAAACCTTATCAAACGCCTTTTGGATATCAATAAAGACTATAGAGGTGCTTTCTTGTATGCTACGAGCTTCATGAATAAGTTCAACGACCCGAAGAAGCTGGTGTTCAGTGGAATGTTTCTTTCTGAACCCAAACTGTTCAGGAATCAGGATGTTTTTCAGGTCGCAGAACTCATCCAAACGCCGCAATATCACATACTCAAAAAGCTTAGATAGACAGGAAAGAAGAGAAATAGGTCTATAGTTAACAGGTAAAGTTAGATTAAGACCAGGCTTGGGAATGGGAGCAACAATTGCAACCTTCCAAGCCTTCGGAAAATAGTTAAAATGTAAGAGAAGGTTAAAGAGTTTAGCAAGATAGCTTTTAAGAAGATTAGGAAGATTTTTCAGCATGTTAGGAGAGAGAAGGTCTTTCCCAGGAGCTTTATTCTTTTTAAGATTTTGAATACGGGGAAGAAGTTCATTATATGTAACTTCAGTCATAGTTTTAGGTGTAGGTGTAGAGAGAAATTGTTCAACCTTGGGATCAACAATCAATACCGTTTTGGCATCGTCAACATCATGATGTGGTTCAAACTGACTTCTAAGACTGTCTGCAAGCAGTTCAGCCTTTTGTGTGTTAGAGATGGCCCTTCCATTTGGACCTTCAAGGGTCGGAATGTGAGTTTTGTGCCTACGATAAAGTGAGGTAGCCCTCCAAATAGTGTTGTCTTTAGTCGTTAGGGACTCAACATAAGTGTTCCACCGTGCACTTGAAAATGCCTTAAGACGTGATCTCACCTGGGCTCGTGAGAAATTAAGGTCACGCTTAAGGCTGGGATCTCTGCTGGCCTGCCATTCATTACGAAGTCTATTTCTTTCTCTGATCATCTCCCGGAAATCCTGTAGCAATCTGTAGAAGTCGACTTTAGATTCCTTGGGCCGAGAGGACGCAGAGTAGGCATTGCGAAGCATGTCTTCAAATTTTTCTACCTCCTCGTCCAATTGGTCCGTGGAGCTGGCAACAGGAGGGGGCGGGGTTTCACTGGCAAGAATACTTTTATATTTTGACCAATCAGTTTTAAGCTTAGCAGTGTATCTAGGATCAAATTTATTTAGTTCTAACGTGTAAATTAAAGGGAGATGATCTGATGTAAGTTCATTAAAAGCCTCCATGCAATAAGTATAAGGAATGTTGCTGGTGATGGCAAAATCAATAACATTATTAAAATGGGTGGGTTCACCTGGGGCTACAATCTCATAGTTGTGCTCGTCGGCCCAGCGCTTAAGCTTGGAGCCTCGAACATCAACGCTAGGACAACCCCAGGCTTGGCTTTTAGCGTTATAATCACCAGCAACTATTATATGGGGAAAAATTAGGACCAGCTTTTAACTTGGGAGGAAAGTATACAGACGCAATGGTCAGGGGAGGATTGTTAGACAGATTTAATTGCACAATAGTAGCATCACCAGCTTGAAGAGGAGTGGGAAGACGAGAGTGCTGAATTTTATGACTTATATAAATAGCAGTACCTCCCGCAGGGCGATTGTTAACTAGATTCCTGTCATCATTGTATAAATCATAGTTAGCAATTTTACAACTTTTCCCTGGACTGAAAGGGGTCTCTTGGACCAAGAACAGATCTAAGTTATTATTTATACAAAAGTCCCTAGCGTCCTGGATTTTACCTTTAAGTTCATTGGCATTCCAGATGCCAATGGTAAGATCCTTCAAGATTCGTAAAGGCACAACCATGGCCGAAAGAAGGGGGGCTAACCTTGACTGACGAGAGCAAAGACGCTCTCGTATATTATGTTAACTCTGTCTATTTCGGTAGGAGCTTACCGCATGGCAGGTAGAGCATTTTTGAATGCTCTGCTAGTTATGTCCATACCATATCTGTCTTCGAATTTGAAGAGATAACTTAGAAAATCATCTGCAGCTTGATTATCGTTTGCTCCTTTAGGTGCTGCTAATTTAGGTTTGACGTTGAACGTCTTTTGTGAGTCCTCACTACGCCCTTCTGCGACAGCGGCATATGACCTCTGTGGGTTCACAAGCTTTTTAGTAAAGGTAGAGTTTACAGGAGGGGTAACTTTAAGTTTCGGAAATCTGGGGCAATTTCGATACGAGGCAGGATGGTTGCCTCCACAGTTGATACATTTACAAGGAGCTTCGTATACCTTGGTACATTCCTTGGTTAAATGGGGTTGGGCACATTTTACACAATTAGGGGGTAAGTGACAGGCATTGCTAGTATGGAAAAAGGATTGACATCGATAGCATTGTACTACCTGCTTAGGGCCTCTATACATTTCGATTTTGATGATGATACTGAAAAGATTTGTAAGTTTGTAAATTTGTTCATTAACTGGGGTTTTGGCAATTTGCACGTAAAACAACGGCATATTGACTCTGTTAGTCTTTGGGCCTCTTGCCAACTGCGTAACGCTTATGGTTTTGAGACCCAAGCCCTCTAACTCACGTGCAATAGCCGTTGTTTGAATGCAAATTGGGAGTCCTCTAATAACTACTTTGAGGGGCTTCTGATCATCTAAAAGGTAAGATTTAAACTCTACCTTGTTTGTAATTAAAAATCTCTGTATTTTTAGATATTCATCTCTTACATTAACATGTACTTTTAAAAAGTCTCCTGATCCTGTTAGTTTACTATTTAGATTTGGTACTATTTTCTTAAGGTCAGCAATTAAGTGTGACCAGTTAGTAGTTACTGCAATAAAAACTGGTGGTGGGCGACGTTCCTTTTTAGGAGCGTCTTCAGAACTTTTATCGTTTTCTTCAGCTTCAGGAGCTGAAATTGATTTTTAGAGTTATTTCCAATTTGGGGGATGTCTGGATTATCAATTAAAGTAAAAGAGCGGAGGCTAGCCGTGTGTCTTTTTTGCGGCTTCTGGAAGCCATCTTCATCTACACTTCTCGGGTGTTTCTTAGAACTGACTACATTATTTTTAGAACTACAACATTATTTACAGAAAGTTTACTGATGTCTGGCAAATTGGAGGCAGGTATCTGGTCAGAGGGGCAAGGAGACAGAGAATAACTGCCGGAGGAAAGCCTCCGACAGGACTCACCATACTTGGGCAAGTTGTGGGTTTCGACGAGTTTGGCAAGAGTCATCTCACACTTGTCTATGATTTCCTTCAATCTTTCTCTATCCAGGTTGTCATCGGCTTTCCTCCATAGGAACTTCTTCTCATTTATGATATCCCGGAGTTTGGCAGCTTCAGCTCTGGGGTCAGCATTGATGGGAACTTTTGAGAGATAATCAGCCTCTTCTATGGACCAGTCTGTCATCTCAATACTTTCATCCAGATTTTTCATCATCATAGTGGAGGTTCCTCCTGCAACAGGATCCGGAGGCTTGGCAATGTCAGGCGGAGGCGACTCATGGATCGGCACATTACGTGAAGTTCTCATTTTCGAAGCTCAAGAAAAACACAACCTCTTAGCTCGACGTCAAGAAGCAGAATTGTTGCGAATATACCGTAAATGTTTCGCAAAGTATCTGGGTGTCACATTGGACGCTAAATTAACTTTCGCAGAGCACATCATGAATAAGGTCGTAACAGCCAATAAAACCTTTGTAGCCCTTCTCCCACTTCTCGGTAGAAAGTCTCACCTGTCCCTTTATAATAAACTGATCATCTACAAACAAATCATCGCACCTGCGTTTTTGTATGCCTGCCCTGTTTGGGGTTCGGCTGCAAAAATGCACATTGAGAAATTGCAAGTGTTTCAGAATAAAGTTTTGCGCTGTATTGTAAATGCGCCCTGGTTTGTCCAGAACGAGGTGATTCATCATGATCTTAAAGTCCCACACGTTGCTGGGCATATTCGGAAAACTTCTCTAAATTTTTTCAGGAAGAACTCTAGCAAGCCCTGTCTGAGAAACGTAGATAGTAGCTACGACACTTCCACATCCTCCTACCTTGGAAAAAGAAGGCCTAGACACCTTCTTTCCGGGCCTACGGCGCCCCCGTGGAAACGCCCCAGGCAGGTGTTTCCTAACCTTTGCTTGCCGGACGGCGGAGAAGGCGACCATTACACCCTAGGAATGCCGGCTCTCTTCCTGGAAACATCGACTTTGAACAACGATATTGCTATTTTGATTCGAAGCATGGACTTCGTGGGGTAAGGTCGTTTGTCCGGTCCCTCCTGCTCTGTGCTCTTGGAATGGATGAGAAAGCGTTTTCACGTGTATCGACGTCGCTTGCTGCGTTCAAGAAGATTTTTGGCGCAGACAAGATGCTTGCTGACTGGAAAAGATTCAAAGAGCAATTTTTTGCTCTTCCTGATACAGTCCCCACACGTGGTGGATTGGATGTTAAAAAATTGGAAACGGTGAACTTCGACATAGACGAAATTTAGGTGATTGTGGATCAACCTCCTAAAGACATGACGAGGCATGAATGGGCCTATCTCAAAGCAAAGATTGCGCTTGCTGATGATTACACCGACGAGTACGCCGATGAAGAGATTGAAGAAATGGAAACCTCAGGTGAGCCCCCTATTAGTTTTTCTCATGGGATTTCTGTTGTCTCTCCTGCACAACCCTTGTCTCCTGGTACTTCTTTGTCGACCCAGACTGTCAGTACTATTGAAATCCCTGCTGATGTCATGGAGTTAATGATGAACTTTGAAAAATCTACTAGCAGCCCTACTGTTAACGTAGGAGCCAGCTCTAGTTCTGCCAAACACCCTCTCTCTGACCCGGATGAGGAAGGATTTACTAAAGTGTCGAAACGACACTCTGCTAAAATTGCAAAGGCTATCTCCTCTCCTCCCATTTCCACGGTCAAGCATGTGCTTGACCCTGAGGTTCCGGCGCCTGACGCCGCTGTTATTGAGGAAGTTCAAAAGAAAGAACGCCGCCCTCCTCCCTTTTTCATCGTACCCAGCCAAGGCTGGCATGATTATTTAAATCATTTGAAGACCATTCCCCCCTCCATAGCAAGTAGCTTAAGAGGAAATCTATTCAAAATTGACGTCAAAACCAGGGATGAGTACATCTCCATCCAGAAAAAGCTTACCATTGATAAAATTCAATTCAGGACATTTCTCTTGAACGTGGACAAGCCTCTCAAAGTTGTCCTTTGGGGGCTTCCTGTGCCCACCAACCCTGACTTAATCAAAAAGAAACTGGAAGAAAATGGCTTCCAAATAAGTAGTGTTACGCAGCTCTACAAAGGGCCAAAATCCAACCAAATTCTTATGCCGCCCTCCCCTTCTCTTTCAGCCACCACAGCTCAGTACTCTGCCATAGAGCCACTCCAAGACGAAGGCGGCACGCCATCAGCCGCCACTGACTTCTACTCAGCACCCTAAGTTTCCCACTAAGGGAACTCCTACTAAAATCCAGACTGGAGAATCAAACTTAAAACCTAGTGACCATGATAACATGGATTGTAATGATGTAATTGTTAAGGATGTAAATGACAAAAGTGTAAATGCAAATTCTAATGAAGTAAATAAGCCTAAGACTTATGCTGAAATTGTCGCTCAACCTGTAGTGTTAAAAAGTGCACCAAAACCAAAAACGGTTGTAAATAGTGGTAGTGATAAAAGTATGGAAGTAGAGAAAAAAGACCCAAAAGCAGAATGCTTTTTCATTAAGTTTAGAGATAACTACCAGGCTCTCCTAAAAAAGTTAAATGAGATCACAGGCAACAAAGTATCTGGCAAACTCTCAGGAGATATGCTTAAATTGATACCCAATGACGCTGACTCCTATAGGGTTGTTCAGCGCCATTTGACTAGTGAGAAAATCCCCTTTCACAGCTTAAACTTGAAAACAGAAAGGCCCAAAAAGGTAGTATTGAAGGGGCTACCAGCAAACTATAACATTGAGGAGATAAAACTTACTCTAATATCCATGGGATTAGATGTAGTCCGGGTTTCTCAACTGAGAAACACTAAAACGAGATTCCCTCTGCCGATATTCTTACTTAGCCTTAGGCCCACGGAAGACTGGCAGAGGATTTACAGGCTGACAAGGTTAGGATACTTGGCTGTGAAGGTAGAGGCCTTCAGAGCACGGGGCTTCAAAATTTGCTACCGGTGCCAGCAGTTCAACCACTCCTCTGAGAACTGCAGTATGCCACCAAAGTGCCTGAAGTGTGCTGAAGAACACTTCACACGGGACTGCCAGAGACCCAGGACAGAGAAGGCAACGTGTGCAAATTGTAATGGAGACCACCCGGCGAACTTCAGGCAATGCCCGAAGAAACCCTGGAACAGAGGAAAGGCACCGGGGTATGCCCCCCTCCCCCAAAAAATCAGATACCATCTTGGAGACAAAAGGCCCTCGGACTCAACCCCCAGGCACCCCCTCAGGGCTTCTCGCACATAGTGCCACAGTTAAATAGACACCAAACTTCAGCACCTACCAGATCGGTGCAAGAGCAGGCCCCCAAACCTTCGACCTCCAGAGAATTGACCCTGGAGGAAGTAAGAGCAGCTACTGCTGCCATTAAAAGGCAGAAAAAGTCAGACAGGCAAAGGAAGCAAAGGATAGACTGGATAAGAAAGTTGAGGAATGGAAAGAAACTAAACGAGGCAGGGAGGAAGAAGAGCTCGCGCAAACCCAGTCGTTCGTTAAAACGGGTGGAAAAAACCAAAGACTATCGAGTTCCAAAAGGACACTCACAAAAAAGTGCAAACCGCGGTTGAGGCTGAGGAAATGGAAGCTGAGACTGAACCGGCTGATAAATCTGATGCTGAAAAGATGGAGGATATCCTCAACCTCATCAGAGGATTTATCAGCATGTTCAATCTAGACGACATAAAACATCTGTTGATGCAGTTCGCAGAGTTAGTACAAAAAAAGAGCGATCCAATGGTAATGGTCTTTGAGGCCCTTAAAATAATCGCGGACTTTAAAAGTAAGTGAGAATCAAACCCGTTATGGCTAGGTCCCAAAAGGAATCAATAAAAATAATATTTTGGGATGCGAACGGTATATCTCCAAGAATAAATGAACTTAGGAACTATGTAAACGAAAATGACGTAGACGCCTTATTAATTCAGGAAACTAGAGTTAGAGAAAGTAAAAAACTAAACATAGCCAACTACTCTGGTTATCATAATCTTAGCTCAAATACTAATGCTAGAACGCCCCATGGAGGAACAGCAATATACATTAAAAGAAATATTCCCCACGAGGAACTAAAAAGCATAAATCTTCAAAGTATAGAAAATACTAGTATAAAAATTAAATTTAATAATACTAGCCCGTTTATCCTAACCTCAACATATGTCAAAAATATGAGTAGAGTAGACGTAGCTGCGCAACTGGAACTGCTTTTCTCGCGATATCCAAACACGATACTCGCAGGCGACTTCAACGCGCATCACCGAGCGTGGGGCTGTAGGAGAGCTAATGCACGCGGTACACAGATACATAGACTGCTGAACACCACAAACACTAACATTATTGAACCGTCGACACCAACCTGCTTCTCAGGCGCTAGCGGCACATTCATAGATTTTGTCCTGACGCGAAACAGACTACGCTCACACTATTAGTACCCTGGATGAATTCGACTCGGATCATCTACCGGTACTGGTGACATTCGACCTGAACACACCTCTTCTAGCCTCTTTGGGACAAGAGAGGAACTGGGAAGTATTCAAAAGAGCACTCTTCGAGCCGCACTTAGCAGTATTTAACATAATGAGCACGGCGGATATTTACTCTGCCACGCACACACTCACAACAGAAATCAAGAGAGCAATTGCCTCTGCCACAACACATCGTGAGTCTGCAAAAATGCCTTTCCAAAAAAACTTTCCCACCATGTCAAACAATTAATCAGGCAAGGGAATAGAATACGTAAGACATGGCAGGCTAACAGAGATCCCGCCCTTAAAAGGGAGCTTAACAGACTCACGTGCAGAGTCAGGGAAAAAATTGTCGCAGAAAAGCAGCAAGAGTATAAAGAACTAATCGAATCCCTTAGCCCAGAAGATGTATCGCTCTGGCTATTCGCAAAAAGACTCAGGAAACCTCAAATTAAGCTCCCGCCTCTAATGGATGGCGCTAAAATCGCGTACTCAGACGAGGAAAAAGCCGAGGCGCTCGCAAGCCATTATGAAAAACAATTCCAATCAAACCACAATCTAATGTGTCAGAACACCCTTAAGAATGGTTAGACAAACTTTAAATAACTTCAGGAATTCCCTGGTAACGGCTGAGATTAACCCAGCCACCCCGCAGGAGATAGTAGAAATTATCAAAAATCTCAAAAACCGTAAAAGCCCAGGGCACGACAAAATCAGAAATATTGCGGTTAAAAACCTACCCCTAAACGTAATATGTTACTTGACTATCTTAATAAAATATTAAAACTAAACTACTTTCCCAAAGAATGGAAGGAAGCGATAATCATAACAATCCCTAAGCCATGTGAGGATGCCACAATTCCAGCCAACTACAGACCAATTAGCTTGCTACCGACACTTAGTAAAATTACTGAGAAAATAATTCTTAAGAGACTGAACACGCACCTTAGTGAGAATGACATCATCATTCCGGAGCAGTTTGGATTTCGGCCAAAGCACTCCACCACTCATCAATTGCTGAGAGTGGTAGAATACATATCTTCTGGACTTAATAGTAAGACACCCACAGCTGCGATTTTTCTGGACATACAAAATGCCTTTGATAAAGTATGGCACTGTGGATTAGCGTACAAAATGATCACTTTAAAAGTCCCTGACGCTCTTGTCAAACTTTTAATCTCATACTTAAATAACAGACACTTTCAAGTCAGAGTAGAAGGTAACTTATCAACACCCAAGCTCATTAAAAGTAGTGTACCGCAAGGTTCTATCCTGGGCCCGACACTCTTTAACATATACCTGAACGACATCCCCAGGACTCTAAACACAGAGCTGGCACTCTATGCAGACGACAGTGCGATACTTGCAAAACACCCTATGTCTCAGTAATGCACAGACAGCTACAACAACACTTAGACATACTCCAAACATGGCTGGAAAAATGGCGAATAAAATTAAACCCCAATAAATGTCATTGGATCTATTTCTCGAGGAAAAACAAACCGCCGCCGCCACTGTATATAAACAATCATGCCTTACGCGCGGAAAAATCTACTAAATACCTAGGTGTAACGATAGATTCCCACCTAACCTGGAAACAGCACGTAACGAACTTAATCAAAAAAGCGTATATAACTACAGGAGCCTTATACCCAATGATAGGAAACGGAAATCTCAGTCATCAAAACAAACTGCTAATTTATAAATCGGTCATCCGGCCGGGAATGCACCCGTATGGGGATATGCCTGTAAAACTACAATAGACCTCCTAGAGACAAAACATAACAAAATCCTACGGATTATCAGGAAAGCTCCCAGGTATTTAAGGAACTCGGTAATTAGGAATGACTTCAAAATAAAAACTGTTAGAGCCCAAATTAAAAAGCTAGCGCTTAAATTTTACAAAAATTTGCCATCCGTTCCAAATGAACTGTTATTCAATCTGCATGACTATGATCATCGCAAGGCCAAATCGTGTAAGAGACCCCGCGCTGTTCTAAACATCGATAATCGGAATTAAATATCCAACTTCAAACATCTGATATCAAATAAAACTCGCGACTAATGCTCAAAACTCTAAGCTGCTAAAATGCTAGGTAACCCTCAGATCTGCATCAACCCCCCAAACTGCTTAAACTCTAAATGTGCAACAAACTGCCACACCTAGGAGCTAGGATAAATAATAAAAAGTAGTAAATAAAAACCTCGAACCTCTAAACAGGGTCACTGAATTAATGTCACAGTTTGACGATAAGAACCACATATTGAAACTGGAGATTAAAGGCGCTTCGCGCCTGGTGCTCTGTTCTGTACTACACTGGACTTTCATGCCCGGAATAAAATCTCCCTAATCAGTCGGTAATTTTTCTCTCATGTGTGAAGGCTGCACGTTTTGTGTATTCTGACCAAGATGACAGTTTTTGTCATTGAAACCAGTCGATACTATTAATTTTGTGTTGCATGCTGCTTTTATCGAATTTATTTTAGTTGTATTACTTTAGCAGCAGTTTGAGCTGTATGCAATTAACATGTACGTTGGATGAAATTGGATGTTAGTGACCAAAGGAAACCCTTCAACCATGTAGAAATAACATTCTACTTATTCTGTAAAATTACTTATGGATACCAAATTAAATGGTCGCTCAGTGTCAGATATTATTTTAAGATAATACCTGACCCTTCATATTCTTTGACTCCAGTTGCTATACTAGATAGACTTTAAAATTTGTTGTCCATAGTAATTTTACAGAATAAGTAGAAAGTTGTCTGTGGGTGGTTGGTAAATATATATTTCTAATATTTTAGTTATACCCTAAAATGTCTTTTTTAGGATATTGATGTGAATGTTGTAGCAATTATAAATGACACAACAGGAACTCTTATGTCATGTGCTCACAAAAACAGAGAATGCCGAATTGGACTCATAATAGGTAATTTGCAATATTTTTTATCTTAATAAATAGTTTTCGAAAATATACTTTGTTCATTCAAATGCAAATACAGTACGCGACTTCTTATCTGGTGTCCCAATATCCGGACGCTCCCCAAACCGGAATTCGGCAAAATAATGTCAAATTCTGCACCAACAAGCGATTTTGCCAAATATTGAACCAAATAGCGATTTTTACTTTAAAATCCTGCCAAATATTTTTTTGCCTTAATTAGCAATATCAATAAAAAAAAACAATGATGCGCTGAAACCTACATCTTTCCAAGGTTTGAAATAGGATGCGCGAACCGCGCACGAAATTAAAAAATCCTACGCAGAAAAGAATGCCGCTTGGGAATTTGCGCACACTCGCCGCCGTTGATCCTTCTTAAATTTCGAAAACAATCATGAGGAATTCTCGCGAGAGCGAATGAAAAGCAGGAATGAAAATATTCCATGGTTCGCGTTTTTTCCGGGAAGTTCGGCATCTCCGTAGTGCAATTCCTCTTTTCCGGAAAACATCCGAAGTAGCATCGAACAACATCCGAAGTAGTATTGGAAAATATTGAAAAAAAAAGTCATCAGCGCATTTGCCAAATGATAGAAAGTACGTTTAAGTAAGGAATTCTCGAAATTAATGAGAGTTAACTTTTGCCGAAATGCGAAGAAAAATATAGCAGCTATAAAATGTCATTCAGGGCCTTCTGATTGATCTCTTTAAATACTTAATCTAAGCAATAAACTTGTCATTTTCTCAGGAAAACCCGATTCTGTTTTTCATCTCCGTGGAAATATACACATCTGCAATATTTTAAAAAACATTGATGGAATTCCAACATCAAAATCATTTTCAATTAAATCCTATTATTTGGATGAAAACGGCTATTTTGGACCAAAAATTGACCCTAGCAAAAAGTTCCATTGCAGTATATTTATGGGGTTTTAACGTGTTACATTTATTAATTAGTAATTTATAAAAGACAGTTTAGCAATATCACGGAATTTTTTTATTTAAACACGATCGCCAGTATATATATATATATATATATTTTTAAAAATATTTTCCATTTTTTCAATCTTTTTCCATCCACTAATATTTTTATACTTTTTGTGCTTTTTATGCTGGGATATTATCTTTTAAACATATTGTTGATGAAATTGGGATATGTGTTTAGGATAACGAAATTAAATTTTTTTTTATTTATTCAGGCATTTAGAATTATAAGGCTCATCAGAAATACATTTGAAGAGCATAAATTAGACTTTGATGTACTTGCACTCATAGTTGAATCTCTCATTTCAATTAAAAATGAACATCCTTCTCATCTTAATTTTATTAAAAGTACTTTAAAATATTTTGAAACATATGAACAAAGGTGCTTCTGCTAAAATATTAGATGAATATGGTGAGGGCCTACTTTAGTTGAAATGTTCCATAAAAAGACTTCTAATAACTACCCTGAATAATCAACTTTCTTCAGACATTTTTTTTTCTTTCAAAAATTTTTTTAATCACTAAATTTGATACTATAATTACATGCAATTTGCATTTTAGTTAACCAAGTATATCTTTTCATATGGATTGTAAAAAATCTTTATTTAATACATGTTTTTAAAATTAATTATAATTTTCTATAACATTTTAGACCACACATTCCAGTAAGTTTTAGAAAAAGTGTTCCGAATTACGTAAAACCCCCTTATCCAGACTGCCTGAAGTCCCAAGCAGTCCTGATAATAGATTCTGTACTGTATATTTTCAGAAAGGGAGATGAACTGAAAGTAACTCATTAAATTAAAAGTTAAATTATGCAGATGCACAAATAGGGCATAACTGCAATCATTCCACTTAAAGTATGCAATAAATACACATTTTGTTTGAAAATCTTCATGCAAAAGAATCTTATTAGTTTTATTGCCAAAAAACTGCTTTTAATACACCTTTGAAAAAATATAATGTGTCATTGAAATTTTGAAATGTAACCCAACTTTGAATTATGTAGTGAAACCTGATAAGTTAAACAATCAAACAGTTACTCACTTTCCTGCTTAATTTAGACAGGTTAAGGAGAGGGATTCGGCATGGCAAGTGTTAGCCTTAGTCCAAAATTGAAGTGGGCCTCAGTCATCAATCTCTTCCAGCAATATTCCAGCCAAAGGGACACAGTCAACGGAATGATTTACACGACAGCATCTGAAGAACACCTGACAAGTAAAGACTCCAGTAGCCAATGGATTTGTGCATAGCTTTCAAACTTAGGCCAGCTTATAAATGTGTAAAAACAAGGATAGAGCTTTTTGGTTCATCGGGTTTAACTTACAAAAATGGTCAATGTATCAGTCAAATTGAAAAAATATTTTAAGGGAAATTTTTTTTTACTTTTAACTCTTTCTAGCTCAAGTACAGTTTATCAAATGGCAATAAAAGAAAAAAAAAGGACAGTGCATAGTTTTATTTTGTTTTAGTTGTTTCTTTAGCTGTGTGAAAATGAAAAAAATTAAGAAAAAAATGAAGTTTATATTTTGATTCCTTAAATTTAAATCTTTTTACTATGATGGCAATTAAAAAAAATTCATATTCCATTAGGAAATGTGGGAAATCCACAGGTTAATTGAAGGGATGCTATAGGTTTGGAGTTCATATCCATTGCAGTGAAATATTCAGAGAAACTAAATGTTCAAAACAAAATTAAAACAAAATATTCCCCTGAACTTCAACTATTTAGTTTTCAATATAACTTCTTTAAAAGATTCCAAAGGTTCTTTAAAAGATTTTTTTCCAATTTGTCATTTTATGTTATAGATAAAAATTAAATGGTTAAGTAACTTGACTTTTGCATTTCATAGGTACAGGGACTAATGCCTGTTTCATGGATACTGTGTATGTGAATGAAGGACGACCCAAGCCAAAACCTTACATGGCAAATGTAGACAATGATGTTGACTTATGGGATGGTGACACATATGAGCCTCGCCAAGTTATTGTAAATACTGAATGGGGTGCATTTGGAGATGATGGTTGCCTTAATTTCATCCGTACACAATATGACAGAGAATTAGATAACATTTCTCTCAATCCGAGAAAACAGTTGTAAGTATACATTATTTCCAGTAAATGAAAAAATAATGCAAACTTATTAACTAATTTAAAATACAATCAGTATTAACAGATATAAAATAAAATGAATAAATTAAATCAGTCTTGAAATATATATTTTAATAGATTTGAAAAGATGATATCTGGTATGTATATGGGAGAAGTAGCTCGACAAGTATTGGTCAAGCTCACAAGAGATGGATTACTATTTGGTGGTCAGTTTTCAACTCAACTTCTGACACCTTATGCATTCAAGACAAAATACATATCTATGATTGAAACGTGAGTATATATCAGTCCAGAACACCTTTCACATTATTTATTCCCAATAGCTATTAGTAGCTATGACAGACAATAACAAGCCTTTTTAATTCTTGTTAGTGGGTAGGTGTATGGAGGTAAAACTTTTTTAAAATATTCCACGGACACTATCTCCTTGCTGGGAAAAGTGTTTTACTGAAACTGATCATGTAATTCAAGAGGTAGTTTACTCAGTCTTTTCTAATTTTTGTTGTCTATAAGATACATACACTCAGGTCCAAAAGTTAAGCAAAATGCGAAAAATTTGGAGTTAATATGGATACAACGGTTCACAATCAGTGTGTGGAGAATTGTGGGATGAAGGTAAATCATTGTGCATATGCAAAACAGTTCAGTCGATGTCGACATATGCAAAGCACTGGCACACGTCATAATGAGTATAAAACGGCCTCGAGCGGCATGGCCAGTGGAGGCAGAATTTTGCAAGTGCTGTGGTATAGAGCATTCTTAACAATGCGTTTCACTGGGAAACATCACAGAAAGGCATTGTTTTCTGTTTGGGGGAGTCATGGTCTGGGCAGGCATCATAATGTACGACCATACAGAACTCCACATCTTTGACACGGGGTCGGTTACCGGTCAAAGATACAGAGATGAAGTCCTCTAGCCTACCATTTGATTGTTTCGAGGTGCTGTTGGTCCTGATTTCATATTCATGGCTGATAATGCGCCTCCTTACCATGCGGCCTTGGTCGACGACTTTCTTCAAATTGAAGATATCCAGCACATGCAGTGGCCTGCCAACTCTCCTGATGTGAATCCAATATTGCATGTGTGGGATATGCTTGGGAGACATCTTGCAGCCTTCCCCTACCCACCAAACTCCTCCGTTCTGGGATTGAAAACTGCTCTCCGTGAGGCTTGGAACTCTTTGAGCACAAAACTCATTCAAACCCTCATCAAAAGTATGGGAAATCGTTGTGCAGCATGCATGGCTACTCTAGGTTCCCACACACTGTATTATACTGCAGCATCATATAGTTTTAATCATTCTATTTCACTGAGGTTGACACTCATATTGTGACCCTTTTTTTTTCAACCCTTTTCTTTGGATAATAAAAGTCATTATTATCCTTGTTTTGCATTGTTTTCCTGTTCTATAACCCTATTATTCTCACATACCGTGTTTCCTTCTATTTTAATATAGATTTCCTGAAATTTTCACATAAACAGCAACTATGTTTAATTTCTGGACATGAGTGTATATAGTAACCAATCGCATATCTCACAAATCTCTGCAACAATACAAGGCTTTAAAATATTTTCATTAGTTTCAGCTAAAAATCATGAAGTATAAAATAAAAAATGCTAAAACACAATATATATTATGTATTGTGTTATTCATATATGCAGTTCAAAAGTAAACAGTCTCTTGAAAAAGTCAACTTGAGCAAATATTCACTTCACCTCACATTATTGGTATATGAAATAACTCTAACAGGGTTGCCACTCTCCAGAGAATATGAAATTCCCTGACTTTTCCAGGTTTTCCAGATAAATTCCAGGTTTATAAAAAACAGCGCAATAAACTATTCAGTTAACCTAGGCTTACACGTATACCTTTTCTCTGTGTTTTAACATAGAGAATATAATATTATAATTGGGAATATATTAATTGGAGTGTAAATATTAAAATATTTAAACTTCAATTAAAAATTTGTTACAAATTGGGACAAATAAATAATATTTGACATACATATACAAATAAAAAAAATCAATTGCTTTGGTAAATTAGACAAATCATGTACACTTGTTATAATAAATGTGGTAAAATAAATTAACACCAAAAATGTTAATATACAAGTTATGTGATAGTGAGTGAATATAGTATGTAGAAAAAATATTATTTTTGGAGATTTCTTATTTTGTCTTCAATTAGTGCAGCTTCTTTTTGAGCATCTACCATTATTTTGCTTTTCTTCCATTCTAAACTTTTCAGTTCTAAAGCAACACATTTTCAACTGTCTTCCAATTGTTTTTTATTACTTTCTGCTTCTTTCTTTCTTTGCATAGTATCAATGTACCTGGAATGTGCACATTTTACTGACTGAATCATGACCTTTGTTATATCAATTGCTTCAACTCCCCCAGAATTGTTTATTGCCCCATAAACTTGTCTTAATGCTACAAGGCTTTCTTCTGTTTGGTTATCAATAATGCATTCTGCATTAATGAAAAATCCCCTTTCAAGAAATGAATTACCATGTGATAAAATGGAAAGCAATTTTATAAAAAAGGTCAAATCATTAGAAACTTGTTTTAGATGCAGTATACTAATCCAATGATCGTCAAGTCTAGTATCACTTCTTTTGTAAGATTTCATCATGTTTACTACTGAAGGCTCATTGAATAATTTTTGGAACTCTTGATGAATGTTGTCAGCTTTTAATCCTGATATCCATTTTTTAGAAACCAATATTTCTAGACATGCTGACAAACGCTCAATCACCAAATCAGTTTGAAGAAAAACTGCAGGATTAAGAAACGATATTGCTTTAGTCAATGGAAACCGTACAGGTGAACGCTCAAAAAGTTTATGCACAAATCTTTGATATGCTTTAAGACATGAATTGTTGAATTTTCAAAATGTCTATATTCTTTTTATTCTTTATCTTTCTCAATTCATCTTTTAAAGGAAAACTAAGTGTCACTTCAGAGGCTGGGATCAAGTTATCTTTTTCAAGACCATCAATTTTGTAAAGACATGAAGCATTTTTGTCTAAAACACAAGGCTTTACAAATCTCTGCAAAATTGACTGTGCTATAGTTGTCACAGATTCATAAAGAAATGGTGCAAGTGGTTCATCAAATTTCAGGACAAATTATAAAACAAAAAATATATAAAGGTTTTATCCCGTGAAAATTACTTTATAATGAAAACAAATATTTATGTTTGGTAAAACACAGGTTTTCACTAAAGAAAGTAATAAATATTGATCTTTAATATATATATATATATATATATATTGGAATAGTGTATTATGAGACATACATTCTAACTTTGGATTTAATAATTTATATTTATACATATATATATATATATATATATATATATACAGAATTATATTCCTGCTAAAATGGTTTCCTTTTTATTTGCCTAAATCATTGCTTTAATACCACTTTTGGGAAATATCCCTTCACAGAGTGAGTTCATGCTACCCATTTTTCAAAATAGAAAAATTTGTATTATGCAAATATAAATAAAAAACTAACCTTAATAATTAGCCATAATAAGAAAATAAACTAGTTTAGTCGATCTAATATGCAACATTTAAATGATGGAGATGGATGGAAAAAGATACTAACGTACTCTCGGCAATTCACGCGATGTAACTGAATTGCGCAATCGCACTGTTTATGCGAAAATAATTAAGAAATTAACCATAATAATTAATCAGAATATGAAAATAAGCTAGTTAAAAGTTAATCAAAAATGCAATATTTAGAAGATTGAGATGGATGGGAAAAGATACTAACAACGTACTCTCGGCAATTCACGAAGCAACTGAATTGCGCAATCGCACTGTTTATGCGAAAATAATTAAGAAATCAACCATAATAATTAATCAGAATATGAAAATAAGCTAGTTTAGTCAATCAAAAATGCAATATTTAGAAGATTGAAATGGATGGAAAAAGATATCATTGTACTCTCGGCGATTCATGAGAACAAACTGAATTGCGCAATCGCAGCGTTTATGAGAAATTAATGAACAAAATAACATGTTAGCGATTTATGCTGAATTAGACAACCTTTGAAGAAGTATATTTATTACTTTCATAAAATAAGCGATCGAGATTTTAATTTACATTACACGCGGCCGTAAATCTCCGTTAATTTGATTGGCTTTACCCTGCATTTTATTATGGATTTACTACGATCCCGGGAATGGTAGAAATCAGTGCTAAAAAAGTGGAAAATCGGTGTTTCCGAGGAATTATAGTATGTCTGGTTAATTGATAAATTTCAGACAAAAAAAGCCGGAGAATTTCGTTAGTAGCAAGCAAAATGCACGGTACTACGCAGCGCCGGCGCCGTGCCGTCAAAAGTTGGATGGTTGGTTTATTGGGTTGAAATACGCGTTACGCATAGCCTAGACGGCGGCGGGCGGCCAGAAATGTTTACGTTCGTCGAGCTAATAACTGGTTTTTCCGATCCTTGATCTTTTGAACAATCGTTCTTAGTACACATCGTGAATTTTATTTGCATTATTTAAATTTAAAAAAAAATTCCAGATTTCCCGCGAAATTCCCTGACTTTTCCCGGTTTTCCCTGACTGTTTTCAAATTCCCTGACATTTCCCGGTTTCCAGGTTGAGTGGCAACCCTGCTCTAAATACGTTGAACTGATACTTAAAGAAGACTAAAATATATAGCTTTACTTCGAGGGATAGCGATCAAAATTATCAGTTGATACCCTATACAGGGTGAGTCGGAATTGTTTTTACAAAAGCAGAGGGGTGATAGTACCCAACCAGACGAGTAATAATTACCATGGAACATAGGGTTGCATTGCACTCTGAGAGGCAGAAAAGAGGCACGTCAAACCATGTCGAGCATGACGCAGTCAGCGCCTCGAACGTCATTGTGTACCTGCCTACGTAGTATCTCCTACGCCATACATGAACGCAGTTACCATATGCAAATATCCAGGGAGCAGAATCAGCATAACCGGCTCCTAGTAGGTTCCGGCGATAGCCAATCAAAGCACACGTTGTCCTTTAAAAACAGGCACAACTTCAATGCTGCAAGTTATTCCCACTGGACTTTTTCTTCTGAGGCCACATGAAATCTTTAGTGTACGAGATGCCTGTGGACTCGAGAGAAGATCTCATCGCGCGCATCGTTGTTGCCGCAGACCACATTAACACAACACCTGGAATCTTCGAGAGGGTGAGCTAGTCATTCCTTCGCCGGTGTGAACGGTGCAACGACACGCGTGGTCGGCACTTTGAGCACTTGCTGTGAGATTGTCACTGCACAATAAATCTGTTTGTGCAGCATTTGGTATCGTTCATTCGCTTTCCCAACACTGGTGTACGTGCAGGTTCGTATTCTAATTTTACTCTTTTCTGCCTCTCTGAGTGCAATGCGACCCTATGTTCCATGGTAATTATTGCTCGTCTGGTGGGGTACCATCATCCCTCTGCTTTTGTAAAAACAATTCCGACTCACCCTGTATATATACTCTTTCTATTAATAGAAAGCGTGATATTTTTAACTATACAACCATTGGTTCCGTAAAAAATATCACCGGAAAGTTTTGTACTACATACATATCTTTCAATAACTTTTAATATAGTATAAATTAATATTTTCATCTATTTCTTTCATATATTGTAATTTTAAGTCCCTTCTGTATAGAAATATTATATTTCTAAGTATCCAATTCTGAAACTTGCAAAATTGCAGTAGATAGCTTGCAACCACTGCAATTATCAATTATCCAATGTTTTAGGAGCACTAATAAGCATAAAACTCTAAAGTTCCCCAATGCTGATTGTTGAATTGGAAGCATAAATCTATTTACCAAGGCATTCCCAAAGCAATCTTTCATTATCCCCCCTCAACCAAATGGAAAATTTTCAGTCAATATTCCTAAAATGTAATTGTAAATCTGCATTTTTTGTAAATTTTAGACGAATATCCCCCTTCCTTCAACCATCTGTTTAAATACACCCTATAAACAAAATATGCCTGCATCTCACACATCAAATGCTACACATTTGTTTCTGAATATTAACTTAAAGAAAGAATAATTATATAATATATGCATGTATGCAATTTAACATAAGTAATTGCAAAAGTATATATGGACAGTGTATACCATAAACAAAGTTCTTAAATAATAATTTAAAATAAAATTATATATATAATAAATAAATTCTGTAGAAATATACACTATGGCATATAAAATGCACTTAGATTTTAAATCAAGAATTTATTTAATATAATTCAGTTAAAATAAAAGAGTCATTACTTGATTTAATGCAATTTATCTCTACCACAAATTCTTTCTGCAACATATGTCAATTATCTCAAGTAAATGTATTTAATTCCCTTTTGATAAGTGCATCGTCATTATGAATAATATTTTTAATCAATAAGCAAAAATAGTTTGCCTTCCTGCTTCCTCTCTTTCTACAGGGTTACCCAAAGGAGAGAAAGTGCACTTTCATGAGAGATATAGTCTCAGTCTTTAATAAAATTTGTGAAAAATCCATGTGCGCTTCATGTTTGGTGCCAAGATATATTTGCTTGGTATACATTAGGGGCTTTCATCCATCTAGGAAATGTATCCACTATTGCCAGAGATCTCTGATAAACACTAGACCAGAATTCACAGCAAATTCCTGAAAACCAAATAGGGTTTTAATAATATACTCACTTAAAATAAAAATATATTAAATGTATCAAGGTTGCCATACACGACTGTTCATTTTAAATTCCGAAAAATGCCAGGAACATTTTCTAGTATTTCATGTTTCCTTAATCATACAATTCTAACCCTCTTAAAAATAATAAGTGAATGATGATTAACACTTTGAAAATAGTAGAATATCAGGTGGAAATTTAAATTCTGTGACTCATTATACAATAGTATTAAAAATGACATGAGTGATAATATTAACATGAGTAATAATAGGTAACATCTTAAGGTGAATGGCATAATTTAAAAGCAAATATATATATTTTTTTATTTTAACTATAATAACTGAACAAAAGTGACTATGCAGTAATAAACAAACAGTTAATAAATTTAGTCATTTTAAGTTGTACGCCAATAAGTTCACCTGCATGCATAATATTTTGTGCCAGAGTTTAACAATCCTGCTGTACTACACAAACAAAACAATATATTTAAAAAAAATGACAATGGGAAAATAGAAAATTAATTACCTACATTTATTCTTGTTCCGTCATTGTAGTGCCAATTTGTAGTTCCTTTCTAAAATACATACCTGTACTGACAATTTTACTTTTGTTCTTGTTTATTTTTGTATAATAAGCAAGATAAAGGGAAAAATGTTAGCTAGCCCACGTTTTCATTCATGATAAGATTAATTTAGAAACAAGGGTTGATAGATACAATTTTTGAAGGAAAAAAAAGCCAAACAATAATAGAAAAATGACAAACTAGTTAAAATATATGTTTCTTAATCACATCATATCAGCTTTAGATATAATTTCAATTACACAGGAACATTACAGGGGAATTTATGCATTATTCTGTGGCATTTTTACAGAGAAGAAATCTTTTAAAATGAGAAAAATGTTAATATTTTCAAAAATGCGAAAAAAAATATGCCAAACAAGAAAAACTCAAAGGGCTTAAAAAACATCAGATTTCTGGAATTTGGCATAAAAAATATCAATATAGCAATCCTACTGGGAATGGCTGGACACTTGTCACAGCATGTTGTTGAATACAAGTGCGGACAATTGTCAAATCACCCCTTTTTGTTTAAATTTTATAAGCATGAACTTTGGCCATGATCTTTATTTTTATAATTACCAAAATTTTTAAAAAGCGATTTCTAGAAATTTATTTTGTTCAGGCTGATCTGATGTATTGGGTAAATAAGCTTCAGGAGGTGATGGAGGGAGTCTGCCTCCCCCCTTGGCTATGGTCTTGCATATTGATGTGTCACAAGTTAGTCAATACGTTAATGCTTACTAGCTGCTGTGACCATAGAAGTACTAGCAATAACTGTTTTTACCTGTTACTTTTTAAAGATTTTTTCAGCAGCCACAGCTAATGATAGATACTATTTGAACTAAAAATACAGATATATACTTGCCTTGGAACATAAAAATTTGTAACTTGCATAATTATTGTCATAAATCACACTAGTTAGGATTGGGCACAAGTTATGTACTTTAATAGCATAGATACATACTCAAGAATACTTTGTTCTTATTTCTACACATAAAACTCCTAATTTTGAAGCATAAAGTTTAGATTTTATTTTATAGAAAAAAAGAGTTCATTTGAATTTTAATGTGTAGAAATGCTTTATAGGATCAAATTAGTATAATCATCTTGGTATTAAAGCATTTTTTTATTACTGAAAATACCCTATGCATGAAATATGTAAAAAGTATGAACAAATATATATGTGTATATTATTTTAGGGATCAAAGAAATTTTTTTGAAGAAACAAGAAATGTTTTAAATGCATTGGGGCTAGAACATGCAACTGACCTAGACTGCAGCAATGTGAAGCTAGTTTGTGGACGAGTATCTACAAGAGCTGCATTTTTAGTATCAGCAGGTATTTTTTAAAAATTGAGATACTTAAGCAGTTAAAACAGGAATAACTTATTCAAATATATTTAAAACAAGACATTCTTTTACAGCTGTGGCTACTATCTTAAACAAAATCAAACGACCTCACACAACTGTTGGTGTAGATGGATCCGTTTATAAGTGTCATCCCCACTTTCATGACCTCATGGAAAAGAAGATTGAAGAATTAACAGTACCTGACTACAAAGTATGCATTTTATCTTTGACATTTAAGAGTATGTGCACATATAGATTTAAAAGGTTTGAAATAAAAAAATATTTTCAACTTGATCCTTTCAGAAAACACTTAAAATATTTTTTTACATTCCAATAACCCACCAATGCAATCAATTATCAACGTAAAATTAAAATAAGAATTAAATTATAACATACACAGAATTAGAGTGCCTATATAAGATGTAACCAATTCTAAATGGTTAAAAGCAATTGTGCGCCACCACACGTTATATCAGTTTTCCTCCATTGACATAGCATGGAACAAGCGAAGGACCCAGAAAAAATACAGATGAGAAATACTTTTAATGATAAGTTTTCAATGTAAAACTATGTATTTTATAAATGCACTGTATTGTTTTGTTTATAAGCTCATGAAAATAGATTAAATGAAGGTTTTATTCAGTTGGCCTCTTGTTTGGCGATATTTTGGCATGATTTATGCTGATGGAATTCCATATTTAGTGGATCATAGAAATAAAAAAGGATCAAAGTTTTACACTGTTATTTCAGAAATGTACATGTTTCAAATCTTATCAAAACCAATTTTTGGAAGTTGTGATGCTTTAAAGCTAGATTTTTTAATGCGTCAGAAGATCATCATTAAAATATTGGTAATATGCAAAATCTTTGCCATAGTTTGAGTTGTTTTTCTCTACATATTTTTCCAGGTGTCTTATACTCATATATTAAGGTTGCACCACACTTCAACCTTAATAGAGATAAATCTAGCAGCGCAATGAAATATCTACAGATTCCCTGGCATCATTATTAAATTACAATAATTTGTTTTAAAAATACGAGAAATAAAAACTTATTAAATTTTATTTCAGAAGTGATCAATGTGTTTTTAACAGAGTATACTGGTATGAAGAAAAATATTCCACTTGTTTTTTATATATACATATTTCATGTTTTTATATTTAATTGGTATAAGAATGAAAAAGATGTATATTTTTATGAGCCTTAGTTTGAAAATTGTTCTCATAATATTTAATTCTATAAAATATATAAATTGGTAACAGATTAGTTAAGCCAATATATTTAATGCATTGTACTGATAATACATGATATATTACTATCTTTTACATAATGGATTTAACAATCAATTTTATATCAGCAGCATTTGAAAAGTAATTATTGTGGTGGGAATATTTTTCCCCAGAGTGGTGCCAGATGGCGGTAGTTGTCTTAAGTGTCTGGTAAGTTCACAGACGCATCAGAGCGATTGAAATGGCAAGATGTTTAGAAAAATGGTCTCGCTTGGAGGTGCAAGCTGTGATAAGTTTCTTATGGGCATGTTGAGTGATGGTGTCCTGCATATCAATGCCTGGCCCCATACTGCTCGCCAAACTCAAGAATTGTTACAAAAATTCAAATGGGAAGTCTGGAGCCACCCCCTATACAGCCCAGATATGGCACCCAGTGACTATTTCCTTTTTCCAGAATTGAAGGAACACTTATCTGGAACAAGGTTCTCTTCAGACAGTGATGTGAAAACAGCTGCCGAGAACTGGCTCAATGGACAGGGATATGATTTCTACCAAGCCGGGTTAAACAAGTTGGTCCTACATTCAGATAAATGCCTAAATACATTTGATGATTATGTGGCAAAATGATCGCCAAGTATGCCTCTTAATTCCATTTTGTATTTTCTGTCTATTGCTAATAAATAATTTATTACCCTTGTAACCCTTTTTTTTGGATCCATCCTCGTATATACTCAGAAATAGACATATCTTCAAAATGTGTTCAGAATATCTTAAAACACGCTTTTCTGTCAAAATATGGTATTCTAAAAATGTCTCAAAATCAATACTTTTTATGTACTTAGTATGAGGAAGTAAAAATTCATTATTTGCCATTATGATGTTAAGAGCTTTTAGCAATGCATATTTTTTTTTATTTTAGTGTAATGCTTTTATTTGCCAGTTTTATGAAATTGGAACAATTATACAACTAAACCCTGCAATGCAGGAGCAGAGCATGTAAATGGGAGAAAGTGTTTAGAAAATTATAAGTGTTAGGGGCCAAAACCAGAATCTTATGGAGAGAGGGGGAGAATGGATTTGAAATTCTGCCACTGCTGTTTTATATTCAATATACATAGGCTACTTAGGGGCAAATTTGGTAATTTATTTAATGGAAGCATTAGAAAATATTTCGATAAATTTGCTTGCAGTATGAAAAATAATTATAATACAACTAATAACCATGCAAGTAAAAGACTACTCGCATAATTCTAATAAATAACAGTTTAATTTTAATTTCAAGAAATATGTCCATGTATATTCCATAAAATCCTACTTCCCCGAGTAACATTTTTTAAAAAGTAGAAAAGTTTTGTAACAAGTACCGAGTTATAAGTACCACTGCTATAATTTGTGTTTCCCAAATTTACTTCGCATGACAATGCATGAAAAATATTTGCAAAAGTGAAAGAATGGACATAGAGCAGATGTTGTGGTGATTTTAGCCAGTTCATTGTAATCGATGCGGCATAGGTTACCTTATGTGGTGCATCAATGGCATTGGTGCATGTGTAGTATACCACTTCTTATCACCACTCTCTTATGTAGCACTCTAGGCAGAATCTGCTAGGAGTGCTCTGTTTATTTATATTGCAAAACAATGTTGCACTGCTACAAATGAATTGATGTTTCATTTGAACAACCATATACCAATGCCAACAATCGACAAAATACATTGGAAGTTAGATTGCACATTTAGTGCTATCTACTATTTAAATAAATACATTTTAGTTTAATATGCATATTATTATGAGTTCTTTAGGATAAATATCTTCTGCATAAATGCTTGAGTATATTGTCTTCTAATGCTTTAACATGTGATGCATAGGATTGATTTACAGTTGATGCACAAAAGAGTCTTTTGTACTCAAAGGATTAAGGATTAAATGAAACATCAGCAAAGTATTAATTATAATAAATATTTGAAGTAAAATTAAGAATCAAATGACACTTAAATTCAATTTTTATTCATAATAGTACAAAGATAATGAAATATTTTTAAGCTGTCAAGAATCTCTATATTAGAATAAGTACAAATTTTGTAACATATTTACAAATTGATTTTTCAACTAGATGAAGAATTTTCATCTTTGACTGGAATGAATATTTGATTACTGGCCTTATTCATATACATACGAGAGGCATATGACATACTAATATTTAAGTTTTACTGATTTTGTTAATGTCTGAAGAACTGTAAAAAATTTTATTATTCTATATTGAAAAAAAAAATATTTCTTGCAATCAAACATTCATTTATGTACAGGAAAATGCAACAATACTCATTAACTTTTCAAATATTGCTTTTAAAAAAATATATATTTATACATTTTAAACATATATATTTTTGCACATGCATGATTCTGATGCTAAGTTCAAAAGTTAAGCTTAATAAATTTGTTAAATAAAAAAAAAATTCAGATTACAGAATATTTTAAATGATATGAAGAGCTTAATTTCAAAAAGGTCTAAATCATTTTTGTTCTTGTTTCATTTGATGTGTCTGCTGAAACTCTTATTTTTCTACCTTGACATCACTTACTACAAGCCGCCATATCATAAAAGACAGATAAGCGAACTAAACTTAAGCCTTTTTGAAATTAAGCTCTCCATATAACTACTTTTAATAGTATAAATCATATTAACTTTGTTCTATGGCTTATGAAAGTATTTTCATTTTCAGTTTGACCTAATGCTTTCAGAAGATGGCAGCGGTCGAGGTGCAGCTTTAGTTGCTGCTGTTGCAGAGAGAGCAAGCACGCTAAAGAAGAAGTGAATGGTGAAAAATGTAAGAAATTGTAAAAAGTGACATTGCTCCCAAGATAGTCATTGTGTGATGGAAATGCTTCCCAACACAAATTCCAAGTCATGAACATCAATATTGAGTTTTGAAGTGCGAATGCTACAAGTGAAATACTTTATTTGCACAAGATGAATTGCAATCTACTTTTGTACAGTACTTGTCATTATGAAATAATAATTTGTACATTTAAAAATGTGCGATTGCAAGCCATTTTGAAAATAAAATATATATTTAATATTAGAATGTTATTTTATAAGCCTATTTTTGTTTTAAATATTCATCACAGGTATGTGTATTAAAAAACTTGAATGAAACAAAAGGCATAAACATGCTTTTCAAATGTATAGCATAAAAAAAGCCTAATCTTTAATAAAAGCTATGGCTTTAATTTGAATCATGCACCTTTAAAATTATTGAACCTTCTTAGAATATGTTGATTGATGATTGTAAACCATTGCTGGGTAGATCAAAATATAACTACTGTATATTTCCAACTATAAGCCGAGTATGTAATTCTATTGTAAAATGTTTGATCAAAATTTGAAACCTACCATCGGACTGTCAAAGTTGTGAGCACAATATATTCAATTATATTTTTCGGTGTATAAGTCAACTTTTTGAACCTTGAGACTCACTTCATTGTAATACAGATCCTATTCTTCAACGGATTCTGTTTCATCTCCAGCATCCCCCACCCCAATGTCTCATGAGTTTTTTCCTCACATCGAACCTCTGCGCAATTGAAATCAGATGTATAGTTTGCCCTTTTTGTTTGGAAAGCCATATTTTTTACTATAAATAACAAATAACTGAACAAGATCATACTGCAAAGTAGGGAGTAACAAGGTCATTAACACACTGACCTCTCAAAGGGGTCAGCTGCACATTCCTTTCTTTCATATTCCCTGCGTAACCACCTCGCAGCACGGCTACTCAATTATGACTCAATGTTGTTGTTGTGTCCCTAATATTACATTTAAGGAAGAATTATGACTCAATGTAATTTAGAAAAATCATTGAAAGGAGTGGGCTATTTTTTTTATAAGAAAAGGTATTTTTTCTTCTGTTGTGGTATTTTTCACATATTTGATTGTTCTTAATAAAGTTTTTCTTTTTTCATAGGTATCAGCTTTTTATAAATATAACAATGTACAGATGCAAAAAAAAAAAAAATATTGAACAAAGAAACTTTATAACCAAGCAGGAAATATTGGTCATCTACAGGATAAAAGAAAAACTGCTCTCATAAACAAAAATTAATGAAACAACAAACATTGATTCAAATATTTAAATGACATGATAAAATGTACTTAATCTTTTTCTTTGTATGTGTATATTTTTTCTTAAAATTTCATTTGTTCCCTTTTTTTGTATTAAATAATATTTTTTAATTGGTTAACTTGACTTTTTGCCACTACCTTTACTAAAAATAGTGTTTATAGTGTATTTAAGCCGAATACCCACTGAAGGTAATTTTTTAACAAAAAACAAGGTAACTCAAACAAGGTAATTTTTTAATAATTCTATTTTTCCAGTTTGCAAAGTCTGTTTTACTATCATTTCACATTTCGAATGTTTTGGTATGGAGCACCCATTAAATGAACATTTTTGAAAAATATGATTTTCTCTTCCGGTTTTATCAATTGATTGATCCATGTATCAAATTTAAAGTCTTTATCTCTCAATTCATCTTTCGAACATTTTGGTATGGAGTATCCCCCCCCCTCTCTACGAACATTTTTAAAAACTCAACTTTTCCAGAGGATTTTATTGAAAGATTGCCTTGTGAACCAAATTGCAAGACTTCACATAAAAATAAGCATTATTTAATTAGCAAATCGAACATTTTAGCATGCAGCACCCCTAGAGTGTCACATTATGAAGAACTGAAATTGTACAAACTCTTCTTTTCCAACTATATACCATCAATTCAAATTTAAAGTTTGTATCTTATTGCGAAGTGTGTTTTTCTATCATTTCACTTTTCGAACGTTTCTGTGTGGTGCACCCACCCCCTTAAATGAAAAATTTTGAAATATTCTATTCTTCTTGGCTTTTTTTTATCAAATGATTGAGCCCAGGTAACAAATTTCAAGCCTCTATCAAATTTTAAAGAAAGTGTTTCTCATTCATTCGGCAAATCGAACATTTTGGTGTTCAGAACCTCCTAAAGTTGTAAATATTGTAAAACTCCAATTACACACTTTTTCTTTTGAACCATCTATCCATACACCAAATTTGAAGGTTCAATCGCACTGCAAAGCATGTTTTTCTATCATTTCACGTTTCGAACAATTTTGTGTGGAGTACCCCCCCCCCCCCCCCCCTAAAATGAACATGTTAACAAAAAACAAGGTAACCCTAACAAGGTAATTTTTTAATAATTCTATTTTTCCAGTTTGCAAAGTCTGTTTTACTATCATTTCACATTTCGAATGTTTTGGTATGGAGCACCCATTAAATGAACATTTTTGAAAAATATGATTTTCTCTTCCGGTTTTATCAATTGATTGATCCATGTATCAAATTTCAAGTCTTTATATCTCAATTCATCTTTCGAACGTTTTGGTATGGAGTATCCCCCCCTCCCTCTACGAACATTTTTAAAAACTCAACTTTTCCAGAGGATTTTATTGAAAGATTGCCTTGTGTACCAAATTGCAAGACTTCACATAAAAATAAGCATTATTTATTTAGCAAATCGAACATTTTAGCATGCAGCACCCCTAGAGTGTCACATTATGAAGAACTGAAATTGTACAAACTCTTCTTTTCCAACTATATACCATCAATTCAAATTTAAAGTCTGTATCTTATTGCGAAGTGTTTTTTTCTATCATTTCACTTTTCAAACGTTTCTGTGTGGTGCACCCACCCCCTTGAATGAAAATTTTTGAAATATTCTATTCTTCTTGGCTTTTTTTATCAAATGATTGAGCCCAGGTAACAAATTTCAAGCCTCTATCAAATTTTAAAGAAAGTGTTTCTCATTCATTCGGCAAATCGAACATTTTGGTGTTCAGAACCTCCTAAAGTTGTAAATATTGTAAAACTCCAATTACACACTTTTTGTTTTGAACCATCTATCCATACACCAAATTTGAAGGTTCTATCGCACTGCAAAGCATGTTTTTCTATCATTTCACGTTTCGAACAATTTTGTGGAGTACCCCCCCCCCCTAAAATGAACATGTTTGAAATATTCCATTCTTCTTGGGTTTGTTATCATATGATTGGCCTATATACCAAATATCAATCCTTTACCACATTTTAAAGGATGTGTTTCTCATTTACTGCAAAAATCGAACATTTTGGTCTACGGCAATCTCTAAAGTAGAAATTGCAAGAAAAATGAAATTGCACAATTTCTTTCCAAATTATCTACCACCAAACGCGAAATCTTTATCTCATCCCGAAGAAGCATGTTTTTTTTTATCATTTCACCTTTCGAACATTTTTCTCTGGAGCACCTTATCAAAAGAACATTTCTGAGAAACTCTATTTGTCTTGGGAGTTTTTATCAAATGATTAGCCCATATACCATTTCAAGCCTGTATCAAATTTTAAAGGAGGTGTTTCATTTATTTGGCAAATCAAACATTTTGGTATGCAGTACCCCCTAAAGTAGAAAATATTGGAAATCTGAAATGCACACTTTCTTCCTTTCGAACTATTTACCCATACAAAACATTTGAAGTCTCTATTTTATAGCCAAGCATGCTTTTTCTATCATTTCACTTTCGAACATTTTGGTGTGGCGCACCCCTTCTACAGAACAGTTTCGGAAAATATGATTTTTCCAGGGGTTTTATCGAACAATCGACCCATGTATCAAATTGTAAATCCATCTATTCAGGAAGTGGCTAAAAAAAGTGTAAAGGATAGACAGATGGACACTTGGCAATCAGTATATATACATTAAGTCTGAATTTTATTCAAAGTCTATAATCATTAATCGGCAAAGTCCAGACGAGTCTGGATTTTTGAGGTTGTACTGTAATGCTTATTGAAAACAATCACCATGAAAGCAAATATTACAGGCTGGTTACTGACGGGCAAAACAATGAAAAAATTACATATATACATATAATTCTGTTACATGTATGTATGTAATAACCATCCAATTAGTTGCTCTAAACTCTTGGGTGAGTTGGATGGTGTGAGGTCTGTAATATATGTTTATTAGGGTTGAGTTTCTGAAATGGGCAATGCTTGGTGCTTCTTGGCATCCCTGCTGGTTAGTGCAGAAGAGGCCTTTTTGGGGAGAACAGTCAAAATGGTGCATTGTACTAGAATGAGGTATAATTGTATGTAAAGTGAGAAAGTGCTTGTTGAGTTTTAATAAAAGATTTTAAAAAGGGGCACACAATGGGCGGAAGATAGGCAACTTTATATATTATTATTAAATTAAAATATAAAAAAGAAGGAAATTTACAATATAACACAAAAAATTGTAATGCGTATTTTTAAACACTGATAAAATTTTGGGGAGCAAACATTTATTTCAATGCACATCTTTTGCACAATTATGTATTTTGGTGAAATCTGAATGATTTTTATACACTTGTGAGATGTTTAAATGTTAAGGGATGATTGTGCGAGTGAGTCAGGATGGATGAACTGAAAAATTGCATTCAACCACTGAAATGTCAAGGTTTCTTTTGTCATTTATGCTGTGTTATTGATTTTTTTGGTGCTAATTCTTAAAAGTTATCTTTGACTTGTATATAAGCTGACCCCCTATTTTAATAGTGAAAGAAATTCCAAAAATTCTCGGCTTATACATGGAAATATACAATAAATTAGTCCAGTAAATAATTAGAGGTATTCTGGATACATTGAAAGACATGTATGTGACAAATTAGAAAGCAATAGAAGAATGTTTGTTTTAAAGGGAAAATCTGTTTGGAAATTTTAAGAGGAATGCATCTTATATAGGTTGCAAATTTTATAGCATGCTCTATTTAATTTTTTGTTTTTATTAAAAAGGTCATCAGTTTAAAATATCTCTATAAGCACCACAAGGTATTAATACATTAAATAAAAATGTGAGAGTTGAAAGCTAAGTAGTAGCAAAAACTGCAACATGTTTCTTCATAGCACTTTCCATGTTTAAAAACAAAATATTTTGTGAAATAAATCTGAGCCTAGTGCTAACATTCAGATTTAAGTATGCTACATATAAAATACACGAGTATAAATGCATATGGGATATAGCAAAATACAAAGACAAGCATATTGCTCAATTGAAGGGATAATAAACATATAATTAAGCAAATTTTCTAATGGTATACATATCTCAAAAACAAATTATCCCAATTCCTATATTATGTAACAGGATTTCAGCTAGTATACAGATACATTTGATTCACCTTAACACATCGTATAGTTCCAATTTATAACATGTGCACACACAGCAAAGAAGGATAGCAAACCATCTGGCCATCTACAACTAAACATGTTGGTAAAAATAGTACACAAATAGAATTGTGAACCGGTTGGACTAACTTTTCATACACAACAGACATAAGGAATTCAAAAATTGATAACAATTTTTTTAATAAATAAGTGTAAAAGAAATTCAAAGTTTTAGAATCTGACTGTTATAGAATAACTTCATACTATGTACTTTATTCACTTCTACACTAAGTTTCATAGCAAATTTTGAATATGTATGAGGTATTTTAGAATTTGGGTATAGTGCAGTTTAACTTAGACTCTTTGCATACAAAGCATTTTGCAGAACTTTATTTATGTCTATAGATAATTTTTTATTTATATAATGAGTATTGCAAGATATGCAGGGGTTAGTTATCACAAACTTTATAGTTATATTTAATAATCTTTCAGATATGATAGACCCTAATCACACTCTTTTCATAAAAATAAATAGCTTTTGTGTAAATTATAGGATTCTTTCTATATTTATTTACCCACTGGTATAAACTCTTCTTCAATAATGGTGTGCTTTTTGTAGGAGAAAGGAACATTCTGCTAACCCCATTTATTGACTAAGTGATTTAATTTCTGTATGCACATATTTCCTTCATTGTACTTGGATTAAAAAAATATGCATTAAATTTTACATTATACTACTAAGTATTTTATACAAATAAGCAGTCAAATGTCCAATCAAGTCCACACTATTGAAATACACAATTAACAATTATGTTTTTATAAACAATTAAAGTCTTAAGTATTTTTGAAAATAATCCAATTCTCCAGGGTCTCTTTTCTCCCATGCTGATTTGTTCTGGCATCCCACAGGGTCTCTTCTTGGACCCCAACTGTTTAACCTATACATTAATGATATCCCAAAATCTCCCATTGGCCTTTATGTCGCAGACACTGCATTGGTAGCCCGACACTACAAACCACAAACTGTTAAAAAGACTTCAAAATCATTTAAATATTCTGAGTCACTGGTTTAAGTGGCGAATCAAAATTAATGTATCTAAGTTAGCAGTGCTTTCCATCCCAGCACAGTCAGCTCCCTCCTTCACTAATTTGTTACTTAACAATGAACTGATTCTCTGGCCAAATAGTTATATGTATTTTGGCATACTTATCGATTCCACATTGACATGGATCTCCCAACATTAATGATGCCATCAGGAAAGTTAAGGTTGCACAGGCACAATGCTAACCCATTTTGGCTAGAATGGACGAATAGCCTATATAAGACCAATTATGACATATGGTTCCACAATTTGGGGAACCGCAACTGCTTTCCATATTAAGAGACTTCTGACCTTGCAAAATAAATCCCTTCGTACTATTGTCAATGTTCCTCGTTATGTTTGGAATGATGCTCTTCACAGAGATCTCAAAATTAAATCCTTTTTAGCCTACAAATTAACCTTTTATTTCCATAGTGATCTACCGAAGGCTGGAAACACCATACTTTAAAATCTTTGCTACAATGATCCGAGACTACGTTAAGTCAACGTTTAGGAAGCGATTGCATGCTCTCTTGGATGAGCCAATGATCCACTCAATCCTAAAAAAAAAAGGATATTGTATAGCTTTTTATGCTCATTGTTTTTCAGCTTTCAACATCATTCCTACCTATCACACCCTTCCACTTTGGATAATTTCACTCCACCGGCCATCTTAGAAGAATTTGAGGGAATTCTATTTGAACAACTCAAATGTGTAGCAAAGTCATTTGATGACATTACAGACCTTGTACAGCTATAAATATGTATTTCAGGAATTGATAATATTGAAGAGTTGGCCAATATGTGTAGTTTAAAAAAGCAATACAATGGGAGATATATATATTCACAGAAGCTAAAAACACTCTTACTGCTTTGGGATTAGACTGGGAAAAAGTAGTAAGTGTAATAATGGATCATAGCAAAAATACAAGGTGTGATCAAAAAGTATCAAGACTGGTTGTATAAGTTCGGAATTGCATGATACAGCAGGAGGTAATTTTGCACAGACTGACCTTGGAATCTACCATGCATGTGCCATAAGTCACATTCCCCTGACTCTAATGGTCTTTTCACTGTAGTTCTTTGTTCTTAAGTGTGTGAAGTCATTTATCGCATTTGTCATGTCAGAAAAAATTGATCAATGAATTAGCATTAGATGTTGCCAAAAACTTTCTATGGAGAGGATTGCATGAGTCATGCACAAGCTTATGAGTTGGTATAAACATTTTAAATATGGTCATGAAAGTGTTCGGAGTACTGAGAGTTCTGGGAAGCCCTCGACCAGCAAAAGTTAAAACAATGTCGAACTTGTGCACATAGCTGTGCAAGAAAATCGCCAAATCACTATTTGTGAGTTATCTGAAGACTTCAACATTA
Organism: Amaurobius ferox; assembly: GCA_951213105.1. Lineage (NCBI taxonomy): Eukaryota > Metazoa > Arthropoda > Arachnida > Araneae > Amaurobiidae > Amaurobius > Amaurobius ferox. The sequence continues at coordinate 156,168,893 of OX578142.1, forward strand.
GTTTTGGTTCAGTTCAGTCAATTTTTACAGATAATATGAGTAAGAGATGTGCATCAGCCAAATTTGTGGAGCAAAAAAAGTCCTGTGTGTGTGTGTTTCAGCTGCTGCTAACCTTTTTGAGTGCAATAAAAATAATAAAATGTTTCAAAACTATCATAACTGGTAATGAATCATGGGTTTATGGGTAGGTACGACCCCAAAACTAAGATCCAGTCTTCACAGTGGAAGACCCCATACTCTTCCAGACCAAAAGAAGCATGACAGAGATGCATCAATCTCAAGATGATGACTGTTTTTTTTTATGTTGAGTGAATTGTACATTATGAATATGCTTCAACAGGCCAGGCAATCAACAAAAAGTATTACTGTCAAGTTTTGTAGCCTCTTTAGAAGTTGAAAGATCATTTTTGATTCTAAAACACATTTAAAGAGCATAATGCAAAGTTTAACCACCAACAATTAAAAATCAACTAATAACTATGTGTAACCATGAAAATAAGTGATTTAATAAATAATTTTGTAAAATTAGCTATATACCTCTATATAATTTGAGTTTTTCAAACACTATTATGCACTTAATAAATGTCTATTTTTGATGCCTATTTTGATTATTTGCCTGCCTATTTTAGTAGTTTTTACTCCTTGAACTTCCAGGCTTTACTTATTATTTTATCAAGGTAATTTTCATTTAGCACAACTTTTATGTCCGAAATATTTTTATGTCCTATCTTTTTACAGACAATATGGTTTTATATACAATATTGTAAATTTTTGTGTGTCGTTTTCTTTGTCAATCAAATTTTATTACAATAGTATTTTAATATTATTGAATATATATGCTTGTAATTAAATGGAATTAATATCTAAAAAAAAAAAACTTACATTCAAAAATTACATTTTTAAATATTAATTTATTGGTTCAACTTCTTTAATTTTAGTTTTTGAGATCTAGAATTTATGTTTAATTGTATGACTCATCTGAAATTAAAACATTTTTATAAATTGTTTATAAAGGTTTATGTCCTCCCGTTCCCCACAGGATTGGTTAAGCTGTCTGACAGTATGAGGCCCTTTCATTCAACCTGAAATTCAAATGTGGTCTGCCAGTGTAAAAAAAGGTTGCCGACCTTTTACCTACATTATACAGACTTAATGACTTTAAATTAGCATGTGATAGACATTCTTAGTTATTAATAGCATGCAGCACACAAACTACATGGTGCTTGGGAGCATAAAATCTATAATTAATGCATATTTTTAACAATCAAATTTCTTGCAACTTATAACTTCAAACCTCTCTAGAATTCATACTTTCTTTAACAAAACATACAACAAAGCAAATACATTAACTAAAAGTTGAAATGTGTACAACAAAATAAAAAACACTTATTTATATACAATATTTATAAGCCTACCATATAAATAGAAAACAAAGTAAAATAAAATATGTTTATGGAAAAAATATGCATATTCATAATTGTAACATAAAAGAAAAGGGTACAGTGAGAAAAAACAACTTTGATACTTGACATGCATTCAGTATTTATTCCAATGGAAAAATTCTGGACCAATACGTTTGCTGAAATACATCCTAAAAAGAGACCATTTGTTAATATTTTACATTTTTCAATGACAAATAGTCTATTTAAATGTCTTTATCAAGGCAGATTTTATATCAACTAAACCTCATGTTTCAAAATATAAAATGCCATTTTTGTACAAAATGATCGATTCTAAATTAGCAAATTTCACTTTAACATACCTGCCAACCTAGGAAAATTGGAATGTGTAAAATTTTGCGTGAATGACATTCATTTATAATGATTTTTTTAAACTACATGCGCAAACGGCATTTCTAATGAATTTAACTATGTACAAGTACCTGCATTAAAAAAATACTGCATTAAATATCAGGCATAGTACTGGTAGAATATGAAAATTCAGGACACCAATTTTATAAAATTTCAGGACAATAAATTATAAAACAAAAAATATATAAAGGTTTTATCGGGTGAGAATTACTTTATAATGAAAACAAATATTTATGTTTGGCAAAACACGGGTTTTCACTAAAGAGAGTAACAAATATTGATCTTTAATTAAAAAATATATGTATATAGCACTGAATTATATTCCTGCCAAAATGGTTTCATTTTTATTTGCTTAAATCATTGCTTTAATACCACTTTTTGAAAAATATCCCATCACAGAGTTCATACCCATTTTTTAAATAGAAAAATTTATATTATTCAAATATAATTAAAAAATTAACCTTAATAATTAGCCATAATATGAAAATAAGCTAGTTGAGTCGATCTAATATGCAACATTTAAATGATGGAGATGGATGGAAAAAGATACTAACGTACTCTCGGCAATTCCCGCGAAGTAACTGAATTGCGTAATCGCACTGTTTATGCGAAAATAATTAAGAAATTAACCGAAATAATTAATCAGAGTATAAAAATAAGCTAGTTTAGTCGATCTAATATGCAACATTTAAATGATGGAGATGGATGGAAAAGGATACTAATGTACTCTCGGCAATTCCACAAAGTAACTGAATTGCGCAATCGCACTGTTTATGCGAAAATAATTACGAAATTAACCGTAATAATTAATTAGAATATGAAAGTAAGTTAGTTTAGTCAATCAAAAATGCAAAATTTAGAAGATTGGGGTGGATGGAAAAAGATACTATTGTACTCTCGGCGATTCATGAGAACAAACAATTGCGCAATCGCAGTGTTTATACGAAATTAATGAACAAAATAACATTTTAGCGATTTATGCTGAATTAGACAACCTTTGAAGAAGTATATTTATTACTTTCATAAAATAAGCGATCGAGATCTTAATTTACATTACACGCGGCCGTTAATTTGATTGGCATTACCCTGCATTTTATTATGGATTTGCTACGATCCCCGGAATGGTAGAAATCAGTGCTAAAAAAGCAGAAAATCTGTGTTTCCGAGGAATTATACCATGTCTGGTTAATTGATAAATTTCAAATAAAAAAGCCAGAGGAGATGGTTTCCTAGTAATGTTAAAAAATTCAAAAAAATGCGGAAATGCGGAAAATATAGCAATATATGCGTAAAAGCGTAAAGAGCAGTTAAAATGCGTAAATTTTACGCATAATGCGTAAAAGTTGGCAGGTATGCTTTAATGATTTTAAGCACATGGGAGGAAATTAATAGGGACATAATTTTAAATGGGTTCTGCACAATTAAATACATCCATGCATACTTGAAAGGTTTCCTTCATACTGGGAGCCAGTGGCAGCACTAAGAGGGATTTGAGGGGGGGGGGGTCATACCTCCCCAGGAACCCACTGAAGTTCAGAAATGATATTTTGGGAAACGAGAAACAAAATATTTGGTTATCCCCTATCAGATTTTTTTCTGGCGACGTCTATATCATTAAACACCTCCATGCATACTTGAAGACTTGCCTTCATACTGGGTACCAGTGACATCACAAAGGGGGGATTTGGTGGTTATACCCCCTCCCCCCAATAACAAGTTGAAGTTCAGAAATGATATTTTGGGAAATGGGAAAAAAATATGTGGTTACCAATCTTCCCATCAATTTTTTCTGGTGACATTACTACTAGAAACCTCAACAATTGGGGAAGACATCAACATAGACACCAGGCGTCAATTATCCCTAAAATAAACAACTATTTTCTATAGAACTGCTGTTCACTTTTCGAATGATTGGTTCTACTTCTTATTTCAGTTAAAGTTGATTTATGACTGTTTAAAAACTTCATTAATTTATTGATGATTAGCAACAAATACCCAACGTTGCTCAGGATTTAAAATGCAAAACAGTAAAATTACACCAGAAGAGAGAATTCTGGAAAATGAGAAGAAGACATTTGCGTCTTCATAAAACATTATAGATGACACCACCAGTCGGCTTGGGCGATGTAGCAATTTCTACATCATGATACATTGGCAGTCTAATGTAATATATCGTGTGATGTGAACAACACGTGACTGAAAACAGAATGGCAATGCAGGTGAATAAAAACTGAAGTGCACAAATGTACAATTTATGCACAAAATAATTTGGTTTAGTAAAATATTTGTTTATTTTTATTTGCACTATAAAAATACAAAAGATATATTGCTTTCATCTATATAATAAAAGGCAATGTCTGTCTATCTTATACACTATAGGCTCAGTGACCGCGCGTCACAGAGCTACGAAATTTGGCAATCGGAGACCCGAGAGGGTGGGAAGGTGACACGTGAAAACAGATTTTTAAAATTTGAATTATTTTTTTTTTGTTATTTAATGTTTTATGTAATTTCGACCGTTTTTTCCCCTTTTTTTCTCCACCATCCAAATGTCGTAGAAAAAAAAAATTACACAACCAGAAAGAGCAGACAATTGCGAATAAAAATATATCAATTTCAAAACAAAAGTCACATTCCGCTCAAAAATACGAACTTTTGTTTTTAAATCCTCGCGTCGGGAAAAGTACCGACAATTTCGACTAATAATTTACATTTTTAGAAAGCTCAAAGATCAGGCTTTCTTACAAGTCCAATCTGGTCAAGAAATAAGAAAAAGTAGCCACACGTAGAAATAAGAAAAAGTAGTTGGCACTTTGTTGTGTTAGCAGTTTCTTTGGAGCAGTTTATCCGTATCCAGATAAGAATTTATTTTACTTTATTATTGTTCTTTAAAGAACATAAACTGCTCTTTCTCTTTTTATAATATTGCGCATTAAGTGTATTTACACGTTTATAGTGTATTTATATTGTTTTAAAATTGTTCTGATTTAAACAGGGGCTATATATTTTTCTGATTTAACAGGTTTCCGACTTCTATTCAAGAATTGTATTTAGATTTTTGTTTAATTTGTAAACATTCTATTCAGTTTAGATTTTATTGTAACATTGGACTATTGGTATTATGGGTGTTTATAATTTTGTTTCGTGTTTTTATTAAAAACAAAAAAGCTTTTAATATATACAAACTTAAATAATGAATGTGTTTGTTTTTGGAATACATTATTTTTCATCTTAAAATTTAATTATTAGTGTTAACGTCATTAAACTAAAACAAACTTTGTTAACTCCACGGGGTTATGGCACCAGTGAGTTTGCCACGGTCAGAAATTTCAAGAGTAGCGAACAGGCTGGTCACCGAAGGTGGCTAGTATGGAATAATTAGAAGATGAAAATAGATGCAAACTGATATTTTTGGATTTGCAGCAATGTACAGAATTGAGTTGCAAAATTTGAGCATTTCAAATTCAATAATATACAAATTTATGGAGTTACTGACATATTTCAGAAGTTCCCATATACTGATTGTCATATTTCATAACAAAATATGACAGTTCCCATAAATTCACACGTTTTATGGAAATAAGTTTTTAAGTACTTTTAAGTACCACAAGAACCCTGTTACTAAACTGAGAAAAAAAAGAGAAATAGAAACTAAAATAAAAATAAACTTATTATTAACTAAATAAAAAAAAAATCAATATAAAATTTACTCTACTGAAAAAATTCTAGATATGACAAGTATTTCCCACGTAGCCACCATACTCTGACGTTTACTGCCTAACAAGCCCCTACCATGATTGTGAACAAATACCCCCATCAACCATTCATTGGTGAGTTCTACTAGAATATCTACGCATTCATCAACTATTTCCCATATTCACTGCCCTACCCCCTTCGTTCCTTTTCCTATAAACAACCAATGAAGTAAACTAATGTCATTACCACACAAAAGAGAAATCTCCCTGCCACGTCTATTAAAATCATTCCAGTCAATAATTTACACCTATTTCGCAATCAAAATAAAGGTAAAACATGAAAGAGCTTGGAATGCAGACTATTCAAGTTGAAAGTCACTAAAGAAAGTTTTTTGCATAAACAAGACGAATTTGATAGTTGCAGTCTTTGCTGGTTTAAGAATAAATTGTAAAAACAGAACATTAAGTTATTTTTACATCAAAACATAGTGATGATAAAATCAAGAGATCATTTGCATTTTGTTAATTTCGAAATTTAATAAAATGAAAAAATCTACAGATTATAGGTATTATCCGTATCCCGAGAAAATATTGGCATGAAAATCAATAAGCAAAGTATCTTAAAAGATTCTAATGATTATTAATTAGTATAAGATGTTTTGGTATCAAGGCATCAAAAACCAAAGTACCATAGTGGAAACATCTGAATCACTGGTTTAAAACTCGGCAGTAAAGGTTTGCACTGGGAATTTGCATATTCAGTTCCACAACTGGAAACATTGGTTTCAAAATTGGCACTAAGCAATGGCTATATGACATTGGGAAATCACAATATATTGATGGCGATAGTGTATACCGAGAACGTGCGCATGCACTAGGAAAATCTCAAAATTGGAATAATTGGTCATAAGATCAGTGCTTCGTGAGGTGACATAGGGAAATCACAATGTATCACTGACTTGAAAATTGTGAAACTAGTATGGCGATGTTAACTTTACATAGGTTTTTCACGATGTATCGATACATTACCCAAGCCTAGCCACCAGCAATGGAGGTTTACTGGACATATCCAGGTAAATTTCATTTTTATCCATATTAATAATAATTGAAAGATCTAATAATAATATTTCCATTGATGTATATATAAAAAAAAAAGAAATTTCAAACTTCGATAGTGTAAAAATAAGTAAAAATATTCAAATTAAAAAAAATACTAACAGAAATAAAAAGAATAGCCATTAGTGATGTACAACATAAATATTCGATTACTAGCAATTTTCTGAAAAATATTTGCTTTCTTTGAACAAAGGTTTTTGAAACAAACTATCATGTTTATAAATCCATCCTTAATTAAACTCTTGGTGTTACAAATTTTTTCTTTGTTATGGTAACAGATGCATCTATTAGGTTACTCTCACCAGTTTTAACATTTAATTAAAAGAAGTCTAATTAAAAATTTGGAAAAGGCCTTCAAGGCACATTAGTTCAGGTATAGATGTTACTCTGTGTAAAGACCCCAGACCTGTAAGTGCATGGATATCATGCGGCACTAAGGACAGACAAGACAGACAGATTCTTCCTTTTACTATTATGGATATTAAAATTTAGCACTGGTGTTATTTAGTATGGAATAAGTAGATAATGTAGAATTTAAGAGTTGTCACATTTATATTTTTCTTTTCTGATGTATTATTATATAATATAACAATAGCAACATATAAAAAAAATCTGACGTGGGCAGCACATGACTTTCCTTGCAGATAAAAATTCATTTTTTCTTTATTTCTTTAATAATTCATTAAATTGCACAAAATAATAAGCATAATTATTTGAAATTACACTGAATTTGCACTTTTAATTCAATTTTTGTTTTCTTTTGGTAACTGGATTTATTAGGCGTAGAGTTTGGCAAGAGCCCCATGAAGCCATGAACCCCTAAACCTTATTAGCACAGTTCAAGGTTATGGTGGGAATATCATGGTATGGGGCATGTTTTGCTGGTTTGGTACTTGTCCCCTGGATCCTGGTGCGTCCGGAAGGTTGAGTGGAAGTACTTGAATATTCTTGCCGATCATGTCCACTCTGCAATGTAGCATTTTTACCTTACAGCCAATGGGTTTTTCATGGACGATAATGAAATCATCCATCATGCAGGAACTGTGCAATAGTGGTTCACAGAGCATGATGCTTGACTTCCACCATATACCCTGGCCACCGCAAAGTCCAAATTAAAACCCTATTGAGAACGTTTGGGAAATGTTGGAAAGACACATCCAACAACAATCTTATTTGACATCAACTGTATAGGAACTTACGATCCACTTGCCCAATGCCTGGTATTCTCTTGACTTAAATGTACTCATCTGGCAACACGACAGCTGCAGAATGTTCTAATAATGTGAGCTAAATTTGTAGAATCAATAAAAGATGTTTTAATATGACTATTGTGCTATATCTTGATTAATACTAATAACAACAATGAAGATATTACATGGCATAGTCAAATAATGAACTTACTATAGATTAAAGATTGAATTTCTGGTTTGTGAAAATGGAATTCTGTAAACAACCCCTAGGTTTAAGGATTCTAAACTAATGTAATTTGTATATTTCAAACATGTATATTTGTATATATTTTGTGTTATATTTGATAATGTTTTTTAGTATCCCTCGTTCACTGGGGGATACTCATGTGGCATTCGCCGTATATTCGATTCTTGGCCATCTGCCAAGTGTGACATACAGCGCATCAGATACGATTCTTGTTCTGGCTCTGAAAGAACATCAGTTCTTCGTTGCCGCTTGCGCTGGTAAATTAAAGTGTTGTAAGTAGAATGTGTTTTGTAATAAAGAAGAAGATGATGATTTGGTAGTCTCGTGATTACTGATGCGAAACACTACAATAGTTACAGTTGTAGTAAACTACATTTGTTATAAAGTAGTTGTAATTTACTACAAGAAATGAGTTTTTCCCGATGACTGATTATTCTTAAATAAAAATTAAACATTTTCTAATGCGCATATGATTTTTAAAATTTTATTTAGCTGAATTTTCAGATTTGAAAGAGAATGCAGATATCATTAATCATAATTTATTTTTCATTAACAGTGTTATTTGTGTGTGTGTGTGTGTATATGTATCAGGGGCGGATCTAGAATTTTTTTTGGGTGGGGCGTAAAGTTAGAAAGATAATTCACACCTATTTCGTTAAATTTGTGGTTGTGTTTGGGCATGCCGTTGAATGAACTCTCAAAACATCTCCTGAACACATTCATACATACATATATATTTTAATATTTTATTTCAATCACATGTTTTAATACCTTTATTTTTTCATATCTCAGTCATGAGTATTTACAAAATACACTTCATTTCCGTTGTGGCAAATGAATTTATTATGGCCTCTACATCAACTCAAACATGGGGATGATCATTCACCAGGGCAAGTCTTATTAACTGGTCTTTGGCCATTTGAGATCTCAACCAAGTTTTAAGTCCTCGCAAAATAAATAAAACTCACTCTGCTGTGACAATTGACACTTGAAGTGTGATCTTGTACACTTTAATAAGGTACGGGTAAATATTGCCATCTTCCCTCAATTTCTCCAATACGCCGAGTGAAAAAGACTTACTGAAGTTTGGCCTCTGACAAAGGAGTTTACTTCCACAACAACTTGTTGTAGGATATCCTGGTCTGAATCGTGTAATGCCATGAGAGAGTATGATGCTTTGATGATCCTCTTGAAGTATGATTTAACATCCGTAGAATCTAATTTTTTAAATGATTTGGAACCATCTGGAGAGTGACAATTTTCTCAAAATATATTTGAGCACAGAATATGGACAAATATATCTCTAGGATATATTTGATCAAAGAATGCAAACAGTTTACTTCCAGTACCCTCCGATCAGTAAAATTTACCCTCCGATGGCTACATTTAAATTATCATAACTCCTGTTCTAATTAACAAACAGAAACAATTTTGGTATTGTTTTAAAGCTCTTTAAATGACCTTCAAAATGATGCCAAACACATGAAGTTTTTGGGAAAAACATTTCAAGATCCAAGTATTTGACCTTTGACCTTGAATTGCTAAAAATCGAATTTCTTATTTTTCACTATATTTTTCCCTTGAATACTATAATATCTTAACTACATGTATACCAATTTTCAAAATAGGCACTCAATGGGTTCACACACAAAAAAAAATTAGAAACAAAAAATACAATATTTAAATATTGACATAACCCTTTGACAGGTTGTTAATTTTTATTTTTTAATTTATTTATTTTTAGTAATGTTGCAGTTTTATATACAACCTCAAATTAAATTACTACTGGTTTTTCCATGAGCACAATTTTGCATTTGCAGCTACAGTTTGCTTTTCAGTTATAGTGTTGTTGTTGAAACCCAGACCGCCCGACCTACCAGAAAGGTAAAGGTGTAAGTTATAGTGTAAAATCTTTCTGTCGCTGTGGTAGGATCAACTATTGTTAATACACTTTACACAGGTACCAAAAGTACATCTGGCTCATTCGGAAATTTGAATGATGGAGAAAACTTAATTTAACTATTGCATTATCTTCATCAGTATCACTTACATATGTCACCCACCATTTTTTGTCATAAACAGCAGTCACAAATCCTTTGATATCACTGATCGAAAGTTTGCATCCTAATTTGGTAACTTGTTCAACTTTTGATGCAGGTGAATCAGATACACTTTAGTGCAAATTGTACGTGCTGTCAAAGGAATAAATGCGTGGAGCTTCCGAGTCCCAGCAATTGTACGTGATTGTTCAAATCGTGCTTTCATGTTTATGGACTGCCCACTGAAACAACTGTCTAGCAGTCATAATCTGTTGATCATATGGCCGTTGTAGGCTGGCAATTGCAGCCAACCTCTTTACAGAACCTCCTACTCCATCACAAGTTCCTTTTCTGTAAGCTGTTGCTGTAAAATGCCACTCGGCAGGTACTGCAAAATCCTCTTCATGATAGCAAAGATTTATGAAATTTTTCTATTTTAGTAATGTGCTGCCACACCATCAGAAAAGTAAAATATCTTTTAAATTATTGTTGGGTGCATCTTATCTTTAAGAAAGCTTACTAAAAATTCTTGAAATACTTGAACTGCAACAGTGTCATGAACCGGACACTCTGAAATAATTACAAAACTGACATGTTGCAGTCTTCCTTCCTCATCAAAATATGTAACACATGGATGGATTGTTGCCTGGGAATTATTCCAATGAAATCCTTGTACTTCTTCTTGAAGTACAAAAGAATAGTTTTCTGCAAAATCAAATATTACCAGAAACTGGTCTGGTTGCAGCTTTAATTTTAAAATTGGCCTGAAACAACGATTGTTGTTTTGCGATAAATGAATGGCGAATAAGAATTTGTAACTTTTCACAGAATGAATCAAGGAAGTCATCTAACAATTTAGTGACAGTTTCAAGTGTTGACCTGTCCACGAATAACCACTGTTTTAAAGGGTGTCCCAAAATTCACGCAAGATTTGAATTTTGTGCCGGTTGTGCGATGAAGTGTTGGCAACGACAAAAAAAGACAGCGTGACAGCTGACAGTCTGGGGTTACTAAAATATAGAGCGCTACATGAAAGAAGAACGAGTTTTCATTGTTGAGCAATATTTTAAAAATAATGTAGGTTTGGCAGCTAGTTTGCAATTTCCGTACAAAATATGGTCGGAATAGTGATTTAACTTCATCAACTGTGAAGAGAGTAATTAAAAAATTTAAGGAGACTGGATCAATTAGTGATCTTAAACTTCTGGCCGTTCTTCAACAAGTCGTTCAAGACAAAACATCGAAGCAGTTCGTGAGAGAGTTGCTGAGAGTCCAGGGGCATCAATTCGGCACTGTGGTCAAGAATTGGACATTTCGAGAAGCTCTCTACAGCGTATTCTAATGAAAGATTTGCATCTTCATGCTTACGAAATTCAATTGACTCAAGAACTGAAGCCTACTGACCACGCACAGCGAATAGAGTTCGGTCATGGAAAACGGTCGTGGAAAATTTCAACAAAAGAGTGTGCGTATGTGCCAGCAAAGCCATGGAGATCATTTACCCGATATGCTATTCCATACATAACCCTATACTGTATACTTTATGAATCAATAAAAAATTTACAATTTTTAATTATAAACCTGTGTTTTCTATCAAAATTACTTCTTACGTGAATTTTGGGACATCCTTTAGTATTCACCATATTTGCATCCATCAGGCTTCTTAACCTCTCCTTTAGAATTGACATATGGTCAGCTTCCACACATTCTTTACAATCCCCTAGGTAACAAGCAGGCTGAGGAGGATTCCAAATTATTAGAGCTATGCAATCCTTATGGGTCTTCAAAGGAACATTTTCTTCGGACATTAGTTCAGCAATTTTTCCACCTATCATCATTAATTTAAAATTTTGGTGAATAGTGCACACACAAACAGAATGCGTTCCACTAGTACCCACAAGAACACAATATTTTGGACGCAGTTCTGCAAATTTTGAAAATCCAATTTTATTATGCGGGTATTCTTTAAATAATGCATAAACTTCTTTAAGATTGCTCAGAACAAGCCTTTTCTGTTTACATATTCGTTTTTCATTTAATTTCTTTACAGATATACAATCTTTTTTGCCTGGCATTATTCTGCTAACAATGTCAGATTCATAAAATTTTCTCACAGTATTAGCCACATTTTTCGCTAATGACTTTCCAGGTTTTGGATTCGGTGATGATAAAATCCCTTTTTTGTTTACTAGTTGCTTCGCTTTTCTCACGATAAAATTAGAAGCTTTAAACTCTATTTTAATTTTTCTTATGCTCCAAGTTTTTGGCAAAATAGTAAGAATTTGTACCTTTTCACACTGCGGCTGGTGGATGTAAGAAATTTTTCTTTCAATTGATATATCATTTCACATTCTACAGGTTTAACTTCCTCATCATTAGTTGTGTCTAATTCAAACAACTTTTGCATTGCACGTCCTATCTTCTTAGACTTTTCTTTTGGATATTTATGTTGTTTCAGTTCTTTTTACCTCACTGGTGACTCTCAAGACATTCAAACTATGATTTAAAGATTCTAGCGCTTCTTTATGATCTAAATTCATTAGTTCATCATCACAAACTTGCAGAACACTTGGTCCAGGTAGCAGGTCTTCTTTGGATCTAGATTCCAAAGTTGGGTCATCTATTAATGCACATATTTCTTTCCTGCACTGGTAACATATCATTTGTCCAATGAATTCAGGAAATTTTTCACAAATTAACTTAGAAACAGGATGTAGACTTTTTTCTTTTGCAAGAATGTTTCACTTTTCCCAGAGGGTTACAATACACTGCTTGTTCATAATAAAATTTTCCTTACTTAAAAATTAAATTCTTACAAAAATATTTACACAAATTTTAGTAAAGTATAGTATCAATGTAGCAATATTTCATCATAAATATGCTTTAAAAGCTTTATATGTGGTTTGGCTTTTCAACCTAAAACTCAAATTGCAAACTAACACCATTTGAATCAAAAGGTCAGCTTTAATTCAAACTAAAACCCAAACTGTAAACCAAATCCATCTGAATCAACCATTCACCTCTAATTCAAACTGAAACCCAAACTGTAAACCAAAAGTAAGGATGTGCCAGTGGTGGCACCAATTGGCAAATTTAGCTGTTTTATAGCTAGAAAATTTCATTTGCAGCTATATTTGGCTATTTATGAATATATCTGGTTATATTTGGTAGACTATTATATTTGGAGAACTGTCAAATTAACCCAATAAAATGCTGAATCAAACAACATGCCAAATGCTTGTAATAGTATAGTCTAGTTAACAAAATAAAAAACTGCAGCATTACTAAAAAAAATATAAATAAATAAAAAAATAAAAACCTGCCGAAGGGTTATGTCAATATTTAAGTATTGTATTTTTTGTGTTTAATTATTTTTTTTTTGTGTGTGATCCCATTGAGTGCCCATTTTGAAAATTGGTATACATGTAGTTAAGATGTTGTAGTATTCAGGGGAAAAATATAGTGAAAAAAAAGAAATTCGATTTTTAGCAATGCATGGTCAAAGGTCAAATACTATGACCTTGAAATGTTTTTATCCCCAAAAACTTTCATGTGTTTGATATCACTTTAAACATCATTCAAAGAGCTTTAAACTGATACCAAAATTGCGTTTGTATAGCAATTAGAACAGGAGTTAATTAGGAGGAGTAATTTAAATGTAGCCATCGGAGGGTAAATTTCACTTTTTCGGCTATTTCTAAATGCAAATAACTAAAAGACTAATCCATCCAGGAGGTTAAAATTTTGTGTGTTTTACTTTCTTAATAGATCTAACTAGTTCATCAAATTTCATAGAAATCTGAGCTGGTGAGAAAAATGACTGTGTTGATTTGACATGGAATAACTCCTAGTTGATTCAGCAATTTTACCTCTCACTTCAAACTAAATATTGGAGAACAAACATACTTTCAACATACAACATGCTGGAGAACAAACATACTTTCAACAGGGGAGGAAGTGTCTGGTAGACAAAAAATATACTCTACAGAGATGCCAATTGTTACAGATTTTCCGTAATAGTTACTTATCCAATTTTTTGAGATGATTGACAGACTGTACAGTTTTAGTTTTGATGCTTATTGTTCTCATGTGTACAGATGCATCTTGTAGAATGTCCATGAAAATGTTTACCCTTGTCAGCCCAAGGACTATCCTAAAATATAATGGAGCACATCTTGCAAAGATAGCCACTAGCAGAAGGGTGGTAATATATCCATGGGAAGGATTTTTCATAAGCAAAACAACATTCATCACCTGAAGTGGAGACAACATTTGAAACAGTTTCAACACGTATGGACTCCATGTAAGAAACTGACTTTTCTATACAGAAAACCGGTCCAATGCAAGAAACTGGTTGAGAAATGGATTCAGTACTTAAAATGGGTCTCACATTGAAATGAAATTACCAGTGGCACTGGGAATGGCATTTTCATTGTTAAGATTGTTAAGAATACTTTCACTTGAGCTGGAAATAAGCAAACGCTGGTGTGGTAAAACAGGCTTGAAAAAATTCTTAATAGATTTAATTCCCTTTGCTATCGCTTACTTGAAGTCCTTTAACATAATAATCTAAGTTTTGTCTGCTGTAAAATGCACAGATGGACAAGCTTGACACTTCATTTTTCTATATCACAACAAAACAAGACTGAGGAGAGAAAATTGCAAAAAAACAACATGCTCACATCGTGTACTTTCAATCGATAGTCGTGGTTTCCAAAACTTGAGAGCACTGGGTTAGGATGCTTATTGTTGTTCTCATGTTTACAGATGCATCTTGTAGAATGCCCATGAAAGAGATGAGCTTCCCTGATCGGCTGGCGATTAGTAATGTTGCTACAGCTGAACAGAAACTATGCACACACGTGAATCTCTCTCTGTTATTTGCTGTACTTGCATTAGGGCCATGTTAGTCAATTATTTTCAAACTGCTGTTGAGATCTTATTTTACACTGGATGGAGGAAAAATTCTCTATTGCTTCTTCACCCGTGATTTGGGTGCTGCTCATGATGATGTGGTTGGTCAGTTTGGAATCTATCGGATCAAATAACTGCTTTCCAAACTGAACATGAGTCTTGAGGAAATTTGTGGTTTGCAGCTTTTTTTTCTGTGGAAGGCTCTTTGGTTAGATCACTGTATCTGTTCAATTAACAAACTAATGGTGTTAGTTGAGAGTTACATTTGAGATATCCATTTTCTAGATTTTTCTAAAAGGAGGATATTACCCTTCCCAGCAAAAATTGCCTGGGTAGAATATTCAGGGACATGAGAAATCGGCAATCCTTATGATTGTGCAGAGCTTCTGTTACGCATTTTATTTTAAACTTCAAAGATGTTCCAGGGATTACACTCAATTTCTCCCAAAAAAGAACAAGAACAGGAATTTTGATGTAAAAAGTAAGAATTTTACCCCGGCATAATTAACATCACCTCCCCCATAAATATAGTGCTAAAATATGCACAACACAAACATACAGTGCTTTTGAAGTAACAAAAATCCCATTTTGTGGGAGTTAGTAATAAAACTTGGAATTTGGAACAGAAAAATTTTAAATCTGTTGCAAGAAAATTTGTATATTGTAAATTACTTTATAGAAATAAAACCTTTTTGTAGCAGTTTGTAGCAAGGAAATCAGCATTCTGAAAATTTCAGAGAAGAAATTATTAACACTTTTTATCTGATTAAAACAATATATAAAATTTTGAAACCGCTCACAACAATCAGTCCTAAGCGGAATAAATATAAAATGGGAGTATTAGTCATATTGTCAAAGGCGTGTTAGTTGGAGGCAGCCATGCTGCATTTTATTAAGCACCGCAATGAAATGAAAGTTAACATAACAGATAAGAAAAAACGTTAAGCAACATAAATACACACAAATTATAACATAATAATAGATCCTTTCCATTAACAAGCATTTTAAGTTAAAAAAACTAAATGGGTTAAATATATGCTGTGTTGTTGTATAATAATTCATGCATAATTGCAGTGCTTAATATTTTGTGTGTTTTATGTGCTTATTGAAAATCAAAGTTATCTAAATAATAGCAAAATCTGGTATTTTCGCAATTTTTACAAGTGCTAAAATTTGTTATTTTTATGAAAAAGTACAAAAATTCATTATTTTTAGGAAAAAATGCTAAAATTCAAAAACTTTATGAAAGAACACAGTAATTTCAGGGTTCCCACTCTTTTTCAAAATAAAAAATAAGGAGTTTCTAAGGACTTTTAAAGGACTCAATTAATATTTTATAAGGACTAATTGAGATAGGCCGTAAACCATATTGCAGCCTTCATTGTACTGGGGTGTAACATATATACATATTTGTAGAGCTAGAAGTTGTCCTATATTTCCCATATATTTTTTAAAATAGGAAAATTCCCGGAAGCAGAGTTTTTTTTTTCATGTGTTGCATGCAGAGCAAAGTCTTGTCACAAAACATAGAAAAAAAATTCTGCTTCTGGATTTTTCCTATTTTAAAAAATATATAAGAAATATAGGACAACTTCTAGTCCTGCATTTGGAAAGAAACAAAACTCTTTTTAAAAATTATTGTGCTTTTGACTCGAAAATGTGAAAGAATCTGCAACATTAGCAGATTTATTTACAGTTTTAGACTCTACTGGCCTTTTTTTTTTTTTAAATTATTACACTCATGTATAAAAAATCTCATGATGAAAGTTATTATGATAATTAACCGATTTCTTCTTTTTTTTATTTGAAATTTTTTGGTCCAAGTCCAGCTCCTTTTTCTTTAATATGTTTCCCAATTTCTTAACCCTGATTATAGGAGAAAGTAATTCATATTAACAATTTTAACTTTGAGAATATAAGTTAAATAATTACATTAAATAGCTAATTAGTCATTATTTACTTAAACATAGAATTAAAAATTAATTTCCTTAAAAATAGACACATGAGATAAATAACTACTATTTTGAAAAACTAAAGAGTTGAGTTTTAATGTATATTAGTGAAACCCATTGCAAAACTTTTGCAATAAATACGAATGTGCAAAATAATTTAGGCAAGCTAGTTTAAAATTATTTAAATTGGAAGATTTTATCTTTTGTGAGATTTAAAATATTTACTATACAGTCTTACACAAACAGAATAACACGATACATCCAATCTGATTACAAGCACTTAGGATTAAAATCTACAAGCTGTTAGTTGCGAGCTCCTGGTGCTTATTCTTCTAAATGAATAACTATAGAAGGGCAGTAAAGTTCAATAACAAAATGTAATACAGTACAACCTCAAAAATCAGGTCATCTAAAATACAGACACTTTACAATTTTTCAAGTTTCCAATAGAAGTAAGTAATTCCCAAACTTAAATTAAAATTAAAATAATAAGTTTATGTATTTAAACAAGGAATAAATGGTAAAATTTCAGTTCATAAACATCATCAAACTTTAGAAAACTCATTCCTAACAAACATTTAAGGAAGACATAGAAGGATTCAATCAATTTAGCAACACAAACAAAACAAATCTACCAGACAAAATAATGATCGCCTATTTTCCGGATCAAAGTTTGTGTATTTAAACAAAGAATAAACAGTAAAATTTTGGGTTACAAACATCGTCAAGCTTTAGAAAATAAATTTCTATTATAAACATTCGTTATGCACTTAATATGAATCTATAATGCTGGCAGCATAAACAATCTACCAGACAAAATAATTATTGTCTATTTCCCGAGGATAGACATTTGAAACAATTCAACTGGTTGCCATCTAAATCAACATAATTTGCTTTGTTTGGCAGCCATTTTGGTTATGGATCAGAAATCTGGTAAATTTCGAAATCCAGATAACTTTCAGTACAGAGGATTCTAGTTAATCGGTTTGTTACTGCATTAAATAATATTTTTTAATTGGATAGCTTAACTTTTTGTCATTATTTTTACCAAAAATAGTGTATTTAGTTAATACTAGGTTAGAATTTTATCCAAACTCTATAATCTGGAAAATTCTAAAATACAGAATTGATAAATTCTGAATGATTACAGATTTTCAAGGTTGTACTGTACTGAACAGTTCTCAAAATTGTTTCAAGAACTGCTCAATATACACTTTAAGACAGTACAACATCATTTTGAAGGATTAAGCATATTTACGTTATATTCAAGGAAATCACAGCACATCTGATCGAATTGAAAGTGCTTGACTTTAGAAATGAAATAAATTGTAGTTGTAATCTCCTGGTGTTCAGTGTTATTCAAAAATCCCAAAGTGCAATGGTGAACAAACACCCTAATGTTTCACGAGAATATTCCAAACAACTTTTTGAAAAGGAAATCCAGCTGTGAAAATCAATAACAGGTTATACTGTAAAACAATTAAAATTGTTTAGTCTGTACACCTTGATGAAGTATATTTTATTGACTTGTTGCTCATGGGGAAAGTAACTGTTATTAAAAAAAAATTGAAAATTCAATAGATCCTAAAAAATTAAATGACGGAAAACAAAAATAAAAAAAACTTGTGTTTTAAATATATAGAGAAGTGATCAAAATTGTGGAAACCTTTTGGAAAAAGTGTATTTTTGAGGTTTGATGGCTCATAACACCACTTTTTTTGTACCAATATCATAAAATTATACAGGGTTTCCTAAAAAAGATTGAAACACGCTTTAATTCTTTACCTGTTGGAGATAAGCGGGCAATGTAAATTGCAAAAATGTTGAAAGTAAGGTAGGAAATAAGACTACGTTAGTGAAATAGTCCTATTAATTTTCAAAAAGTTACACTTTTTTAATTTTTATACGACCCCCTTAGACAACATTAGTCAATCAGAAAAATTTTATTTTTAATGCAACAAGATCAATTAGTAAAAATAAGAAAGATCAATCATGCATAAAGCATTGATTATGAAACACTTTCCAACTTCAATGCAATTTTATTTAAACATCTCTAAAATGCGATACATTCCTTGGTAATATTTTTAAAATTATCACAATACTACATTAATTTACTATATTTGAAAACTTAAAACTTCATTAAAAAAAATGAACTTTATTCAAATGGTGGCATTGAAATATAAATTGCCTGGTTTAAACATCTCTAAAATGTGATACATTTCTCGGTAATATTTTTTAAATTATCATAATACTGCAATAATTTATTATATTTGCAAACTTCATCGAAAATAATGAACTTTATTCAAATGACATCATCGAAATATAAATCACCTGGCTCTCTGTATAAAAGCAGCATTTCATTCATAAACTTTTTCCATCCCTTTCATTCATCACAATACTACAATAATTTATTTTATTTAAAAACTTAAAACCATGAAGGGAGAAGTAATTTAACTCTATACTTAAAACTCGAAAAAATCATCTGCATCTCTATGTAAAACCAATAAATTTTTCATTCATATCAGCTATATTGCAGACTCCATGAGCTAAATAATTTTGAGTTAAAGAAATGCAGCAATTTTTATACAACTAATTCTACATCTTTTGGTGTTTACATTCTCCATAAGTGAAAATTAGGCTACGTTGTAGAAATAATCAAAGTGTGATGATCATTTAAACTCAAATATATTGTAATTGAGCTGTTTCACTATACAGATACCCAGAAATTAAGCAATAAATAAAGTTGTTTTAGGACGGATACAACACTAAATATAAATTAAAAAGCACTTTAAAATTCACAATTTTGACATAAGATGGATGCCATATTTTATTTTGAAGTGGGTCGTGATCTCTTCATATAAAGGGTGTAATTATTATTTTAATTTTTATTTAAAAAACTACTGAATATATTTTGCTGCAATTTTTTTTTATATATTTTATGGGATAATCTGAGTATTTCCTAAAACTTTCAAAGCAATTTGTGAATTTTAAATTCGGTTAAAAAATGTTTGAAAAATTAGGTCCCATATGGTTCAATGTATTTCATTTTTTCAACCTGGGTTCAATCCACAACTAATTGCGTGATTCTATTCATTTATATACTCCACTAAATGATGCCTGTGCCTTGACGCGGAGGTGGAGCTTGCGTGTTCTGATGATCCTAAAAGCTATGCCGGCGGTAGCTTCGGCTACTGGTAGGGTCCCCCTTGCCGGACAGGTCGAAGGTGAGGTTTCTGACCAAATGAGGCATTCTGGTCCTCCAGGTTGGGGGTTGGAAGTGAGGCACCTAGTCCTACTCTGTAAAATCCTCAGGGATCCATTTCTTTTGTGGATATGGATGTAGCTATCCTGAGGTACCCGAGCAAACTTCTTCTAGCTGCAGATTGCATCAATGCTAAGCCCCTAGTAAACTTCGCTTCTGCCTTATGGGCCTTAGTACCACTCTTCGGCCTCTGCCGTAAGGTATACCGTTTGGGCTCGGGAACTGGACCAGGTGGTTGTGTTGCGAAAAGGGCAAAGCGGCATGCATCTGTAGTTTTGCTTTCAAGAAACGTTTGTAGTAAACGGTTCCAGAGGTCAAGTCCCTTGGTTGCGTTGGTTGGATGGTGGGGAGCGTTTCATATCCAGAAATCCCCCTTGGATCCTTGGGCCCTGTGTACCTGGTGCACGTTATGGCCCGCTCTTTATCATCTAGCTTTGCGAATGACTCCGGTTACACTTTTCACGTCAGAAAAGTGTGGGGAGACGGAGCTTAGCGGGGCCTCCGATTGAACTGGAAGTAATCCGTGGTTTTTCTCAATAGTGGTTACAGCATGGAGCAATTAGATCTACCATTCCCTAGTTCTCCATGCTGCCATAGAGAAAGTGTTAAAGGATTGGGTTCATCTTCGGGTGATTCTCAATCAGCCACTGAAACAGCCCCTCTGGGGTTGGATCTTGGCAAAATGGAGGAAACCTGCAGTCCGGCTGTGGAAGGAAGTGGAGTCGCAAGCCTTGGTGACCGACACACTGAAACCATGGTTGTGATGCAGGATATACTCACTAAAGCACAGAGGCGCAGGAGGAGGCGCATGCCTAGGCAGCTGGATCAGAGGCTTGCAAAAGCTGGCACTGTAAAAGAGAATTGGAGGTACCAAACGACTTAGGTCGGAAGGAGCCACACCTTCTCCAAGAGATCTGGTCGTTAAGAAAAGATCAAGGACAGACATCCAACCTGGAACATATGCTCAGGCAGTCCAGGTTATCAAGATGGCAATTGTCAAGAATTCCTTCCCTTCAAGGAAGCTGAGCAAGGAAGAGGTTGATATCATCCAGGTGGTGACTCTCGATAAAATAGATGAGACCCCCACTGGTGAGCAACTTCCGAAGATTCATGGCTTTAGCTTAAACACTGAAGCTTTGGTTCTTCAGTGCAATGAAGCAAATACTGTGGAATGGGTTACGAAAACCTTCCATAATAACAGTCAGGTTCTGGGGGAGGCACTTGAAGTCTTGTGTGCCAATGACCTTCCCAAACCTGTCAAGGTGGCCTTTAAGACCAGAGATGTTTACACCAAGGAGCAGAGCGTTTTGCTGAAACGGCTGAACCGTTTCAACCCGGAGTTGAAGTCTGAGGAGTGGCATGTTCTGCAAAATTTTGTGGAATCCCTCTCCGTAAGATGGATCTTCGAGGTGGATTCGGAGGCTGTGGATGCGATTCGTAAAGCTGACCTTGGTGCTTTCACCGGTTTGGACCGCGGAGTCTTTAAGATTCTTCGGGACCCAAACGAGAAGCCCAAAGGGAAGTTGGAGATAGAGGAACAGCCAGAAGATCAGGCGCCCTCCTCTCAGGTAAGTATCAGTAGTCTTGAGACTATGATACCTAAACTTAATGATCTAGAAATTGCTTCTGGTTCTGATATTACACTACATGCTAACCCTCTGATTTCTGATGATGAGCTGGAAAAACGCATGCAGGATTTTGACAATGAAAATGTGCTTGACGCTGATCATTGTCATGTCATACCTGCCAACCTGGGAAAATTGGAATGTGTAAAATTTTGCGTGAATGACATTTATAATGATTTTTTTAACTACACCCGCAAACGACATTTCTAATGAATTCAACTATGTATGTACACATATCTGCATTAAATATCAGGTTTACTGGTAGAATATGAAAATTCAGGACACCAATTTTATAAAATTTCAGGACAATAAATTATAAAACAAAAAATATATAAAGATTTTATCCGGTGAGGATTACTTTATAATGAAGACAAATATTTATGTTTGGCAAAACACAGGTTTTCACTAAAGAGAGTAACAAATATTGATCTTTAATAAAAAAAAATATATATAGCACTGAATTATATTCCTGTCATAATGGTTTCCCTTTTATTTGCCTAAATCATTGCTTTAATACCACTTTTTGAAAAATATCCCTTCACAGAGTTTATACCCATTTTTTAAATAGAAAAATTTATATTATGCAAATATAATTAAAAAATTAACCTTAATAATTAGCCATAATATGAAAATAAGCTAGTTTAGTCGATCTAATATGCAACATTTAAATGATGGAGATGGAAGAAAAAAGATACTAACGTACTCTCGGCAATTCACGTGAAGTAACTGAATTGCGCAATCGCACTGTTTATGTGAAAATAATTAAGAAATTAACCGTAATAATTAATCAGAATATGAAAATAAGCTAGTTTAGTCGATCTAATATGCAACATTTAAATGATGGAGATGGAAGAAAAAAGATACTAACGTACTCTCGGCAATTCACACGAAGTAACTGAATTGCGTAATCGCACTGTTTATGCGAAAATAATTAAGAAATTAACAGTAATAATTAATTAGAATACGAAAATAAGTTAGTTTAGTCAATCAAAAATGCAATATTTAAAAGATTGAGATGGATGGAAAAAGATACTATTGTACTCTCGGCGATTCATGAGAACAAACTGAATTGCGCAATCGCAGTGTTTATGCGAAATTAATGAACAAAATAACATTTTAGCGATTTATGCTGAATTAGACAACCTTTGAAGAAGTATATTTATTACTTTCATAAAATAAGCGATCCAGGTCTTAATTTACGTTGCACGCGGCCATAAATCTCCGTTAATTTGATTGGCATTACCCTGCATTTTATTATGGATTTGCTACGATCCCGGAAATGGTAGATATTAGTGCTAAAAAAGCGGAAATGTGGTGTTTCCGAGGAATTAACTATGTCTGGTTAATTGATAAATTTCAAACATAAAAAGCCGGAGAATTTCGCCGGAGATTGATTTCATATTAATGTTAAAAAATTCAAATAAAGGCGGAAATGCGTAAAATATAGCAATATATGCGTAAAATCGTAAAGAGCAGTTAAAATGCGTAAATTTTACGCATAATGCGTAAAAGTTGGCAGGTATGTCATGTTACTAAGAGGGCCTCTCTCTCCTAGGTTTTCTGTGCCCTCTTTTTGTCCCTGCTTATGGGCTGTTTTAACGTTGTGCAAATAAATCTGCATCACAGTCGTTCTGCCTCTGCTATTCTTAGCAAAAGGCTGTTAAATGGTAGAGCTGATATTGCTCTCATCCAGGAACCCTGGACCTGCAATGGAAAAATTTTGGGTCTGGGGATTAAGGGATTCAATGTCTTTTATGATACATCCGGTATCAGACCTAGAGCCTGTATTGCTGTTAGCAACAAGCTCAATGCTGTTCATCTTGTTAAGTTCCTCGATGGTGACAATGTTGCCATCAGTGTGAATCTTAAAACTAATGAGCATAAGATAGAATACATCTTTGCTTCGGCCTATCTTCCTCATGAAGATAAGGAAACCTTTTCTAATGTCATTATCAATCTTATAGAGTATTGTAATGGCAAAAAAATGATGATTGGTTGTGATGCGAATGCCCATAACACTGTTTGGGGTAGTAGTGATTGCAACCGTAGGGGTGATGATCTTTTAGAACAGATCCTACTCTTCAACCTTTCTGTACTAAATAAGGGTAATTCTCCTACCTTCGTGACTGCAAAGCGTCGCGAAGTGATAGATATTAGCATAAGCAACAGTAATGCATATGAGAATGTGATAAATTGGAAGGTCTTAGATGATATATCTCTCTCTGACCACCAAATAATCTCTTTTTCTGTTAAAGGTCCTGTAAAACCTGTGACTGACAAGGGTAGGAACCCTAGAAGAACTAATTGGTGTTCCTACAAAGATGATCTCAGGGCCAGTTTGGCTAGCCACAATGGTGAGTATTCCTCTATTGAAAACATGGATTTGGCTGTTGACTTCGTGCAACAGGCCATTATCCAAACCTTCCATAGTAACTGCAGAACCATAAATGCTGACTCCCTAAGGATTGTTCCTTGGTGGTCTAATGAGCTCAGCCGGTTGCGTGGGAAATGCAGGAAGCTCTTCAACAGAGCTAAAAAGAATGGTGAATGGCAGGTTTATAAATCTGCTCTTACCTCCTATAATAAGGCAGTCAGGGACTCCAAGAGAAATTCTTGGAGAACGTACTGCGAAGGTATTAAAGATGCCCCTGCCACAGCAAAACTTGTTAAGCTGATGGCAAGGGACAGAAATTGTAATTTGAACACTGTCAAGAAGTCAAATGATGACTTTACTGTTACTGGTGAAGAGACCCTGACTGAGCTATTCAGGGTCCACTTTCCAGTTTCTTATCCTTATAATCATTGTGACAATGTTAATGCCTGCTCCACGTCTACTTCTGACGACAAAAGTTGGAGCATTGCCAGGAGTATGGTTACTCTTGATAGGGTTAAATGGGCAATTAATTCCCATAAATCCTATAAAACTCTGGGGACTGATGGCATTATTCCAATTCTTCTCCAGGAGGGAATTGAGGTGCTAGTTCCCATTCTCTGCAGTATCTACAGAGCCTGTATTGCCTTAGGTCATGTACCAAATGCATGGAGGCATACTAAAGTAATCTTCAGTTCATTCCAAAGATTGGAAAGGATAATTATTACGAGGCCAAATCCTTTAGGCCTTACGTCTTTTCTTTTAAAGACTATTGAAAAGCTTATTGATAGGTACTTAAGAGAAGTGATTCTGGCTTCTAAGCCCCTGTCAAGTTCTCAACATGCCTATCAAGTGGGCAAATCCACGGACATTGCCCTTTACAGTCTCTCATTTATTTTGGAGAGAAACTTCAATGCCAGGGAAGTTGCTCTTGCCACCTTTCTCGACATTGAAGGTGCCTTTGATAAGGTACCCATCGACACCATCCTTGATGCTCTTGATAGTAAAGGTGTTGATATCACGATCTCTTATTGGATCAAGAACCTGTTATCTAATAGGTATATATGTGCATCTTTATTTGGTGATAGTATGACTGTGCATGCACTCGCGGGCTGTCCACAAGGAGGTATGCTTTCGCCAATTCTTTGGTGTATAGTTGTGGACTTTCTTTTGGAGAGTATCAACATTTCTGGCGTTTCCTGCATTGGTTATGCAGACAATGTTGTCATCATTGCCAGGGGCAAATTTGGCAACACTGTCTCTGACATGATGTCTACTGCTCTTAGGAGGGTTGAGACATGGTGTAAAAATGCAGGTCTTACTGTTAATCCACATAAGACTGCTTTGGTTGCGTTTACTAGGAAACGCATACTTAATCTTGGGGACATTCGCTTCTTTGGGCAGAAGCTTATCTGCTCCAAGGAGGTTAAATTCTTGGGAATTTACTTTGACAAGGGACTCAACTGGAAGAGACACTTGGATTATTGCATGACTAAAGCCAGAAGAATCTTTTGGCCTTGTAGGAATGCCATTGGGAAAACCTGGGGCTTAGATCCTAAGGTTATCCATTGAATTTACTCGATGGTAATGTGTCCTATCATTTCCTATGGATCCATTGTTTGGTGATCCAGAATTGGATGTGAAACAGCTAAACTAGAATTAGTTAAGCTTCAAAGGATGGTGTGCACTGCAATCTCTGGATGCATGAAAACTACTCCTACTGCAACTCTTGAACTTTTACTCGGTTTGCATCCGCTCTACATGCGTATTGAAGCAGAGGCACTTATCTGCATGAACAGACTTAAATGTCTGAAATACTGGAAAGATTACTCAAGGTATTTATCTTGGGGTGAACTTAACAGTAATGTTGCTAGTCATCCTTATTTCTGTATGCCACTTGATGGCATTCCTGTCAAATACACGTTTGACAAGCTTTATGAAATTCAGGTCCCCTCGCGGGACGACTGGAAGAGGACTCCCACCTACAATAAACGGAACTGTATTGTATGGTACACGGATGGCTCAAAGATTGGCACAAGCACTGGTGCTGGTGTGTGCTGCCCTGATGATGGTACTGAGCTGTCTTATCCGCTTGGCAATTTTACTACTGTCTTTCAGGCCGAAGTCTTTGCCATCCTTATGTGTTGTAGAATTTGCCATGACAGGAAGTATAAGAATAACCAGATTTTCATCTGTTCTGACAGTCAGGCTGCTCTTATGGCTCTTGGGAAGTTCACTATGACTTCTTCCCTTGTTTGGAAATGCTACAATGCACTCTGTGAAATTGCTAGCAATAACAATGTCATTCTTTACTGGGTGCCTGGTCATTCGGGCATTCCTGGCAATGAGTTGGCAGATGAACTTGCTAGGAAAGGCTCAAGTACTCCTTTTGTGGGCCCTGAGCCGGCCTTGGGTATCCCCAATGACCTTGTTAGAAGAACTGTCTATGACATCTTCAGGAAGCTTCAATGCAAGAACTGGCGTAATACTAAGGGGCAAAGGCAAGCGAAAATTCTCAACTGCAATTGCTCTAGTACACGTCAAAAAGAACTTTTCAAGCTCAGCAGAACTGGCATCAGGAGGGCTGTTGGGCTCCTTAGTGGGCACTGCACCCTCAAGAGACACCTTAACATTATGGGTGTCACTAAAGATTCGCTTTGCAGAGGCTACAATTACAGCGAAGAAACTGCTGCTTACATTCTCTGTGAATGTGAGGTTTACTCTGCTCACAGATTCGAACACATTGGTCGTCATGTGATTGAACCCTGGGAGCTGAATGACATACCTGTCAAGTGCCTGCTTATTTTTGCATCAGCTACTGGTCTCTTTTCTTAGAGATCATTCTCTTTGGGGTAGTACAATAGACCTCTGGTCGATATGCTGGGCTCTTTCGGAGCCACCCACCTTCATATCATTCATTCATTCATTTATATTCCCATAGGTCCAACAGACAGTCTGAGCAAAATACTAAAATTTCATTTTGATGGAGGGGAGGGGGGGGGGGCTATATACATATACATTCTACTCGTCCAGAAAATATCAGTTTTCAAACAAAAAAATGATTTTGAAAATTGGTTTGATAGATTCTCAGAAATTGAATGACAAAAGTGGCATGTGTTTTAAATATATAGATAGCATTTGCAAGGCTTAATTACTACAATGAGATATGATATATCTTTGACTTTTTGAAGCAATCCTTGTATTGTCAAACTTAATTGTACTAAATGAGCTCTGGATTCTGCAAGAGAATGCCAATCAATATTTCAAGTGGAATTAATATATAAATTAGAAAAGGTTAAATATAGAATTACTTCCTGCAACAGTATTTTAACTCCATAAACCACATTACAGGGATTAAAAATTTTAATATTATGGATGTGAAAAAATTATGAGGGAAATTTTGACAAGACTAAAGAGTCAAAGAAAGTTGATGATTAGGCATGCCATAGTACTAAGTTACCTTAAATAAGATATATTGTTGAAATTATGATATATATGTATCCTAAATTTGATTATGTAATGCAAAATCAATACATCATAAAAAAATGCAAAAGTGTATTCATTTTGTGATATAAAACTACACATATCATTCTTAAGAAAAATAATGAAATAATTTAAATACTATTTGAACTAAATATCAAATTTATATTAACGTTAGTCTCTTTCATCAAAATATCAAAGCTTAATTAAATGTATTAAATCTTACCCAATTCCGGTTCCAATCAACACAGATATCAAGTTGGACACAATAAGAATAGTTAGCATTTCTGTTGAAAACAGACCACTTTTAGCAGCTTTAGAATTACGCAGACTTAAAGTTGGTTTTGGATGAAGTAATTTCCATTCTCTAATTATAGAAAAGGAAAAAGAAATAACTTAGAATGACTCAAAATTTGAGATAGTCATATATAAATAAGTGGCGGCTCGTGAGGTGACACAAGATAAGCACTGCTTCACTTAAAGTTATCGGCTGAATAGGTTATTATTATTAAATGGTAAATTTTTTTATTCGTTTGGCTATTTTTAGATAATATTTGACAATACTTGTGCCAGTAGCGTGATGTCTTTTGATGATGTTCGTTGTGGAGGACAAGGAATCCTGCCACTGAAACTGCTTCACTCATTCCTGAAGTCACGAGCTGCCACTGATATAATAAGCATGCAAAAAATAAAGGAAGATAATTTTTAAACTATATGAGCTAAATTATCAAAAGTATAGCAATTACAGTAATTTTTGCATTTTGTGTGCATGGAAGATTAATAAACAGTGATTTACAATATCAGGTGTGTGTATTTTAACAAGTATCACAATAATTTGTCTTTT
Organism: Amaurobius ferox; assembly: GCA_951213105.1. NCBI lineage: Eukaryota > Metazoa > Arthropoda > Arachnida > Araneae > Amaurobiidae > Amaurobius > Amaurobius ferox. The sequence goes on from OX578142.1 coordinate 156,197,439, forward strand.
CGTTGTTTTTATAGAAGTATTTATTTTTACAAGTAATTTTTTGACTAAATACAGATTATTTGCATGTACAATATTTTTAACTCTTTTACAGTAGCATAAATCATGCTTGTAAAGTAAATAAAAAACTTCTTTCACCCCTTATTGTTTTTTCATCCAGATTGCTTTTATTTCTTTATTACTTTCACTTCACAAATTAGTCTATTCTAGTGGTGAAACTTTGATAATTTAAAATATAGTACAATTCCAAAAGTTCACTGTCAAAAATTTATTTGTGTTTCAGGCCAAAAGATATATATATATATATATATATATAGATATATATATATCCTACAAAAAGTAATCAAAGAGTTTAAATATAAGAAACTAGTAAGTTTAACAATACAAATGTATTAAAAAATGGTCAATTAAAATTACATCTACTTATTGCACTAGTGCAGCATATAAATAAGATGAAATTTATAAGTAATAAAGATGAATTAAAATAGAATTATTGAAGAGAAATAGTAAAGCATCCATAACAAACAAAAGTATTCAAATACCAACCAGAAAAAACTCAAAAGAATGTCAGTCATAAACATGAAAAATCAGGAAACCAAACATTAAATTTAAAACAAATATATTAAAGAAAAATGGAATACCTTAGTATTATTTTACAAAAAGTAAATAATTAAACTTTTCTTTTGAAAAAGTTTCATTGTTATATTTTGAATAAAGAAAATAAATTGCTTGTCTCCATTTTAGAAAATCCATGTTTTGTGACAAAATGGGATACTTTTTTTACACTTATATGCTTGACCTGGTCACTTACGTAGACCAGGATGAGTATTAACATTCAATTAAATGAAAAAAAAGGGATTTTAAGAAAGCAGCATTTTAGCTTAGAAAATGGAAAATTACTTTGGAGGTCTTTGATCTGGTTTGCTGCTCCATTCCCAAATCCAATCAGTACTTCCATGTCTTCTCTGTCCAATATCCAACTAAGTAAAAGACAAATTTTACACAGTATTAATACAATTTAATTATGAAATTATATGTTTTATTTCTTCACTATGGTTATTTTATATAAAGAGATTTCCTCCTCAAATGAGAATTTCATATATGCTTTTCTTATCAATGTTTTGAAGCTAAGTAATATTTTTATATTTTATTTAAAAAAAAAAAAAAATAATAATAATAATAATAATAATATTAGTAACAGAAAAATGAAATATTTACTGAAAATACTATCAATGATTTATCTAACTCCATGAACTAAGAAGTTTTTGTATACTAATTGATATATTACGATTGATATATTGAGGCTACACATACTCTAGGTCAGTATTTCCCAAATTTACAACAAATGCATACTCCTTTTGCAATTTAATCTCACAAGTAAGTGCATACTACTTCTGCAATTTAATCTCATCGGCATACTTCTGTCGAACAGTTTGAAGGAAGTTTTAATAATACAATACTGTTTTATCTGCAGATTGTAGAATACTACATTGTTTTATTAATATATTATATATTGTTTTATTATTCGTATATATTAATTTCTGTCAAATCATGTTTTTATATGGATATCCCTCTTACTCCAAGTTAATACTTGGGCTAGGACCTTGTAGGTTTTCTCTCCATTTAGCAAATAATGTGAGAAATGATATAACATTTTCAAAAATTCAAAAATTTAAATGGATTTTTAAAAATTTGGAGGGGGGGGGGGGGGGGGAATCAACTTGATAAAACTATACATTTTTAAAACACAATCTCCTGCTTTTTTTGATAAAAGCTAAATGTGTGGAAATTTACCGATTAGAGTAAAACATAAAATTTATGCAGTTACAGAGCAGTGTTCGAAATTAGTGGTCGTTAGTCGTAATTAGTGACTAGAAATTTCAATTTGACGACTAGATTCTTCAATCTGGTCGTCAAATTTGACGCCTAACAATGCTATTGTTAAATACCAGTCTTCCCTTTCCCTTTGACTAAATTAGGATCCCTAGTATAAGACTGGACAGCGGTCGAGAAAAAAGCGGCATTTTATACACACCCACAGTGATAAATCTGCAGGTGGTACACAGACAGTAAAATCCCCCTCTGTCTATTTAGGGAAGGAAACATTGGGATCTTTATTGTACTTGAACACCCCCCACATTGCACTTCTGAAGAATTTATTTGTTTGCTTTATCCTCAGACATTCCGATGCCCGAGACTCCGGGTATTTAATGAGTTTCTACTGCTCCCCTCCCCTTTATTCCTTCATAGCAGTGTTCGAAATTAGCGGTCGTTAGTCGTAATTTGCGACTAGAAATGTCAATTTGACGACCAGATTCTTCAATCTGGTCGTCAAATTTGACGCCTAACAATGCTATTGTTAAATATCAGTCTTCCCTTTCCCTTTGACTAAATTACGATCCCTAGTAGAAGACTGGACAGCGGTCGAGAAAAAAGCTGCATTTTATACACGCCCACAGTGATAAATCTGCTGGTGGTACACAGACAGTAAAATCCCCCTCTGTCTATTCAGGGAAGGAAACATTGGGATCTTTATTGTACTTGAACTCACCCCCACCCTTCAAGACCTGAAATTGCACTTCTGAAGAATTTATTTGTTTGCTTTATCCTCAGACATTCCGATGCCCGAGACTCCGGGTACTTAACGAGTTTCTATTGCTCCCCTACCCTTTATTCCTTCGTAGATCTACGTATCGCACTTGAAAGAAAAGGGGGTGATCCTGCAATCTTTATATTCTAATTGCTTACTATTATAGAACACATTGCATTCCAGATTGAATCATTCCAGCTTCTTGTGAATTTGGTTAACTGATAATTTGTTATCAGACATTGAAAATGACGTTTTTATAGCTGCCAAGTGTTCAGATTTTTATGTACTTGTTCCGGGAATCCGATTTGGATCCACAGTAGTCCGATTTTTCTTTTCCATAACATTTATATTTTATTGTATGCACATCTGCATAAGAGTATCTACAAGTCATGAAATCGGAAGTAGATCACGAAATGAGAAACAAAGTCTAGAATTTTAAGATGGAGGTTTTCCAGTTTTTTCATCTAAAAATCCGTTTCCACGTAATTGCGTCTGTTTATAATTAATGTGGGAGAAACACATTTGCATCGACTAAAATTTTTATGATTATTTCTTGTTATATACAAGAAAACTATTTTTCAGACGTATTATTAAAGAAATGAAGAGCTTGTCGCATGGTAAACCCATGAGCCAATATTTTCGGGAATGCGACCTAGCGTTTTCTTATTTATTTTTGGGGGTCAGCCTTTTCGTTCGGCCATCTGCACTCGAAATAGAAAACCAGGATGTCGAAGTTTCTTTAGATCTCGTATTCGAACCGAAAGGGTGTAATGTGCGTCCTTTTCGGATGGGTCATAGGGATTGCGGCCTGCTTTGAATTAGTGCCCGAAAGAAGATCAGTTTCGCAGGGGCTGGAGAAGGGGCTTTTTGTTTCTGGAAGGCCTAAAGTCAATGGTGATGCTTTGGGGTCAAGGGGTTAAGACCCTGAATCCAATGGGATGTTTGTATGCGCCTCAGGGGCGTGTTTTAAAATCTTGGAGAGAGAGAGTTTTTGAGAATTTAAAAAAAGGAGCAAAGAGAAGGTTTTGTGTTGTGAGTGAGAAAAGTCATACTCCCCAGCATTGTCCTCAACCATGAGATGCTGTTCATTCAGCGAATGCTCGGTGAGTTACTCATTTAAGGGCCTGTGCCTGATTTGTATCTTTTACTTCTCTCTCCGGGTTAAGGATATTTAAATATTTCATAGGGATTTTGTTGCATTTAATTTTTAATTACCATCTTTCAATGAGACTATATACACTTTCGTTTTGTTTATCTTAATTTGATATACTTTCCATTTTTGAATATGAGAAGTGGTCTTTTAAATACTTTGAATCAATAATGTTGTAAATATTTATATAGTGTAAATAAATTAATGTTTGTTATACTCACGGCCTTATTCTTTTTCGCGCTCTTATCGGGCGTGTCCTAAAAAGGAAGTTACCTTAGGACAGAGCTATATTGCACGAGTACCGGGTACCGCGATAAACGGCATTTGTCCGCGATCTTCTTTATATTTCGTTTTATTGTGAAAATGCTTTCCCGCTTCTGAAATCTGTTTGCATCGCCTAAAACGTTTGTAATTATTTCGTATATACTATATTATACAGAAAAACTATTTTTCAAGCGCATTTTTAATGACATGAAAGGCTATTTTGCAGCAGTATCGCGATAAACGGCATTTGTGCACGATCCTCTATATTTCGTTTTATTTTGAAAGTATTTTTCCACTGTTACAATTTGTTTGCATCGTTTAAAATATTTGTAATTATTTTGTATATATAATATACAAAATAATTACAAACATAAAAATAGTTTTTCTATATAATAGAAAAACTATTTTTCAAACGTATTATTAATGAAATAGAAGTCTATTTTGCAGCAGTATGGGGAAAAACAGTATTAGTGCGCGATTTTTCCTCATGCAATGTGTTCCTATCTTTTTTTCTAGTAGGTTGGCATCTATGCATTTTTTATATCAATCCCTAAAATTAATGTGATTCATACTTTTTTTTTTATTATTACCCAGGCTGTCTAGCTCATCCAAAGGGTGTAGATGAGTTTCAAGGGTATGATTTATATTTTGTTAAAGCGACAAGAAAAAGAGTAGCAACTATAAAACAAAAACTCATTATTGACTTGCAAATACTGAACCCTAGCTGCCAACTCTGCATTTCTTCGTGAAGCTCCGATATTTACATTGACTGCCGATTTCCGGAGAAATATGCAAATTCCGCCCACCCCCCTTTTTTAAACTTTTAAGATGAATGTAGTAAATAGATTTTAAAATGAAATTCCATACTTTGGCAAGATTGGCCTCAAAAAGTGACTAAATTTTGCTCAAGCTTACCTTATAATATTTTAATTTTATATGTGTTTCATTCTTATATCTGTAAGTAATATGAGAAAGATTATATGGAAATGTCACTAAAATGTGCATTTATACGTGATTATCTGTTTATCCCGTTTTATTATCATGTATTTTCCATTCTCGTAATTTGTTTTCATCAACTAAAACTTTTATATTAATTGCTGTTTTAACTCAAAATAAAATTAAATTAATTTTCAAGCATGAAATGAAGGGGTATTGGGGCAATGACTGTACAAGATAAGATGACCATAATTGAAAATTGTTAAATAGAAGGTTTTTACTTTAATTTGTTGTTTTTTATGCCCTTTTTGCCAAGTAAAAATAAATTAGCAATTTTTTCTATTTATTTTTTCTTGAGTTTCTTTTTCAGTTTATTTTAAATTTTCAGAAAATTTAAAACAATTTTTAATACAAAAATCTGAATTATTCATTTTTATATCTTTAACAAAAATGGGCATTTAAAAAATAGTTGTTATTGTTAGAGATGTAAAAATGGCAACTAGCCGTGTCTATTTGGCACCTAGAGTCAGAACCTATAGGCGTCAAATGACGCCTAGTTCAAATTTTTAATTTCTAACAATGCTTCATAGATCTACGTATCGCACTTGAAAGAAAAGGGGGTGATCCTGCAATCTTTACATTCTAATTGCTTACTATTATAAATCACATTGCATTCCAGATTGAATCGTTCCAGCTTCTTGTAAATTTGGTTAGCTAATATTTTGTTATCAGACATTGAAAATGACGTTTTTATAACTGCCAAGTGTTCAGATTTTTATGTACTTGTTCCGGGAATCCGATTTGGATCCACAGTAGTCAGATTTTTTTTTCTTTTCCATAATATTTATATTTTATTGTATACAGATCTGCATAAGAGTATCTACAAGTCATGAAATCGTAAGTAGGTCACGAAATGAGAAACAAAGTCTGGAATTTTAAGATGGAAGTTTTCCCGTTTTTTCATCTAAATATCCGTTTCCACGTAATTGCGTCTGTTTCTAATTAATGTGGGAGAAACACATTTGCATCGACTAAAATTTTTATGATTATTTCTTGTTATATACAAGAAAACTATTCAGACGTATTATTAAAGAAATGAAGAGCTATATTGCACGAGTACTGGGTACCGCGATAAACGGCATTTGTCCGCGATCTTTTTTATATTTCGTTTTATTGTGAAAATACTTTTCCACTTCTGCAATCTGTTTGCATTGTCTAAAACGTTTGTAATTACTTTGTATATACTATATTATACAGAAAAACTATTTTTCAAGCGTATTTTTAATGACATGAAAGGCTATTTTGCAGCAGTATCGCAATAAACAGCATTTGTGCGCGATCCTCTATATTTCGTTTTATTTTGAAAGTATTTTTCCACTGTTACAATTTGTTTGCTTCGTTTAAAATGTTTGTAATTATTTTGTATATATAATATATAAAATAATTACAAACATAAAAATAGTTTTTCTATATAATAGAAAAACTATTTTTCAAACGTATTATTAATGAAATAGAAGGCTATTTTGCAGCAGCATGGGGAAAAACGGTATTAGTGCGCGATTTTTCCTCATGCAATGTGTTCCTATCTTTTTTTCTGGTAGGTTGGCATCTATGCATTTTTTATATCAATCCCTAAAATTAATGTGATTTATACTTTTTTTTATTATTACCCAGGCTGTCTAGCTCACCCAAAGGGTGTTGAAACGCAGACCGTCCGACCTACCAGAAAGGTGTAAGGTAACTTCTTGGACGGTCGGGAAGTGCCACCCAATTTAGACCGGAACCCAGTGGGGGAGGCATCCACAGGGACCGTACCCTCCTTCCCCTACCACCAACCTCTCGGAAGGACTTTCGGACCCACATGTTTAACGTGATCGTACTCCGCATGAACACGGCGGCAGTTTTGGCAGTGGCTGGAATCGAACCCGGGCCTACCGAGTGCAACTCCAGCGCGCTAACCAATGGGCTACCGCACCCCCCACCCAAAGGGTGTAGATGAGTTTCAAGGGTATGATTTATATTTTGTCAAAGCGACAAGAAAAATAGTAGCAACTATAAAACAAAAACTTTTTATTGACTTGTAAATACTGAACCCTAGCTGCCAACTCTGCATTTCTTCGTGAAGCTCTAATATTTGCATTAACTGTCGATTTCTGGAGAAATATGCAAATCCCCCCCCCCCCCCTTTTTTTTAAACTTTTAAGATGAATATAGTAAACAGATTTTAAAATGAAATTCCATACTTTGGCAAAATTGGCCACAAAAAGTGACTAAATTTCGCTCAAGATTACCTTATAATATTTTAATTTTAAATGTGTTTCATTCTTATATTTGTAAGTAATATGAGAAAGATTATATATGGAAATGTCACTAAAATGTGCATTAATACGTGATTATCGGTTTATCCCGTTTTATTATCATGTATTTTCCATTCTCGCAATTTGTTTTCATCAACTAAAACTTTTATATTAATTGCTGTTTTAACTCAGGAAAATTAATTTTCAAGCATGAAATGAACGGGTATTGGGGCAATGACTGTACAAGATAAGATGACCATAATTGAAAATTGTTAAATAGAAGGTTTTTTTTAATTTGTTGTATTTTTATGCCCTTTCTGCCAAGTAAAAACAAATTAGCAATTTTTTCTATTTATTTTTTCTTGAGTTTCTTTTTCAGTTTATTTTAAATTTTAAGAAAATTTAAAAAAAAAATTTTAATACAAAAATCTGAATTATTCTTTTTTTATATCTTTAACAAAAATGAGCATTTAAAAAATAGTTGATATTGTTAGAGTTGTAAAAATGGCAACTAGCCGTGTCTATTTGGCACCTAGTCAGAACCTATAGGCGTCAAATGACGCCTAGTTCAAATTTTTAATTTCTAACACTGATACAGAGTATCTACAGGGTTTCTAAAAGTCAATTTTATGACCTTTTCTTGAATTTTTGGGGACTTGCCAAAATAAATTCCTGACTTTACTGAATTATGTCTGTCAATTATATGCAATTATACTTCAAAATATCTTTTGAAAAACACTATTATTTTACTTATATATTGCTCATAGTCTGGTCTGGAAAATTAATTAAAAGACTACCGAAGTATCAAATTTTAGGTTTAATCAATAAACAGTTTTCAAAATTGCATTTTCAAAATGAAGACAAAGCATAAGTCAGATCACTAAAAACTTAAATTGTACTTATTATAGATTCCCTTTAGGAAAAAATAAAAACAAATAAAAACTTCAGTTCAATAACTTATATTGAAATTATTTTGCTGACCTAAACAAAACAAATTATTGATATACAAATGACATTTCTAAGTGAGAAATTTGAGGTGTAACAATATAAAATTATAATATCTTAAAAATGGCAACCTCTGATATTAAAATATATAGAACAATTAACACTTTGTATAAAACACCCTAACTCCCAACACTCTCATGTATTTATTTTCTTATAAAAAGTGAACTAGATTTTTCGCTAATGACAGTTCTTGGGATATAAGTAAAAAAACACAATGTGCAAAGGATAAGGAAAACTTGAGCAACATATTCAAGCACAAATAAAATAATAATGCAGCAAACAACTGTTTCGGGGATATGCTGGATACCTCATCGTCAGTGCTAAAGAATCAAGAAACAAGATGTGAAGTGTAGTGTTTTGCATCAGTAATCACACGAGACTGCCAAATCGTCATCTACTTCTTTATTACAAAACAAGTTCTAGTCATTCGACGTATATTTGATTCTTGTTCATCTGCCAAGCGTAACATACATCGCATTAGATATGCATTCTTGTTCTGGCTCAAAATGAACATCAGTTCTTAGCTGTCGCTGGCAAGTTGAAGTGTTGTTCTGAATATTCGATTGTATGTAAAAACAATAGGCTTCCGGTATCCACTGATTGTAATTTTTGTCCAATATTTTGTTCGAATCGCTTCATTCGTTCATGAGATATTGTCACCATAGACTCAATGACACACACACAGACATCACCTCAAAAATGTCTGATTAGTGTTCAGGGATACCTTATGCGTGCTCTCTCGTTGAAAACTCGAATTCAAATTTTCGATGTCATAACACTTTCCTTATTCCTTCATTATACTATGTATATAAGGAAAGTAAAAAATTCTAAATGAATATATGTTATATGAGCAGCTATACGAAAAATGCTGGAAACTACATAAAAGCGTAATTAATCAAGTAATTCTTAAATAAACATTATTTTACTTAACTAAAAGTTATAAACATTTACTAATGTGCATATAATTTTTTAATTTTTTGCTCAATATTAAAATTTGAAAGAGAATGTAAATAAATTCAAATAATGTAAAAAAAATCAGCTATTCAATAAATGCTGGAAACTCACACAAAAGCATAACCGATTAAACAATTCTTAAGAATTGTACATTATCATTCTTAACTAAAAGTTATAAACATTTTCAAATGTGGATATGATTTTATAAATTTTATTTTGCTGAATTTTCAGATTTGAAAAATGCAGAAAGTTTTTTTTTAAGTACACTCAATAACATTGCTATTTTGTGTGTATATATGGTCTCTGTCCAGAGATGTTTAAATGGACTAAGTTTTACTTTAAAAATATAATTTATTTACTGGATGGTTTGACCAAAACAGAAACTTAACTATTTTTCGGTATGGTAGGTGCACTCAAAACCTGCCAATGGAGAGTTGACGCCAATTTTGGTTAGTTGGCTGACAGTCCTTTATATAAAAATAATGTATGTCAGTGATATTAAACCCCAGTTTAGTAGATTAAAGAATAAAAACTAGAAAAAAAGTCTTTAATTTTATTTTTAGAATTTTTATAGCCTCGAATCCCACAAACATGTCCTCCAGCTTTGCTCTCATGTTCTGGGGTCATAAATTGTTTAATCAAGTAAAGGTCTTATGTTTCCATTGGATGAGTGGGTGGGCACCTAATAAAGATATATGTTGGATGGGCAAATGTACCAGTAATCTTATTGGTGATGTCAATAACATAACTAGATTTTTGATTTTGGTACATCCAATAAGAATGGCGCATCTTCATATAATGCACATTCTTTAGTTTTAGTAAGCCAAAAGTATATTTAATACACTTAAGGAAAAGGGGTTCTATGTTTAATTTAAATATATTTGTCTTCTATTTTATTGATTTTATAAAATAACTAAAATTAATTTGTAAAATAACAAATTGAATTCCCATTAAGTATTGTATTTAATTTGTTTTAATAATTATGTTTAAATGATGAATTTAAAGATATTTTAATAGTGCACAAGAAAATATCCCTAAATTTATTAATAACAAACTACTATTAGCTTCAGAACAGTTTGCACTAGATGTGCTGGGAACCAGAATTCTTGAAAGCTTTTGCTATACAGTTCATAACTTTTTTCAATCCACACAAATGACATCCCATTATTTCAAATATGCTTTATGATGGTAGGTCACTTGCTGGCATCTCAGAAAGATGAAAAACATTATATCTAGGCAGATCAAACCATTCTAATAGAATTCAAATACTCTAACTCTTTGCTGAAATTGCTAATATTTGAATCTTTTTGCACCTGTTTTCAGTTTCAGAAAACTTTTATTTTAAACGTTACAATATTTCAGAGCCCCCCCCCCCCCAGATATATCACTGAGTGATTAAACAAACAAAACTTTGTTCCTTCAAGATTTTTGTATTCTTTGTAATTTTTCACTTTGTATACTTGGCTTCATTTGATCTGTCCCTTTGTCAGCATATAGTTGTTCTAAAATTGCTGGTACATTTCACCCACCCCAAACGTATGTTTTCATGGGGTGCCCATCCAATAGAAACACAAGGCCTATACTAAACAATTTATGACTCCAGAACATGAGAACACATCTGGAAGTCATGTTTGTGGTATTTATATAAGGATATATTTATATTATATATATATATATATATATACACACACAAAATAGCAATAGCTATGAGTGTACTTAAAAAAAAATATGATTAATAATATTTGCATTATCTTTCAAATCTTAAAATTGAGCAAAAGGGAAAAAAATTTGTAAAATTATGTGCACATTAGTAAATGTTTATAACATTTTGTTAAGTATAATGTTTATTTAAAAATTATTTAATCAATTATACTTTTATGTGGTTTCCAACATTTTTCAAATAGCTGTTCATATAACATATATTTATTTACAATTTTTTTCACTATAAGCCCATGGTTTTTCCTTGAAATTTTTGTATAATAGAGATAAATTGTATATAAAAAAATATATTCTTTTGAAAAAATTAAAGATACAAAGACAAAATCAAAGGTCAAATCGAGTGACTTTGAAATGAAAAAATCATTTACAGGGTCATGTGACATATTACAAGAAAGGTCATACCTTAAGCTACTAAAAAAAAAATTTATTTCAGTGTAATCCGTTTATTAAGTCAAAATATACAGATGTTTGAATATGACAAGAATCATGAAAAATTACCAGATTTTCCAAATTTCAAAGTTTTATAAATAAGAAACTAATTAGAATTGGGGACTAAAGTTTTGCATAGAGTTATATATGAGTGGACAAAAAATAGCCAAGTTTTAAAAAAATCGGTGTGGGTCAAGTTGGGGGGCTGTGCTGATTTGACATGGAAAGACCCAAAACAGAGTTATTAACTGGTGTGGTGCAACTCTTTGAGGAAAGGTGCCTTGAAAAATTCATTACAGTTGTTTTCTTACTGAATAAAAGGAAGGAGAGCTGTAAAAATGAAACACAGAAAATAAGAGATCAAGAACTTCTGATATTAAAATATTACTTGGCAGGGTATCATCCCATCTAAAGCTGGTTCATCAGTTAAGGGACTACGGGGAGACTTTGGGCTACAAAAAATAAAAAAACAAAATATGTAGAAATTCATACTGAAATATATAAAAATCAAAATAATTTCTTTATAAAGCACAAAGCAGAAATAAAGTACAAACTAAGTAAAGTATATAAATAAAAAAAACATGTAAGAAAGAAACATGTTAGTTTGAAAATAATAAAATACTGGTATATCTACTTGATATAACTAAGTTTTATACAGAATAGTTGTATTGTAACATTTGTAAAACAAAATCTGTTTTCTTATGCAGTTTAATATTTTTTTATTTGAACTCATGGAAGTACATATCACATCCCCATTTCGGAAGTGACACTATCCTAAATGTGTTACTTTTTGATGTTTTGCCATAGTTAAGTTACATACACAACAACCAGCAAAATTACATTTATGTATCTTAGGGTGCTTTTGTTATACAGTTAAAAAAAATAAAACTTGTAAATGTAACCATCTCACTCCTTCAATTTATATGCCTTTTATAAAGATAACACAGTACAAAATATCTTTATCAGATAATATTTAGAGGTAACCCTTAAGGCGACGCTTCAGTTAGCTTTCATGCCCATGTTTAACCTATGGGGGAAGTTCTTCGCTAATTACACATTAGCAAATGAATAATTTAAAATTCTGTTTTTTGCACATGATTGTAGACAGTTCAATGCATTGAACTCTGTCATCAATTTTTTAAATTTTATTTTAAATATATCTTGAAATGGAGTTAATTTGTCAAAATTTCTTAGATAAAACATCACCTTCTTAATTGCACTATAAAAAATTAACTATCAAACGTTTCACATTTTGAAAAACAGCGTTCAATAGATTATACTTCTGGCTTCTTTTTAAGATTTTTTTTAGATTTTTGAATTAATTTGGGATTAATATATTGGAGTAGTAAATCGTGTTTCAACTGCTGAAACTTCCAATTTTCAACGTTAGCCACACCTCCTATCCTCCCAGGGAAAAAAATGGGGGTGAAAATTCTTGGTGTGGAGATTTGAGGGGTGGGTGAATGATTGACTGGTATTGGGGAAATGAACGAAGGGGTACATTTGTTGGTGTTTAGCAGGAGTCTTTTGACTTTGGTCCAGTAAAGAAAGAGAAGTCCTTTGCGTTACATTTTGTATCAGTACAGATAATTCGGCTCGCGCTGGTTTACTGTTTTTCTTCTTGCATATATTTGTTCCATACTTATTTAATGTAAATATTATATTAATTGTAGTCTTTTAGGTCACCGGGGGGCCCGTGAAGATAATTTTGTATAGCGAGAACAGAAATTCTCTAACTTCTTTTTAGGGGCATTAAATTAAATATTTTAACAGAATATTTTGATTAACAATGTCATTTAGTATACTATAGTAATTTGCGCATGATTGCAAATTTTAAGTTTCTTTATATTATACTAGCAGCGAATACCAGGTGTTGCTCGGGATTTACCATGCAAAACTGTGAAAAAAATTAAACCTAAACATATAGGGCCGTGAATCTTATACATTGTTTTGTCACTGTGAAAGATGTAAATTCATTGCATTATGTAAGAAAAAAATCTGATGTGGGCAACACATGACTTTCCTTATATAATGTAATGAACTTAATACTTTTACAGTAAAAAAAAAGGTTTTTCATATAGTAGATACTAATATTCTTTCCAAGATATTAAATTTTCGACAATTGGTCGTCATTTTCATTGATTTAGCGTCATTTTTATCCATTTGGCGAGATTTTCGTTAATTTGGCAACATTTCAAAAAGTCGCCAAGTTGGCGACATTCCGCCAAATTCGTCGCCAAAAGATCGCCAAGCTTTATGCACTAAGAAATAAGTTATTTTTACAGCAGATAAATGACTATTGGCGTTCAAATATAAAAGTAATACTCAAAGTATCTTTTTTCTTGAATGGAACGAGCTAGATCGACGAGAATGATGTCACCCAATTTATCGCATGGTATTACATATGAAAAGTGAACATTTTTCTTAATAGGGAATATTTTTTTTTATTTTATATGACTTTTTGATATTTTTTTTGAAAAATGTGCAATATCTCAAGAACGGTTCATGTCAGCGTTCTGAAATTTATGTTCAAGTCAATCGTTTTCTAATGAAAAATTACATAAGAAATGTCTATTTGCGTAACTTTATTAGTGGTTTTGATTTTTTGTCGATTTTTTCAAATTTTTACTCGAAAATTTAGGGGGGTTCTGAGCATTCGATTGCGTATAAAAACAATAGGCTTCCAGTGTTTACGGATTGTGATTTTTGTACCAAATTTCGTTCAAATCGGTCCATTTGTTCGTCAGTTATCGTCTCCATAGACTCACTGAAACACACACACACACACACACGCACACACACACACATACTTTCACAAACACACACAGACATCACTTCAAAAATGTTTGATTCGTGATCAGGGATGCTTGAAACGTGCTCTCCCGTCGAAAACTCGAATTCGAATTTTCGACCCCGTCACAATACTTTCCTTATACATTATGTATATAAGGAAAGTAAAAAAATCATTGCATTATATAAGTCATAGCAGCAGAAGAAAGAATCTTCCTCATAAAATGCTGATAATTAAATAACCATTTTTAACACTTTACTACATAGTTGGAAAGTGGTTATGACTTTGTTCATTCTGTCTGTTTGTCCGTTAGCACGATAACTGCCGTAAAAAGCCATAGAGAGCCAGGCGATTTATATTTCGATGACGTCATTTGAATCAAGTTCGTTTTTTTCGATGAAATTTTTAAGTTTTCAAATATAATTAATTATTACAGTATATTACCGTTGAATGTATCGCATTTTAGAGATACTCCGTACGAAGAACAGGCATGCTGCTAGTTAGGCAATAAAATTTTACTCTGCATGGTGAACGCAGATGTGTCAATTAGAACCCGATACAGAAAAATTATAATTTTGGATAAGAAATTGAAGACTTCTTTATTCTACTACATTCCGAAGTCTAAATTAAACATTGCTCTTCACAACATTCAAATTTGTAAAGCTATAGTAAGAGGACAAAAATTATGCTCTGGCCTGGATACAGCAGTATAAATATACACCGATGCACCAATTGTCATGTTTCGTAACATCATGTGATTTATAAATTGAATAGGGAAGAAATACATTCCAAATTTAATTTTTGAGGAAATGATCATTAGATTATTATCATTGGTCAAGTGCCAGTTTCAATTTGTTTTATTTTTAAATTTGTCGCAAAAAAGTTTAATCTCTTTTGTTCTGTGATTGTTTGTCTGGTGGTGGAAATATGAAATCCAATAAATAAATGAAAATAAGAAATCCAAGATACTGTTTACTTTAAAATTTATCACTGATATTTTATGCAATTTCTTCTATGATTTTAATTTCAGTTCTTAGATTTCGAATGTTTCTAAATTATCAAAATTAAATAAATTTTATTCTTAAACACAGTTCCGACGATTTCTTTCCTATAACAAATGTTGAATAAAAATTTATCTGAGCAAACTGTCATAATTTGAAATCAACATATAGATAATGCGAATTATTGTCCTTGAATGTATTTATTTCAAACATCTTACACTTTTACTAAAATTATTAAATTTTAAAAATATTCATAATTATGTCATAATTAAAGAAAATATTATCTATCTATATTTACATAGAAAGTTTAATCGCATTGAAAAGTTTTTAACAACACTAACAATTGTGGCATATGACATGTTTGTTTTGCTACTGCTGCAACGAATCTTTGATGCTGATGAGTAGTTCTAACTAAATAGTCATTGCACTGTTCACTGATAAATGAAGAAAGCATTTTTAAAAACATAATCCCAGTCTTTTTTATCCCTTCTCATCTTCAACCAAAATGATAAATAAAAATTAATTTTATATTAATGCTCATTCTTGACTTTAATTATTTTTAATTTGAAATTAATTTTAAAATTTGGGTTCCTTTACATTTAATACTATATGTGATGAGCTTGTGTTTAATTCCTTAAATGGCAAATTTTAATTCGCATACAAGCCAACAGGTTTCAATGTATTGAAAATATTCAGGCCGGTCCGCGTTGGAGTTGGTTTTGAATCTTTACGGTACGGCTCAGGTGAATTCCAATGAAAAAATTTCGGGCTTTGGACGAGTCAAATCTTGACATTTTTGAACCGGGAAATTTTTTTAAATTAGACCTGTGCAGACCTCTAGTCTCTAAATAACTGACTTTTGATCTTCGACTTTTCCTTTTCTTCTGCCGGCTCCAAGAACTGGGATTTTTCCAAATTTAGATAATTCCCCCCATTATTGCAGTGACGCAGTAGCCGGAACACATTTTTTTTTAATTCTTAAATTCTAAAAACTCCTTACTTATTCCCATTAATTATTTATTTATTGAAGATAAAAACGGGTTGCTTTTCTAGTTCAAGGACTCCAGAATGACAAACTGAATGATTGAGTAAATATCTTTTATCACATATGTGTTTAGGAAACATTTTGAAACTTTTTAATTTCGAAGGGAGGCTAAATACGCTTATGCGCATGTGCTTAACATGTGTGTTAAATGTTTAATTGGCTGAATAACTGAGAAATGCCCAGTCTAAAATGAGACATATATTTGAAATTTGGTGCATGAGTGAAGAGTCTGAAAAAGACTACTGAAAAAATTGAATTATTTAAAAAATCGTGTTTTGTAGGTTTGCTCATTAGGAGGCCGTTGAATTTCAATGAATATTCAGCTAGTGTTTAACTATTTGGTAAACCAATTAGATTTTCCCATTAAAATTCCTGCTGCGTTAGGTTCTGTCCCACATTTGAATTTATGAATGTACAAAGATTTAGTCTTCTAGGTCACAGGAAGCTTCTGAAGGGTTTGGAACGACAAATACACGCAGAATAATAATTATACAGGTATTTATTGAATTACAGTATCTGTATAAATGAAATCATTTTTCCTTTCTTGTTTGTAAATAATTTTTATTGTTTGTATAAATATTCGGTGAACCAGTAGTTTTTCTCCCTCAAAATTCCGACTGTGTTAAGTTCTGTACCGAAGTTGAATTTTTGAGTATACAAAGATTTAGTCTTCTAGGCCACCGGGGCTTTTGAAGGGTTTATAAAAACAAAACACATGCAGGACAATTATTATATAGGTCTCTATTGAGTTACTATGTCAACAAATGAAATCATTTTTCTGCAAAAACGCCGTGAAAGTGCAGTACCGCTACTAGAGACTAGCTATTTGAATAGAATTGCAGTTCCGTGTAGTGGCAACCGCCATTTCTATTCATTACTATGCAGAACCCGAGATTTCCGAGTGACCCCGGTTGAAACAAATCGTTTTCAACACATGGAATTCTCATGCTAAATACTATAATTTCCAAATACATTCTGCAAGGCTGAAAAATGCGGTATGTAGAATATCACATATTTTTAGTGCTGTATCGTCCATTTCAAACTTCAAATTTCATACAATGCACTCTAATGTATACTATTTAAAAAGGAAATAATGATATATTCAAAATGACTAAATAAATATTAGTTTTATACCATCGCTCTGGACTCATAGGCATAGAAATATCATTCATTTTATTTTTAATTCCAGTTTTTTAATACACACATTTTAGTGTTGTACCTAGATTAGTCTCCAAAACACACATTGAAGTTACACACACACACACATATATATATATATATATATATATATATATTATAATTATATAATAATCGGTTAGGAGAACTCTTTGGTTATTCCTTGACAAGAAATAGAATGGATAGGAAACTTTCCTTTCAGTAAGTGGGAAAAGCCTCCAGTTACGTTTTTTTCATTCTTTCATTCATTTACTTCGTCCCCCAAACCACACACCCTTCTAAGATTCCCCCCTTTATCCTCTTGGACAGGCGAGCAAGTCATAAACTATAGAGGTCCAAGGGCCTTTCGTCACCTTTACTTACTCTCATTGGCCTATCAGATGCCAATCATTTGAAAAAAGGAACTGCCCATCTCTTGAGCAACCGGGTGCAATTTTCAAGGGAACGGTGATTTTTTTTAACTGAAGCGTCCCCTTAACTTTCAGTATACACATAAACACTACAAAACACAGTGAACAAATTACAATCCAACCACCTGTACATTAATGATGAATTGTCTGGTTTTTCTTATATAAGTAAACAACAAAACACTAATAATTAATTTTGATACTAGTTTATGGTTTTCTATGTGCAATCAGGAAACTATCAGTGGTTATTGATGATTTAAAAAGGAATTGTAAAAGCTTTTTCCCTGCCGTTAATTTCTGATGGAAATCCTGGATGAGGGATATGCCTCACTTGACCCTATTGGTAACTACCAACACTTCTACAGTTTTAAAGGCTTCTTTAAATGACTTATCTTCACATTCATAAGGATCCTTGAGGGAGTCCAAGCAGCTGGAACAATCACTTGGCATTAGTCATACAAAACTGATCTAGAAGTCATTTGCAAAGAAATACAGTTGACCCTGGGCTACTGGTAGATGCTCCAATGCTTCTTAAATGACCACAAGCATCAGTTTTTTCAACTTGGTAGGAACTATAGAATCACAGAGAGCCAATGTAACCATCTTTTTAGACAAGTAAGATGGAGCCAGAGTTTCCTGCTTGTTGCCTGAGAACTAACTGCATGTGGGTATGTTAGGAATTTTCAGATGAGTTTGAAGTTAGTTAAAGGTACTACAACAGCCAATATTAATTACTGTTATACAGACCTGGAGGTGGATCAGGACAATGAAGGCAGCCAAGTCACAGATCTCCCCTTTTTTTCATCCTGTACTGAACATAGAAGAGCCACATTTTGACAGAATATATGACATTAGACATCCATATGACAGGCTGCATGGCACCTGGAGCTTGGAAATAAATTCCTTGGACAGGAATACCAAGAAAAATTAGACAATTTCAAAATTAAATGTTCCTTGGTTTCAGGTTCACTGCAGAAAATTCCAGCATGGGAATTCATGATAAGGTCATCAAAGTGTCTATTAACCCTTTCGGGACGGCCGCATTCCAAAACTGCCGTGGCCCAAAAGATGAAGTGCTTCGTTTCCGAACTGTTCCCAAATGTCGTGACGGAATTCGTCACTCTTTTGTAAATTATATAATTATGATATTTTTTGAACTTTTATACTGATATTTAATTAATATGTGTACTGGAACCCTCATGTCATTATATATATTTTACTATATTTAAATTTATTTGAATCTGTATTGAATTGTGGCCATTTTAATTTCATAATAATTCTTTCACACTCGAGGAACAGCGTCCGTTGCTCAAGGTCGCACTTGTTTGCTGGTGGAGACAGTTGTCTCCATGTTTTTTTCGCTTTGTTGGATGATGCAATCTTGTGCTGGATTTCGCGTGGTTCTGCACGTGCCTTGAACTTTGTCGTTTGAAGGGGCGGATCCCTGGATGTATTTGAAATGAAATAATTTTCGATTGGCTGAAAAGAGAAGATGTGAGCCACTCTTAAATTTTAATTGGCCGGGTCCTGGATCCACCCGGAGTGTTTAAAAGCTGCGAGATTCTTGATTCTGGGCTCTCTCCCTGGAAAACATCGTCGAATCCATGAACGGCTCGGAACTTATCCTTCGGCTAAGTTCTGTTGCTGTGGGGCTTGGGGGGAGATGCCACTGCCGCTACCATCGCCACTACATTGACTGGGACTTCGCTGATGCCGAGCCTCATCGCTTGCTGCCGCCGTTGACCGTCTGGGAACCTCCTATTCCGGATGTCTGCAGACCGCTTCGATTGGAGTCCGAGATGAAGCCTGAGTCCTGTGCGGGTCGTTGCTCGTATCCTTCGTGCCTGCCTGCCACCTCTCCTTGGTCGGGGATGATTACTCCCCGAGGGAACTCTAGTGGATGTGATGACTTCAACGTTTCTGAGTCCTTCCAGATATGGAGGTAAGCGACCATTTCAATTGGAGGCTGCTGCCTCGACTGTCTGGTGTTCCGACGAACTGAACCTCCTCATGTATTCTCAAGATCTTCTCAGCTAAAATGCTACTAAATTAATTCCATGAAGTAAAATAATTGAATTGAATTAAATTGATAATTAAGTATTAAGCGTTCCTCGAGTGTGCGATTTCTCTCCATGACCATACCTTAGTTAATATTAGTGAATATGTTATATTAATATGTAAATTTTGGAATTAATGATTTATTGAATTGATATTTAAATTCCGGCAAAGAGCCGATGATTTTCAGTAGAAGAGGTCCAGTGGTTTAAAGTTGATTACAATTCTGAAATTGTATTTGTTATGATAACTCCTTTTCTTAAGTATTTAATAAATTGGAATTTGAAATTAAACTGAGTTTTTATTTGTGTTGAGTTATGTATTTTTCAGCTCTGGATGAGTTCTTAAAGGTAAAGGTAGATTTCTGTTTGTTTTGGATTTTGGTTGGGTTTTCTGCAAGTCATCAATTGGAATTCTTCCAATGAGGAATTTTCACGTTTTTTTTTCTTATTTTTATCGTGTAGTAGAGAAAAAATCATAAATGATAGTATATATATTTTTTAATTTTTGAACTTAGATAGTTAATATAAAAATGTTTAAACTCGCACTTAGCAATCCGGCGCGAAAACGCTGTTTCTGTAATGGCCGCTCTTGTGACGTCACTATGCATGTAAACAAAGAACGCAATACCCTGTTTACTGTGGATTCCGAGAGGTGCTCACTTGATTTTCCGACAAAATATTTTATTTATCATATTTTTATAATGAGTGAGATTCTAAAACCGACCTACAAGTACTGTTTAGTACCTTGCTGCACAAATACAACGGTTAATTCAGTTGATAAGCTGTTTTTTAATGCTCCAAAAGATCCAATTAAACGAATAGCATGGACTAAACTAAAGCAATAAAAAGGGACGAGCAGAAAAATCCAAAATTATCGAATAAAACATCCCTTTGGTGTTGTGAAGATCATTTTTCGGTAAGTAAACATTTGCTTCTGTTTAAATATTATTTACTTGAATTTATGGCCGTAACCAAGGGTTTTTTTCGGGGTTTCAAACCCCCCAAAATGAAAAAGTTAATATTAAAAAGGTAAAGATCCATCAAGATATGAAATGTGGGTTTAACCCCCCCCCCCCCCCGAAATCAAATCCTGGATACGATCTTGCTTGGATCAATAATAAACTATAAATATATATATAATCATGTGTAAATAGTAATTTAAAATTAAAGAATTTTGTGGTCAAGTTAGGGATTGAATAATAGAACATACTCTAGCATGTATCTCAAAATAATAAGTTTTAAAAACATAGAATCAAACCTTAAAAATATCTCACAATTTAATTAAACAGGGATGGCGCTAGAATGTGCCCGAGGGGGGGGGGGGGAAGAGGTGGCAGTAATAAATATTTTAAAATGACGCCAGCGTTTCTGGCGCCACCCGTTATTAAGCCAAACAATTTAGTGAAATAAAGAATGGCATATTAATTTATAATCATTTCTTTTTGATGATATCTATTGTATAAATAGAAATGTTAACATTATATAGTAATTTATAATAATAAATGGCTGTCATTCCTTGTGTAACAAATAAGTTGTGAAACCCTCATTTGTGAAATAAAGATATATCTGATCAATATTTATCTGATATATATATATATATACTACTGATATATATACACTACTTTAACTATTATTTGTCAATATAAATGCATTATATCATCAACTTATGCAGTATTTATGCAGTAATGGTTCTATCAACTTTTGTCCCCATATACAGAACACAAAATCTCAGTGTCCCCCCCCCCCCTTCATCTGCTAAATAAAATATTCCTTTTTTTGGAAGGATGGGGGGAGACGAAAAATTAAATAAATTATCTCTTATAATGCTTTATTCTTCCAATTATATCAAAATAATATAATTTGACATATTACAGAATATTCTATGAAATTTCTTTATGTTTCGATAAATCCTTTTAACTTTGTAATGGGAGACATTAAATCAAACTATAAATGTAACTGTTTTTTTAGAACTGTTTTTTGATTCCTCTCTATATTTCAGTTAAAGGCAGATATGGAGAATTATTGGCAATGGAACCTCACAAATCAGACTATGTCATTCAAATTTGGTTTTTTGTAGTTTGTATTGCATTTACATTTCTTGAGTATTTCAGGCACGCTTTATTTGTCTTTACATAATTTCAAATTATAATATAAACTACTATAAAAAGTCAATTATCAGCTTAAAAGCAGAATAGGACATTGCAGTGTGCGACTATTTCCACGTGCAATCAAAATTAAAGTTTTAAATGTAAAGGAATTATTCATGCATTTGAATTAGTTTTAGATTTATTTGTCAATATTAATGAAGATCATACATACCTCTTAGTTTTAACTCCTCGCATTTCTGCTCCAATAAAATTGTGATTCGTTTCCGGAAACGAAAACATACATATAGCGTCAATTTTAGGAAGATTATCGAATTGTCCTTTGACAAATCCCGGAAAAATCGACATCTTAAACAAAAATGAAATGGATGGGTTATACAAATAAAATATACGGTAAAATTACACAAGATTATAGACTCAAAAAATGATTTCTAAACTATGAATGCGAAGAAGCGAATTGATCTAGCGTTGTTTTTAAAACGTAAACACTGATACATCATGCACAGTGACGTCAGAGCCAATCACGTAGCGTTTCAAGATCACATGACATCGCATCATTTTTCGCTTATTTAAACTTTAATTTTTAATTTATTCAAACTCATTTTGACATTTAATGTGACATATTTGAAAATAGTAAGCCTAAAATTACCAGGAAAATATAAAATTGAGCATTTTCCCCACGTGTGCAAATTCCTCATTGACGGGAGGTGTGTTTAGAACCTGGGTATAAGAAATTTCTCTGAGAAGGTTAGACTTTCTCGGTCAGCTGTGTCTGGTGGGAATCCGTTGCGACGTGCATGCCCTCGGAATTCCCGTCGTGACAATTGGTGCCTTTGACCTTCCCTCTCGAGCACCTGGTTTTGAAATTTTGTTTGTTTAGAGTTTTTGAAATTTAAATTGGAGTTTTTGAAAATGTTGAAATTTTGTGAAACTGGACTGATGGTATGGTTTGATTTTTGGTTTGGAGAGTTGCACACTTTTCTTGTTGAAAATTTGTATGCATTATTTATGAAATTATTGTAAAAAGTATTTGTGCAAAGAAAAATAATTTGAATTAAATGTGTGAGATCTTGGTGAAGAGAGGCACGGTATAAAGTGAAAAATGCTTGGAGTACTATAAAAGTGGTTAAGAATACAGTTTTTTAAATTGTTTAAAATTTGAGAATTATAGTATGAAATTTGAAAATTATAAAGCTGTTAAAATTGAATTTAAATAGTATAAAATTTTTATGTGAAAACTTGTTTCGATTTGGAATTTGGAGGAACTCTTCTGTTTTTGATTTTTTTGAGAGTATTAATGTGTGGGATTTTTGAATTCTGCTGTAATTTTATCTTCGAGCTCTGTTGAGCATTTTCCCCCAAAAATTGGGTCGGCAGTTTTCGAAACTCCGTGGGTTTAGTTTTGTTTTAATATGTGAGATTGAAAAATCTGGGCCGGGAATGGAGGCCATCTTCTGAATTTCATTCGAAAAATAAAAATAAAATCTGTGTAATTTGGAAAAATAACTGCTTAACTTAAATCTAAATCGATAGTACACCTGTGTTTGAATGACAATTCTTAATTATGACTATACCCGATATTGACTACATGATCTTAAAAGTGAAAAAAATAATATGTGTTGAAAAATATTGTGAAGTGAAAAAAAAAAAATAAAGATATTTGGTTGTTGGTATGTGCAGAGTGGCACATAGCCAGTTTTGAAAAAAATGGTGCAAAATTTGCACGGAAATGAAATGAAAAATTCTATATTTATTTATTTATTATAACTTGTTGAGGGGTGTATAATAAAGTGACATAAAGTAATACATGTTAAGTAGCTGACAGTAAAAATATTTAAAAAAAATGTTCTAAACTTTGAAAAAGTTGTGAAAACTTAAAAATTAAGAAATTGATTATGTAAAAACTTGATATTAATTAAATTGAAAATTAAATTTGATATATGAGAAAGTTAAATGTAAATATTTGTTTTGAAAGAACTTTCGTTTTGAATTTTAAGAATTCTTTTCGTTTCGGTTTGGAATTTTTGTTGAGTTAATGCGAGGAGATTCGCTGCAAAATGTTTATTTCGACGAGCTCATTGAGCCCTTCCCAAATGAAAAAAAAAAAGAATGAAATTTTGGGGTTTGCAGAGTCCGAGTCTCATGGAATGTTAGATGGTTAAAAATGGATTTGAAATTTTGAACTGGAAAGGCTGGTTGTTTTTGAAATTTGATCGAAATATTTTGTAAATTGATATTAAATGCTTAAATATTTTGAAAATTGATTAAGTACATAAGTACATAAATGCTTGAATTAAATACTTGAATTTTAATAAATACTAAGATATTTAAACACTGAAATATTAAGTAGTTAAATGATTTGATTGTACACCCTGTGTTTTAAAACATAACTGATTATGACATATAAAAAAAAATTGACAAATATGAAGAGTTAAAAGCAAAAATAATTACGTGAGAAAGTAAAAATAATTCCATGTGGAAAAAATTTTTTGTGTTGTGTAGCTAAGAGAGCACACAAATGTTTTGAGTTCTGACAAATTAACTCGAGTTGACGGACCAAAAATGTAATTTTGAGCTTGATGAACAAAAAAATATAATAATATAAAATAAAGGTCCTTTTTGATCACGTAAATTATTGAGTAAAATAAATTTGTTGCGAATTGTTTATGATAAATAAAGAAAAAAGTACATTTTATTACGGTAAGTGAAATACATTGCATTATGTATCATTGAATACTGAAATTGAAAAAAAAAATTGATTTACATATACGAGTTATTATATTGACATATATTTGATAATGTTATTTATAAATGAAAAATGGAATAAGTACACAAAATATAAAGTGAAAAATTGTATAATATCAAAATGAAATGAATGTGCTGTGTCATTTCAATAATTCGGGGGATGAGCCAGGAATTTTTTTGAAAAAGGGGTAAATTTATAAAAATGTTGACTTAGAATTTGAGAAATGAAAATTTTGACTTGGAAAAAATGAATGATTGGTGGAACATATATATCGAGAAATAAATAATAATTTTATGAAAAATGATATTTTTGAAAAGTCAACTTGTGAAAATGTGTTTGTGTGGGACTGAGAGCCATGTTTGTATATTTATTTATTCTCCCTGAGTGCTTGTGAGTGATTGTAATTAATTTGTCTGCCTCAGGATGATTAAATGTAATGAATGATTCTCCACTGTTTGTTTCTGCCTCCTTGCTAAAATTTTGCATCCAAACATTTTTGCTAAATATTTATTTTCGTGTCTTGACCTTCCAAGTTCTGTTTTGTTTTGTTGTGTAATGGGATTCGCGACCCGTTTTCACTTGCTTGTGTTCAGTGTTTGTTGTTCGAAATTGCCTCACAAACAATTTTGAGCAGTGTTGAGTTTCTTGGGTTGGAATCGATTTTGTTGTTTGGGATGTTACTTAATATAAGAACTGTTGTTTTCGTGGGTTGATCCCTCTTTGCACTCATCTGTGTTAATTTCGGTAGCAATGAAAAGTCTTGCTCAAAATTTGCTTTCGGGAAAAACTTCTGATTGGAATATTGAATAAATTCCGTTTTGTGTCCAACGAGTTTTTGTTGAAAAGTTTGAAAATTCTGTCAGAATGAGTTGCTCGCAGGTGAGGTATTGAAAAATGAAATGTTGAAAATTTGAAAACAATGTTGAAATATTAAATAGAAATCGTGGAGAAATGTTTTGAAAATAAGAAAAATGAAATTATTTAATTTGAAAATATTTTGTGAGAAAAGTCGAAAAGTGACTTATTTATTAACGTTGACATTGAATTTAAAGTTTGAAATGTATTTTCGGCCTCAGATTTCCCGTGTTTCCCCTTGGTATTGAATGAGAAAAAAAATATTGTTCAGAAATTAATTACAAAAAGAAATTGAAAGTTCCGTTCCTGGGCTCTTGTTTTTCGATTGAGTTAATCTCCCCGGACTAAGTGCTAAGAGCAGTATTTACATGAGCCGATAATGAGCTGACGCCGAATGTGTGGGTGAAATTTTCTTTCCCCCACTCGAGACGGTTTCTGCATAGTGCAGAGCATCATTGAAATAATTTTGTTGACGATTGAGAAACATTTGACCTACTTTCGATAGGTTTTGGTTTGAAATGTAGCAGTAGATTTTTTTTGTTGTGTGACTGATTTGAAGTGAATGTCTTTAACATCGAAAAATATGCTGACTGAAATAAATGTTTTGTCGATCACAAAATGGAAGTTGGAAGATTAAAAGAGAATTGTAAATTGAAATAACTAAAATTGAGATATTTTAAAAAAAACTTAGAATAATTTTGCGACTCCTGTTGGTAATATGAAATACTTAGAGAAATATTTAAAAAAATAATATAATAATTGAATCTGGAGAGTCTGGTTTTGTGGAAATTCGAATTAGAGTACAGGAACTCTAAAATTAATCACAAATATAATATTGATATATGGAAAGTGAATCCACGAATAATTTAATATAAATTGAAATATTTCAAAGGTTATTTAATGATTTATTTACTGGAAATGTGGACCTTGGTAGAGTAAAGAAACTCTAAGTTAATTACGAAAATATAAGAAACATTGAGAGTTTGTTCCACAAATTGAATTAAAATGTAATAAGAACATTCAAAAGTTTATTTACTTAATGTGGAAATCTAGAAAGAATCAGTGAACTCTAATTTATTTCGAGAAATGTTGAATTTTTAAATTGGATTCCACAAATTAATTTACTTGATAATAATTTTGAATTTTACTTTACATGTTTACTTTCTGAAATCCATATTTAAAAATATTTTGATTTGAATTTAAGAATTTTAATTTGAAAACGTAATGATTAATTATAAAAATAAATTTTGGATTTCAGTTAATTGTGGAGTTACGCATTTGAATTTTTTTTTTGCACTTAAGAAATTAATATTGAGAATTGATGCAAAAGTGAAAGAACATTGAGAAAAAGATTTTTTTTCTTTGAATGATTGAATTTCGTCCTTGACTTCAAATAACTTGATTACTATTTTGAAAGGCAACTTAAACTTAAATTTTAAAGAAATTTATTGAATTTGAGAAAAGAAATTAATGAAACTAAATGGAAATTAGTGAATTTTGAGATGACACTTATTTATTTACAAATGTTGAAAAATTGGTACTTTGATGATTTGTTATTTACAAATATTTAAAGATTTTGGTAATAATTGGAATTTATAAATTTATTTAAGAAATTTGAAAATTTTGATCTGTGGCCTTGATGCTCTGGTTGGGGAGTGGCGAGAAAATTGTTTTGAAATTTTAAGAGATTTTACTTTTGGTAGCAAAGCTAGGTGAACTTCATGAGAATAAGAAAATAATGCATAAGAAATGATTATTACAAAAATATGCGGATTGAAGTTCAAATTTGATTTTCGTGCCCGTGCCTGTAGAGCACTGATGAAATTGAGGCACTTGTTATTTATTTAATAAACAAAATATTTTATTTCGGTGTGTTCCGGTGGTGCCAGAAAATTTTTTGGCATTTTCTCCGTGACTCGGTTGGTTCTCGAAAAGCGAGACCAAATTAAATTGCATATTGTTGTGTTGTACATAAATTGAATTTAATACAAAAACTGTAATTTTTTATTTTTTGTGTAGTAGGATTGTGGAATTGGTCATCCATTCTTTAGGCCTTTTTCGGAACTTTTACCCTGCAGGTGTTGAGTGTTGGCCGCATTCTGATCTTGTAGGTGTGGTGGTGTGGACATGTACGCACTGCCTTTCTGCTAAATTTTATCTAAATTGCGGACGACAACTTGGAGCTGGTTGTCTGTTGCTTCGGGGATGTTCCAAATTCCATTGAGTGGTAATAAGAAAATGATTTTTGGAGTGAGATGTGTATATAAATGTGTTTTGTGGAGTAAGACCTTCCCTCCCCCTTACTGCCACATTCATTTTCTTGTTTTTATTTATGTTATATGCTCATATATATTCTTTGGTGTTATTGGGAGAAAGAATATCTTGATAATTATTATTTGCATATTTACAGTGCATATATTATATTTCATATTTAATCTTTTGAGATGTTGGGAAAATTTTCTTGACATATTTATTCAGTGTATATTTTTATGTTTTCCTTTTTGCGAGTCACAGGACTTTGGAAAAAATGATTTTTGAATTTTGAGGAAAAATAATTGCAGAATATTAAGTTCGGTTCCGTCACCTTTGTTGATTGCTTGCCACGGTTGTCCACAGTTGTTTACATTTGAGAAAAAAAAAAGAAATAATTTAATTCCGAGTTTGAAATTTAAAATTGTGTGGACGTGTTTTCGACCACTGATCCTTCTTTTCTACCACATGATCTGGTTAAATAATTGAAATAAAATAATAATGTTGTATTTATAGAATGATTATTTGAAAAAAGTGTCAATAATTGATAAAAGAAATAATTTGAGTTTTGATCATGAGATTCATAACTAATAATAATGATTTTGAAAATGTTGGAAATATTATTGAAATATTGAAATGTAAAGAAAATTATAAAATGGAAATTAATTAATAATTTAAATATTAGAATTGAAAATTGTATAATATTATAAAAGGTATTGTGGTAAGAATACCTGTTTCAAATGAATGTTGCCTGCTGCCTCTTTGTAAGAGGAATGAAATTTTTTTTTTTGTGTCAAATGGACACTTTGATGTCAATGGATGTGTGTTCGCCACTGGACCAGGTTGGTAAAATTTTTATTTGTCTTGGTATGGTCACTTAAATTGAATCTGTTTTATATTTATATTGTTATTTAAAATAAGTTATTTATAAATTCTGTTGTGTCTATTTAGACAAGTTTTGAGCCACAAACTGATTGCTGCTGTATATATAATTGAAGAAAAATTTTGTGTGGTCATTAAATTTTATTGCAATAGATTGAAGAAATAAAACTTAATATTATAGTTGAAGAACATTTCTGTTGACCACTTGTAAATATTTTAATTGCTGGAATTTGATTTACTTAAAGAATGTGAAATTTTTGAAACTTAAATGCAGAAAATTGAAAATAGTTTATAAATTGAAATTAATTTAAAATTTTATTTGGAAAATTTATTTTAACTTTTGTGCTGACTTGAGGGTTAGTTTTGTAAAAATTTAATTGAAATCTGGAATTTAATTGAAATTTTGAATTTAATTGAAAATTAGAATTTTATTGAAATTTTGAAATGTAATAATTTAATATTTTTGGAAATTCACATAATGTGAAAACTTTTGTGAAGGGCTTGTATTCATTAGGATTTTGACTCATTTGCAGTCACTTTTAGGTTACTTTTGGCCCTGGTTCTTCGACATGCGCCCATGTGGGATGGTGTTCGTGCCGAGAACCCTTGGTGTAAGCGCTACACCTCAAAATTTTGTTAAAATTTTTTTTTCTTGAAGGTTCATGGACTTCAAGGAGCCTGATGTCTACTTGCTCCTGCTGGCTTGGTTGAAAAAAATCCTCCCTTGTCGAATTTTTTTTTCTCCGGAGGAAGGGGGAGTCTGTCGTGACTGAATTCGTCACTCTTTAGTAAATTATATAATTATGATACTTTTTAAACTTTTATATTGATATTTAATTAATCTGTGTCCTGGAACCCTCATGTCATTGTATATATTTTACTATATTTAAATTTATTTGAATCTGTATTGAATTGTGGCCATTTTAATTTTATAATAATTCTTTCACACTCGAGGAACAGCGTCCGTTGCTCAAGGTCGCACTTGTTTGCTGGTGGAGACAGTTGTCTTCATGTTTTTTTCGCTTTGTTGGGTGATGCAATCTTATGCTGGATTTCGTGTGGTTCTGCACGTGCCTTGAACTTTGTCGGGTGAAGGGGCGGATCCCTGGATGTATTTGAAATGAAAGAATTTTCGATTGGCTGAAAAGAGAAGATGTGAGCCCCTCTTAAATTTTAATTGGCCGGGTCCTGGATCCACCCGGAGTGTTTAAAAGCTGTGAGATTCTTGATTCTGGGCTCTCTCCCTGGAAAACATCGTCGAACCCATGAACGGCTCGGAACTTATCCTTCAGGCTAAGTTCTGTCGCTGTGGGGCTTGGGGGGAGATGCCACTGCTGCTACCATCGCCACTACATTGACTGGGACTTCGCTGATGCCGATCCTCGCCGCTTGCTGCCGCCGTTGACCGTCCGGGAACCTCCTGTTCCGGATGCCTGCAGACCGCTTCGATTGGAGTCCGAGATGAAGCCTGAGCCCTGTGCGGGTCGTTGCTTGTATCCTTCGTGCCTGCCTGCTATCGATAAAAATGGTCCCTTCACAAAATTCCGATAGATGGAAACGACCTCTTCGCAAAAATGCTGAAGTCACGATTCTTTGCAGCATGATCTTAGTTTAAAATCGTAAGCAATCGCAAAGTTACGAAGAAATGAAGGAAAGACGATGCACAGTAAATGGTAAACAAAATCATGATAAAAAAAACTGGTTCTAGCTTCCAGAATTATGGCCTACTGAGGTAATATTGTGTGTCTTCAAGCGGTGGTAATGGTAGAACTGATACTAACTAGGGCCAGGGATCGCATTCTTCCTAAAATTCCTTATTTTTTTTTCTGTATTCCTTAATTTCCTAAAATATTATTCATAATCCTAAAATTTTCGAAATTTTTATTAATTTCCTAAAAAAATAAAAATTTAATCAGTTGAGATCGAGAGTATATTTTGATAAGAGCTGAAAATATTTACACACGGGTTTTTCCATTTGTTTTGTAATGAGTCTGGGCAATGAATGTTTACTTTCGGTTTCACTAGCGTGGCCGATCGCATTCTAAAAATTGATCCCCCCCCATGAAGGGAGATGCAGCATGACGCCTTATGTAGTGACACCAGTGGGGAAACTAAGGTTTACTTTCTTTCATTGGTGAGTTTGATTAACGTGTTAGATGTTGGGGGGAAGAAGGGGGAGTCAGATTGTTGGACTCAGCGAATTCTTTTTCTTCAGGGTTCGTGCCCACTCTGGAAATCGGGAATTTGAAAGTGGACTAAAATGTCAAGAGAAATTGCAAGGAAAATCGATTTTTTGTTCAAAATTCTGGAAAAATCAGGGAATTTAATATTTGCCGATTGCTCACAGAGATGCCGATTACTACGGATTCTCCGTAGTTTCTAAGGGAAACTTCCCCATACTGCGGATTATGGAATCTGCATAGTTTCCTATGGAAAATTGTCTTTTGTGAAGGCTGTTGTAAATTTACGGCTGCCCGGTAATTTCAACTAAATCAACATAACAACAGGGATTTACAGCCCTGCCAATCAAATCAATGTGACAACGGGGATTTACCGCCGCTTGGAACATAAAAGATTGTTTTTTTCGTGGAAATAATAAATGTACTTCTTAAAATTTGTTAAATTTTGCATAAATCGCTGAACAGTTAATTTTATAATTATTTGCACATAAACAGTTCAATTGTGCAATTCAGTTTATGTTCTCATAAATGGCCGAGAGTTGATTAGTATCTCTTTCATCTATCTCCATCTTCCAAATATCGCATATCAGACTGACTAAATTAGTTTATTTTTAAATTCTAATTGGTTGATTTTTTAATTATTTTTGCATAAACAGTGCAATTACGCAATTTACTTTATGTTCCCATGAGCATAGGTGCTGAGTTTTCAAAATCTCAGGGGGCACAATCCGATAGTTATACAAGATATTTACAAAGTCGATAAAGATATAATAACTTACAAGACCTCCTTGAAGAAAGCAAGCATATGTCAGTTAGGTGACTAAAATTTTTTGAGGACATTAGGGCATTATAAGTCCCTACTTCAGGTCGAAAGAGCAGTATGCGCCAGTAGCAGTATGGGCCTGTTGGCCGTACTAGGGCCCTTGTTTGGCATGCACAAAATATACAAATTTAAAATCATTTTAAAAGTGATATTATACTTGAGCCATTTGTATGAAGCAGAGCGTGGCTGTGGGTTCTTATGTCTTGACTTCTTTGAAGAAATAGACTTTCCGTGAAATAACTTATTTTATTCTCACGAAAGTAACATAGAAGATAACACAAATAATACACATATCCCAATCTTCGATATGGTATTTGCAAAGGGTTAGAAACATCATTGTCTTGAAATATTTACGGTCAGACAACAAGTTAGGCCTAACAGCACCGGCCACATATTTTGCAACTTACTGGCAAACATGCAAAAACTTACATAATGCATAGCATAAGAACATACCAGAAACAGGAAAAGTTTAAACAGTAACATCACAAGATCATCATGAATGAATCAGAGTACCAAGACTCAGAATAACTATATCATAAATGAAGACAAGAGAAATAGAGACACTTCTATTGACACATCCACCAGTTAAAATAGTGCTGCATGATCGAAGTAGAAGTTAATGTTTTTCCGGAGTATGCTAATCTCTAATCGGTTGAAACAGAAATTAGCATAATCCAGATGTTGACATCTCAATTTGCAGGAATACGTAACATGGGGTTAAAACTTAGTGACACGCTGTCCTAATGTGATTAGCCAATCAGCACACAGTAACTTTTGGATTTTGACAGTACTATAACCGATGTATGTGTTGCTTGTTTACACTAAAGTTTTCTAACAATCGGCCCCCTCCTGCAGATTGAGTCGCTTAACCACAAAAACACAAGTTATAATCCAATTTCAAATTTATGTTGAATACATACTGCTATATAGAGTTTCAAAAATATCATGTATAAAATTTAGTATATAATTACATTTCAAGACAATGTTTTAAAAAGTATAAACACTTCATGATACAATTTACATGAAAACACAAAATTAAAAATATCTCTGTGTTAAAAACAGGAGATAACATTTTTAAATTCAAAAACTCTCAAACCATCAACATGCAGTATAAACTCAACAGTACCTAAACTACATAGTGAGGGAATGTCAAAAAGTTTGTATATCACATTGAAAAATTTTAAACTTTTAAACCTTCATCACAATGTTTAAACTCATTAGTATCTAAACTACTACATGAGGGATTGAAAAAATGTATAAGTCATTTTTAGTATATATCAAAAACCTTAAAATTCTTCGCCACACAGTATAAACATATTAGTAACTAAACTGCACAATGTGGGTTTTGAAAAAAAGTGTTGAAGTTAATTTGAAATATATAACTATATAATTTAGACAAGTTAAATTTTGATTTCAAATTACAATATAAACATTTCTAAGAAGTTTTAAAAATTTCACAGAATTTAAAGATTGTTTCTTTAGTAATAGGTTTTGTAAAACCATCAGCTTTGTTATTTTTGCTGTTGAAAAATGATATTTAACATCAATGTGTTTTGTTCTATGATTCTCAATGGGTGAATTGGAAAAGTTTATGGCTGCTTGGTTGTCAAATAATATAATACTGTTTCCTAACTGAATTGCCAAGCTTATTACATTCCAGTAATATGTTTTGTACCCACACCATTTCTTTTGCAGATTCAGTCAATGAGATATATTCAGCTTCCATTGTAGATAAACTCACACAATTATGCTTAAATGTCCTCCATGAAATAGGTACCCTATCTACAACAAATATCATACCTCCCATTGATACTCTATCATCCCTATTAGCTGCAAAGTCAGAATCAGTAAAACAATTTAAATTTACAGATTGAATGTTAGATAAGTTTAATTTAAAATCCCTTGTTTTATCTACATACCCTAAAAGTTTCAGTAAAACATCCCAGTGTTTAATGCCTGGGTTTTCCTGGAATTGGGATAAGTTATTTACAGCATAGCTTATATCAGGTCTAGTTCAGCTGGCAAGAAATGATAAACAACCTAATAGGTTTCTGTAAGGTATATTTTTCATTTGTTCAATTTCAGAATGATTTGCCGGGCAATCTGCTTTGCTTAAAACTACACCTTTTACTATGGGTGAACTTGAAACAGGATATTTAAATTTTAAGAATTTATCACAAATTTTAGTACTGTATTAATTTTGATGTATGAAATGTTTATCATATTTTTCCTCAAATTCAATACTTAGTAACATTTTGATTTTGCCTAACATTTTAATATCAAATTTAGACTTTAGTAAAGAAGTTATAGAATTTAGATCCTTTTGATTTTTGGCAAATAATATTATATCATCTACATAAACAATTAATAAAGCGTTATTGTCAAAATTATATGCACAATTGCACCACCAAAACTTTATGAAATTTAGTTTTCTGAGAACCTGGTCTAACTCAAGATACTATTCTCTGCCGCTTTGGTGCAAGCCATAGATTGCCTTATTTAACTGACATACATATTTACTTTTATTTTTGACAAAAAATCCTGGGTCAATTTTGTCGATTTTTATGAGTCAACCCCTTTGAAATTAAAAGATTTTCCATTAAATTTTATTTTCTATTTTTCACAAAAACTTTTTATATTTTGCACTTTTTATATATTTTTTAATTTTTTATATTTTGCACATATGTTCCTACATATTCCAATAGATAAAAAATAATTTTTTAACTTTTTTTTCTTATTGTTAGTTTTTTAGGTACGTCTATTTTTCCAACATGGCAGACTATAAATTTGGCCAATTTTGATGCTCAAGTAAACTTAAATATCTTGGAACTAAAAAAAGATAGAGACTTGGGATAAACACTATTTAACTGGTCTTAAAGTGGACTACATTTCATGTCATTGTAATGTTTGGCTAACTGCAATCTGAGGGACTGAAAACAATGGCCTGAGAACAACAAAAAGCAACAAACTTGCGTGATCTTATACCTGGTAAATCTTTATGCTCAAGTAAAGGTCAACCACTGAGAATTTCAAAAAGATTAGTTCCGATGAATATCAGACTAGTGAAATAGCCATTGAAACAGTCAACATGGCATGTAATGTATTTAGGTGTCTCACCAATTAAAAAAACCTAAGTCAATGCCAAAAAAATCATATGGAAAGACAAAACTCAAAAAGATATGTTAACTTGACTCAAAAAGCTGTTAAACTTAGCTGGCAAAAAAGTTTAGATGTTGAACTATCTTCCAAACAGTTATCAGAACTCTTCACATCTAGCTAGTTCACAGTGTGAAAATTGCACTAATTTAATCCCAAAACTAAAGGGAAAATATAACAAAAGCAGTTAAACACCAGAAGAAATTAAAAATTTAAGTCTTATGCCTCAAAGTTGGGCTACTAAAACAATTATAAAAGAGTTTGGAGCTAGCCAGTATCTAGTTCACAGAATTAAAGACCTCAAAAACATGGTTCGTTCCTCAATTAAAAAAATGTAGGACTCTTGATTTGAAAGTGAAGGAAACAGTTTCCACATTCTTTACATGTAATGAAATCAGCTGTTGTTTTCCAGGGAAGAAAAAGTGTTTATCTGTACAATCTACTACAGGAATACTAGAATTAAAGCAAAAATGTTTGCTTTTAGGAAATTGTATACTGAATTTAAACCATCTAATTGTATACTGAATTTAAACCATCTAAAGATAGGCTTTTCACAATTTGCAGAGCTATGACCCAAATGGTGTATCTTAATTGGTGTAGTGGTACTCACAGTGCAGTGTACTCACAGTATACAGCTATGATTGGTGTAGTGGTACTCACAGTGCAGTGTACTCACAGTATACAGCTATGATTGGTGTAGTGGTACACACAGTATGCAGCTATGACCCAAATGGTGTATCTTAACTGGTGCTAGTGGTACTCACAGTGTATATGTATGTAGTTATCATCCAATATAAAACTAATGGTTTTAGCAATAAATATAAAGGCTGAGATATTACTTTATTGCAAAAAATGATAGTTTGCTCAACAGAAGATGAAAGTTGCATACTTAGTGAGTGTTCTAAATGCCCAGGAACTTTCATTTTTTAATTAAATGCTATCAGATGCAAAACACTCAGCAATGATATTTACAATAAAAATTGATGAAATCACATTTAAATTAATGTTAATAATAAGAAAGGAAAAAATAGACAGGTAAAATAACATATTTTTGGTTAGACATTTAAATACGAATAAATAACCTCTTGTTTTTAAAACAATTTCATATGCTGAAAATGACACTTTTGTTTTTCAATTTTAAAAACAGAAAGGATAAAATATACAAAAAAGCCCCTTTCACTTGATTATCTACATAGATTTGTTGTTTTATTAAATCAGTTTTTAGATTTTTAAATTATGCCCCACATGGGGTTTTAGGAGTGTTAAAAGTGATCATTTTTGAAAGTTTGGCAACTCTAAAATTCCAAGTAAAAAGTGGATTAGAAGTTTAAATTTTTTTGTGCTTATAAAACACTTTCAACTCTTTAAATCAACCATATTTTATCCATGTTTTAATTTCATCAGCTAAATTGAAAAAAATCTTAAACATGAGAAAAAAATTTCAAAAATTTCAAATTTAAGTGCTTCTTAAAAAGGGTTTCATTAAAAAAAAATATTACAATTAGTTTATATCATATGAAAGCTTGCAATCTTAGCTTTAAAATAGCACCTGAAATATTGGTGTGTGACAAATACAAATGATTTTATTTTAGAAAGAATGAACATCACTTTTCACAGAAATATGACCTTGAACGATGTTTCAAGGGGCAAAATCTCCCCTTCTACATTTAAAAAAAAATTGAAATTCTGGCTTTCGCCTTTTCCCCACGTATATAAGCTAATTTTAATTTTTGATCAAAATCCATTATTATCATGTAACCCCCATTTGTTGATTTGACACGGAATGACCTATGAGTTAACATATACCATAAATGAGAACAACATTCTAAACTTGGAACTTTTAGATACTTCATTTCTAGAGTTATTCCCCCCAAAAAGTGAGTTTCTAAGGCAGGCCTAAAACAGGTTCACCCGATAAAATCGAATTCGGTTCCGACCAAACGGTTCTAAATCGAATGAATTATTCCTCAAAAGATAAGGATGTACTAAATTTATGTTTTCTAGTTGCTCCGATTTTCCAGATATTCTAAAAAAACGGGTCAATTCCTATGTCGGGCCCAGGATGGGCTAGCCCGATAAAGTTCAAATCCGAAGAAACTTAAATATACCACAGAAGCCAATGACATGTTAAACTTGGAATTTTTAGTTCTTAGGTTCTTGAGTTATTCTTCAAAAACGAATGTACTCTTCGGCAGACCCAAGACGGGCTAGCCCGATGAGGTTCAAAATCTAAATTAAAATCTATTCAAAAAGAAATGATATATTAAATTTACATTTTTTTTAGATACCCCAATTTTTGAGTTATTCTTAAAAAGTGAGTAAATTTCTATGGCGGGCCTAAGACGGGCTAGCCCGATAAGGTTCGAAATGTGATGACATGTTATATGCCCCAAAGGACAATGATATATTGAATTTAGACATTCTAGGTACTCAGAATTTTCAGTTATTCTCAAAAAACGAGTATATTTCTCTTGTTAGGCTCTGGATGGGCTAGCCTGATAAGGTTTTAAATCCAAAGAGTTAAAATATACCACAAATGAAAAGGATAAGCTAAACTTCAAATTTTTAGATACATCTGCTCTCGAGTTATTCTGCAAAAATGGGTGAATTTCTAAGGTGGGCCCATAACGGGCTAACCGGATACAGTTCAAAATTGAAAGAATTAAAATATACCCCAAAAGGAAATGATATATTAAATTTAGATTTCCTACTTTCTCCGATTTTCGAGTTATTCTTTAAAAATGGGTAACGTCTTATGGCGGGCTCAGGATGGGCTAGCCCGATAAGCGTCAAAATTAAAAAAAACTGAAATGTACCACAATAGAAAACGTCATACCAAATTTCACATTACTGTGATAAATGAACCTGATTATTTTGGACCTCAGAGGTTTGAATGACCATCAGATCAAATTAAATAAAATTTTAAAAATACAAATACATCCTTAGCTCAATCTCTGTGAAAATCAAATAACTTTTGTGTATGCTACTTGCAATAATCACACCAAATTTCACACAAATTCTTCAGTTATTTCCAAAGATATCGGACATTTCATTTGCATTAAATTCCCATTAGTTTCAATGTTAACTCCTCAAGTTTTGATCTCTTATTCAAGACTAGAGCTGTCTGGCGGAGGCGGTTTTTTGGGAACAGCTCCCAGCATTGGGAGGTATAGGCGGTCAGCACACTATTACTTCTAGGCACTGGTCTAAACTGTGTTTCACTGCCCCACCCATCCAAACAGATACCTTCCACATTCAGGTAGGTCGGACGGTCTAGGTAGCAAGAAAGAAAGATCACTTGACCATGACAAGCCACATTCGACTAACAAATATGACATTTAACACATAGATAAAGTTTGCCTCATGATTAAAAGATATAACTTGTAAAGCAATGAAACTAAAAATTTTTTGTATGAGGCAGTGATAGAATACTTTAGAAATGAATAAAAACATCACACAAGTATGTTATAATTGTTATTTAAAAAGACAATAACGAATACATTTTAAAATAATTAGGAAGAGCTTTAACCATTACCTTCCTTTATGAGATGAAATGCCGCTTCCAACTAAAGAAGATTGGCAGCTTTCCCGTTGAGCTTCCCAAAGAAGTTTTTCCAACTTTCCACTGTTGATATAGGATGAAATAGGTGTAGACCTCCTTTGGCTTCCATCTGAACCTCTGCTAATCTGACCTATGTTTAAATCTACCCAAGAATCTAAGGAAAGTAAACATTGTGTAAATAAACTGGAAAAAAAAAAGATGAAAATGAAAATCAAATTACAATTGACTAATTGAAAAGATTTCCAGATAAAAAGTTCTTATTTAAACTTTTTTTTGTAAAAAATTTTCACATTATAGTATTTATAGTATTTGTGTTACAAGCAATACAATGGGGAAAATTCTTAAAATTTATGGTTTTTCAAGTTTTAAATTATAGTTCTTCCTAAAATTTAATTTAATCTTGCTCACAATCAATCGGGTTGCATTCCAGTTTCTCAGACTGTAATAATCATATTGACTGTTGTTCAGATTACTAATTTGTTTGAGAGATGTCACATTAACAAATTCTCAAACACACATATCGCCTCAAAAACATTTTGAATTCAGGGATACTCAAAATCAGGGGCGGTTATTCAGAGAGGCCGCACGGACCTCCTTGATCAAGCACCTCAAATTATTTTAGTTATTATAGGTTAATTACAATTTTTAAGGAAATTATCTGAATTTTATTTCAATCAAAAGTTGAAATGTTGGGAATAAGTGATGAAATTGTCACTAGATGGCAGCACTAAAGCTTTGACTCTCAAAAAAGTCTCCTATGCTGTTTTCATACCATGTTAAATTTATAGGGAAAAATACTGCATTACAGGAAAAGACAAAGGATTTTTAATGAGGGTCACTTCCCTTTATCGCCTCTGGCTGATAGAAGGAATGGTATGTTAATATAACGGCAATAGAAATTCGAGTTGTTATTTATGGTATTTTGAGGGTTTCTGTTCTTCGTCTTTGGTGGAAAAATGAATTGTTTGGGGCACTCAGTTTAGTTTTGACCCACGAAGCCGTATTACTTAAAGAAACTGTTTCGCTCCGTAAGCGCCTGGGGGGGAGAGGTGTCATTTTTGATGTAGGGTGGTTCTGTACTTCGGAAAGGGGATCATTTCTGATTTAGGGTAGTTCTATGCTTTATTTATGATGAATTTCAATGCGTTTGACCTCTTAATTGTTTAAAAGTCACGAGAATTGTATTTGTGGCATACCCATGGATATTTTTAGTGACACTTTCAGAAATGTGTTGTCTGAGGGGGCGAGTCTCTTGACTTTTACTCAGCTGTCTTACATTTTCAGCTATTTAACATTAAAGATTGAAAAAATCATAAATATTGGTTAAAGAATGTTAAAAATCAATTTTCAACCTGATATTTGATTCTTTGATCTGACGTTTTCCTTAAAATCTCCTCCCCTCACCAGCGACTACTCAATCCCCCTGGTTTTGTTTCTAATTTCATTGAAGACCAATATTGCTACGATACTCCCTGGGCATAAATTTTACTTGAGGTAGTCCTAAAAGTTCTCATCTCGCTTCCTAATTAAGCGATTTTGAATCTACTGGTGGCTATAGTCTCTGCACTATCTATACGTGTATCGCCTGGACATACATATGTTTTTATTCAAGCCCCCCTGAGCGTAACATTTAACTAGCCCGCACGGTTTCACATCTCGGCTCCTAATTGAGCGATTTTGATTCCACTGGTGGCTATAGTCCCGGCACAATTTGTATATGTGAACTAGATATACATATTTATTGTGTCAGCTCCCTGGGCGTAACTTTCAGTTCGGTTAGCCCCTCCCAAATTTCTTATTTCGCCTTCTAATTGGGAGATTTAGATTTTGCTGGTGGCAATCACTTAGATATACAACCTTATTATGTCAACCCCCTGGGTGTAACTTTTACTTTAAGTAGACTCAATTTCATATTTCGATTTTACAAAAAAAATGCATTGCCTTGGTTCCTGAAATATCCGTGTACAACATTTCAAGGCCGTACGATGTTTACATTTTCCGCTACAGACATGTCGACACACAAACATCATCTGTTATTATGTAATATGAAACAACCATGGTGGAAGAGGAGAGACCCCTCTTTTACATATTTACATTTTTATCTATCTTAGTGACTCTTGCTCCAATTTTGATGTAATATTCACAATGTTTTTTAACTCTACAATGGACCTACTCGATTTGCTCACTCTAAACTTTGATCCACTTTTGTTGCACCCGTGCAACGAGCTAACTACTTATTGCTATAAAAACCGTTGCTATATATAGTGACTGCTAGCAGGCAGAACTCGCTAGTATTATTTTAAAGACGAATAGAGGTAAGCATAAAGCATAAGAATTTTCTGTAAATTCTAAATTCATTCTTAAACTTGTATTAAAAATAGTTCTTTCGTTTCTACATATAAATGGCCGTAGATTTAGTTGGTTTTCGCTCTTTAATTATGTTACTGTTTGGGTTACAAGGACAATCAGGTACAAAACTGTTAACCATAGAGTGTATATGAGAAAAATTGTATGCATTTTGGGGTTGAAGACCCAGACCACTCGACTGGCCCAGAGCGTTTGCGCTAATCATAAAAAAAATACTGCACATGCATATGACTGAGAGTATCTAATTTTTACAAATTTGATACAAATGTAATTATAAGTGTATTCAAATAATTTCCATGGTTGCAATAGGCTCTTAATCATTTTAAGAAAACTTGCACAACGTATATCAGTGCAAGTAAAATAATAATTTGGCATACAGCTGTTTCGAGGTAACGCCGGAATCAATTTATCAGTGCCAGACAAACGACGAACTCGAAGTCCAAAAGACATAGTTGGTACAAATTGAGGGATATATATACACAAATACATAGATGAGCGCCTTCCTCTACATGTCGCTCCACTGCTCAAAACATTTGCGAACCATCGAAAACTAGTTTGAACTTTTGAGCCTGTTGTAAAACTAACCCTAAACACTATACTACATATATAGAGAAGGCAAAAAATACTAATCAATTCTTTATACAAATATTTTCAAGGTTAAATTTTGAATGTCATAAGAATATGGAATAATCTAAAGAATTCACTATTTCATATTTAACTCTATAGTTTAAATAGATGATTTCTTAGTAGAAATCTGCAAGATTGTATTAAGCAAAATTTGGAAAAAAAAATTTGGTTAATTGGTAGTATAAAAACAAAAATATATACCAGTTTCAGAAATAAATGAGCTTATTTTGTTAGAAGCAGGTAGCTCATTAAAGACAATTTTTTTTATGAGCTGGTCTATTTTCAACCTGGTGAAGCAGGTTCAATTTATTTTTGAAACCAATAAATATGTGGCGACTCAAATACATTTAACTTTCGCACATTTTTTAACTTTATTTGAACTGTCAAAATTTTCTTTGCATGATAATTTGTTTTCAGATTTGCATAATGCGTATGTCGTGTCTGTCGCCATTGACATATCACTTAGTAACGTTAAGCATGTGAATACATTTAACCATGGGCTTTGCTCAAGCTCATCTCTGATTTTCTGTTAGAAAGTACACATACATCCAGCTGGTTGGCAAAATGCACCATGTAGTGTATGATGTAATTCATAGCCAGAGGATCAGTTTATTTTGATGAGTTTGTGTATGGTTTTATTTGTTTTGTGTTTTGTACATAAAAGTTAAATTTTATTACAATGTATCTGGTTTTTCGTGAAAGCAAAACCTCTGAAGGTAGTGAAGTTTAACAAAGCAACCTTCAAATATAGATAAGATTGTCTAATGCAAAAATTGTGAAGAAGCAACTAATTTAAGGAGTCTCACCTGCCACAAAGTAGTGACCCGGTAAAAGAATATAAAGCTTCAATCTAAGACGTTCAAGCCACTAGCTATAATGTGGTGATCCGTATTCGAAAACGAATTTCACTCTACTACTTCAGGGTTTAATAACAAAGTGATGAGTAGTAGTTATAGGTCACAAAAAAATGACTAAGTTTATGCATGATGTATATTCGACTGATATGTGACAAGTTGCATCAAATACAGGTAAAGAAAACCCCTTTTATTTACTCTCTGATCAGTGTGATTTCCCTGTAAAATGAGTTCCTTAAAGTCTAGTATAGATTACTTTCTGGGCTGTTATGTGACCTCGTAGTTTAACTCTTGTTGAAGTTTGAGTTAATGTACCTAAAGAAACTAGTGACAAATTTTGGTGCATTTTTAGTAAATTTACATTACATACTCATTTTATTTTTATACGTAGAATTTCATGCGATTCCATGTTATACATTAGTGTTTTTGTGAACTAGTTGTATTATAAAAAATATATATACTGATGGTTAATTAACCCTTTGTGGACAGTTGACGCGCCCGCATGTCGACTGTGAACTTGCATTCAAGGACAGTCGGCACACATTCACGTCGGAGAAAATTTAACCCTAAAGGACGGCGGTTACGGATGCGCGTTTTCATATGGAAAGTTTTTATTTGAATTTGTTTGTGTACTAGATGGCGTAAAATCTCAAGGATCTCAAGGACGGGGTTAGTGGAGTGCCCAGGAGAGGAAGAGTTCCTCCCTTTAAACTCCAGACGAAAAGGAAAAGAGACAGAAAAAAAGGAAGTAGTAAAAGGTGAGTTAATCAACTAAGAGATGCTTGGGGGCGGGGGGCGCGACCGAGGTCGTGCCCTTCCCCAAGTCTTCAGAAAACTGCGGTGTTGGGGCCCAAGCGGGATCCCAACAGAGAATAATAAAGAGGGGGATAGACTGGGGGCGCCCCGAGGGGCGCAGGGCCTTGAGCCTTGAGCAAGAGTTGTGCCTAGCAGCAGAAGAGTTGTGAAAGCTTGTCAACGGAAAGCGAGTTCCCAAAAGCTAGGGAGGGGTACAGCAAACTAGAGTCTGCATCTAAAATAAGAGCACAAGTCTAGGCTGGACGAGACCGCTTTTTAGGGCGGAGGAAGATATCTCCCACCGATCGTGCAAGTAACAACCGGGGGCGCTTTCACGTCGCCGGATTACCAGCCCGATAGTGGGGGATACTGTCCAACGTAGGGTTGTTTAC
This sequence comes from Amaurobius ferox, assembly GCA_951213105.1. Lineage (NCBI taxonomy): Eukaryota > Metazoa > Arthropoda > Arachnida > Araneae > Amaurobiidae > Amaurobius > Amaurobius ferox. The sequence goes on from OX578142.1 coordinate 156,240,851, forward strand.
GCTTCTCAGACCTCCGTGAAATTTGAGAGAAAGTTTTTTGACATGTTCCAAAAAAGGCCTAATTCTGAGGTCTCTGTGCAGGACGTCTAGCTGGACGTAGTTCGGCAGATTAGCAAACATACGCAATGCGTTATTCTGGATGACTTGAAGCTTCCTAAGGTTAGTCTCCGCTGCGGTGCCCCAAACAGGGACTCCGTACGTCATAATGGGACGTATGTAGGACTTGTAGAGCAATAACTTAGTGCGGGTTGACAGGCGGCTATTCCTAGCCAAAAGGGGGTGAAGCAGGGCGAGTGAAGACTTCACTTTCTTACTAATTTCAGAGATGTGAAGTTTCCACGTTAATTTGGAATCAAGGTACACACCAAGGTACTTGTAACTGTTTTGCTAGGGAATGGGCTGGTTATTAAGAATAAGATTAGTGGAGGGGGTTTGCCGGGGGGAGGGGAAGGTGACAGCAGCACACTTACTAACATTAACCTTGATACGCCATTTGATCAGCCATTGCGTCAGGTCGTTCAGATAACTTTGCAGGATGTTGTGCACGACTTGTGTCTGTTTGTGATGTGTGAACAGGGCTGTGTCATCAGCATAGAGGCCAAGGGTGACACCAGGGGACTGCGGAAGACCATTAATGTAAAGGTTGAACAGTTTGGGCCCAACAAGAGAACCTTGCGGGACCCCGCTGAGAACAATCCTGGGAGAGGAAAGTGCGTCGGAAACCCGAACGGCAAAACTTCGACCAGTCAGATAAGAGTGCAAGAGATGGATAAGATTTGGAGGAAAAGAGCGTTCGATAAGTTTAAAGAGGAGCCCATGTATCCACACCTTATCGAACGCCTTTTGGAGATCAAGAAAGACAATGGACGAGCTCTTGCGCTTGCTACGCGCCTCATGGACAAGCTCCACGACCCGCAGCAACTGGTGCTGAGTGGAATGTTTCTTCCTAAACCCATATTGTTCAGGAATAACAATATTCCTCAGGTTGCAGAACTCGTCCAGGCGACGCAGTATAACAAACTCGAAGAGCTTCGAGAGACCAGAGAGGAGAGAGATTGGATGGTAGTTGACCGGAAGAGAGGGGTCAAGACCTGGCTTGGGGAGGGGGGCAACAATGGCCACCTTCCAAGCCCCAGGAAAGTAATTGTGCCGGAGGAGGAGATTAAAGAGCTTGACGATGTAATTGTACAGTAAAGAAGGCAGGTTCTTCAACATCGTCGATGTGATACGATCCTTCCCAGGAGCTTTGTTCTTCTTGAGTTTTTGAATACGGGGCTGCAGTTCGCTGAAGGTGACATCTGTCAGTGTGTAAGGAATAGCTGTTGTGATGAACTGTTCAACCTTGGCGTCCACGATCGCAACCGTCCTAGGATCGATTACGTCGTGGTGTGGTTCAAACTGACTTCTAAGACTGTCCGCAAGCAGTTCAGCCTTCTGTGTGTGAGAGGTTGCCCTGGAGTTGGGACCTTCAAGGGTCGGAATGTGTGTTTTGCGCCTACGAAAACGTGAGGCTGCCCTCCAAATGGTGTTGTCAGCAGTCGTTAGGGACTCAACATATGTGTTCCATCGTGCACTTGTATAAGCTTTGATCCTGGACCTCACCTGAGATCTTGCAAAGTTAAGTTCAGTCTTGATGGCAGGGTGCCTGCTGACCTGCCAGTCTCTACGCAGAAGGTTGCGGATTTTGATCATCTCCCTGATGTCCTGAGGCAGTTTAAGGTGATCCACCCTGTTGCTCTTGGGCCGAGAGGATGCAGAGTAGGCATCTCGGATCATTTTCTCAAGATTTCCCACCTCTGCATCCAGTTGGTCCACAGTGTTGGCAACGGGGGGTGGGGGGAGCTCCTCAGCGAGGAGTTCTTTGAACTTTCTCCAGTTCGTACTCAGCTTAGCAGGCTTGCTCAGGCAGAAGCTGTCCAGTTCTAAGGTGTAAACAATGGGGAGATGATCAGAAGGAAGTTCGTTAAAGGCCTCCATGCAATAGGTATAAGGCATGTTGCTGGTGACCGCAAAGTCAAGCACATTGTCACAGTGAGTGGGATCACTCGGTGCAACAATCTCCAAGTTCCTCTCGTCGGTCCAGCGTTTGAGCCGGCGGCCGCGAGGGTTGGCGAAAGGGCAGTTCCAGGCGGGGTGCTTGGCATTGAAGTCACCAGCGACTATTGCATGGGGCGAGATCTTGAAGAGAGACTGCAGGTCAAAGATGACAGAGTTGACAGTGGCTCTCGGTTGAAAATAGCCCGACACAATGGTGATCACAGGATTGTTAGGCAGGGCGAGTTGAACGATGGTAGCCTCTCCCTCCAACATGGGGGGGGGAGGGGAGGCGAGAGTGCGGAATGCCGCAGCGAACGTAGATTGCTGTGCCACCTGCGGGGCGATTGCTAACTAGAGGCCTGTCGTCATTGTATAAGTCATAGTTAGCAATCTTGCAAGATTTCCCTGGACTGTAGTGGGTCTCTTGGACCAAGAACAAATCTAAGTTATATGCTATACAGAAGTCCCTAGCTTCACTGATTTTACCTCTAAGTCCATTGGCATTCCAGATGCCAATGGTAAGATCCTTCAAGTTCCTAGCAAAAAAACCCATGGCCGGGGGGGGGGGGGGGGGGCTAAGGTTGGCTTACAAGAGCGAAGACGCTCTCATATATAATATTGACTTTATCTATTTCGGTAGGAGCAGACCGAAGGGCAGGTAGATAATTCTTAAATGCCCTGCTAGTGACATCCATTCCGAATCTGTCTTCGAAACGGAAGAGATAATTTAGGAAGTCATCAGAGTCAGCATAGTTAGTGTGCGCTCCTTTAGGTGCTGGTAATTTTGAGTTGACATTTTCAGTCTTTTTGGGCGCCTCACTGCGTCCGGCTGTAGCGTTCGCGTAGGAGCGAAGCGGGTTGACAAACTTTCCGGAGGAGGTAGAATTCAAGGGGGGGGAGGGTTTGAATTTAGGGAACTTTGGGCATTTACGGTAGGAGGCGGGATGCTCTCCTCCACAGTTTACACATTTGCAGGGGGTTTCAAATGGCTTCTGACAATCTTTGGTTAAATGGGGTTGCGCACATTTCACGCAGTTAGGGGGGAGATGGCAGCCGTTGCTTGTGTGAAAATACGACTGGCAACGGAAACACTGGACGACTTGCCTAGGTCCTCTATACTTTTCCACTTGGATAATTATATTAAATAGGCTGGTAAGGGAATAGATTTTCTCGTTAACTGGATTTTTGGCGATCTGCACGTAGAACAACGGCATGTTGATCCTGTTGGACTTGGGGCCCCTCGCCAACTGGGTGACACTAATTGGTCTGAGCCCCAAGCACTCCAACTCGTGGGATATGTCCGTTGTGTCCGTGCAGATCGGGAGGCCACGGATAACAACTTTTAAGGGTTTCTGGTCGTCCAGCAGGTAAGACTTGAATTCTACCTTCTTTTCTATTAAAAACCTGTGCACAGCTATATACTCATCACGTGTGCTAACATGCACTTTTAGAAAATCACCTGCATTAGTTAGTTTACTAGATAAATTTTTGGCAATTTTAGTTAAGTCTGCGAGGAGCTGAGACCAATTTGTGGTCACAGCGACGAAGAAGGGGGGGGGGGGCGTTCCTTTTTAGGAGCGTCGGTGACAACATCATTAACATTATGGTTATCAGGCGCCGGAATGTCCGGGTCTGGAAGAGAATCAGTTTGAGGGACGGGGTTATTAGTAAGCATAGCAGTTTTCCTGCTGGCAGTGTGCCGTTTAGGCGGCTGCTGAAAGCCCTCATCATCAGCACCACGTGGGTGCTTTTTAGAGCTGCTAGGCACATTATAAACCTCATCAGATGCATTTACATTACTATTATTAACATTAAGATTGCCTGAATTGGCATTAAGATTGCCTGAGTTGACATAATTAGACACTTTAGAGTTTACATTACTGGGATTAACATTTTTAGAAATGACATTACTATGCACATTAGAGCTGGCATTGCTGGAGATTACATTTCTGGTGTCCGTAAGAGACTGAGTGGCAGAGGAAGGGATAGAAGAAGTAGAATAACTGCCAGAGGGGGGGGGGGCCTCCGACAGGTCTCGCCGTATGCAGGAAGGTTGAATTGTTGCACAAGTCCATTTAAGAGTCCTTCGGAGTGGGCCAGGATGGCGTAAAATGTTCATGCGAACAACTCCAATGTATTTTGCAAATACTTGACCTTGGCATAGGGGGATCTAATGAATCATTTCTCCATCTGGAGTGGTGAAACATGGTTTTGTAATATAAACAAACAGAGTACTTCTCTCAGTCCCTGCTATTTTATAATTGAGTTCCGGTTCTCGTTTTGATTTTAGTTTAATAATTTTGTTTTTGTTGGTGAATCATAGGAATATAAGAGAGTATTTTTTTTTCCCGGGAAGGGGGGGGGGGGTGTTAGAGGAATGTGCGGCAATGAAATTATTTGTTTATTTCGGATAAAAGAATGGGAGCAACTAACAAGTATTTTGTATGCAGATTTGTATGAAAGGGCGCCTGGGTGCCTGGAATTGACCGACTTATAGCTGTTTAAAGTTGGAGCACTTTTTGTGCTGAGAAATGGTCAATACAGTCCCTGATTGGTTGGTTGATTGGAGAAATGGTCAATACGGTCCCTGATTGGTTGGTTGCTTGAAACGGGACATTTTTATGCGTAGAAAAGCGACTTAAGTCATAAAGTTTTTAATGCTTCATAACTCTGTGAATTTTGGTCGTAAAAGGAAGATTTTTTTTTTATTTTGCATAAAATTCTATGAGGATGATTTTCATAAATATAATTGGTAGGACCGGGGGACCATATAAAAATTTATATTCTGTTTTTCTTTCAGAAATGTATTTATTGATTTAAACTGTTTCTAAGATAATAGATTTTAAAATTTAAAACATTTTTGCAACTGGAAGACAAACCACGAGCACAATGCCGATAATAGAAATGAACAGCACCGGTCCAATTTCGAAGATTAACCAGAATGAAATTCCTCTTCAGGTCTGAGCATCCAATTCTAATTAACCTAAACAAATGCCTGTTTCAGATTTCGCAATATTAAGTTAGTATAAATGCCATAACTCAGACTACAGGCACTAAAAGAGGAAGAATTGAAAAAAAAAGAAAAATTAGGAAATCAAGTATTACCATGAGGCAGGAACCATCATCCACGTGTAAATGCGATAAGCCACAACAGAATGAAAAAGTCGAAAAGCACCGGGAAGAAGACGACGAAATCCCAGACCCATCTAGTGGGTTAGACTTAGAATAATAGACAGGACAATTACCCATATAAGGAGAACAAAATATGAACATGAAGCATAGATAAAAATTCTTACTAAACAAGTGATTCATAAAAGAAATGAATAAACGAGAATGCAACTAACACCATTATAAGGTGGTAATCAAATCGTAGTATCAAACTGGCTAAAGTTACACATTTTTAGCGAAAATAAAATTCAAAACATTAAATGTTAATATATCTTATTTTCTGATTTTATTACTTTTCAAATTTTTTGGTTTATTTTATTATTTTTTATTTTTATTTAATTATATAATTAATAAATAATTATAATATATATATATATATATATATTGTTTCCTATTATTAGCCGCCATAATTGGGAAAGCTGTCTTGGATGTTATCGAGTGGTAGTTGATACACAGAGTTGATTAATTTAATTACGAAATTGGGAGGATTTGCATTAGTAGTCGCTGTATTTAATAATTCTATAAAATGTGCTAATTTATAATTTTCATCACAAATTTTATTGATTCTAAGAACCTGGTTTGATATAATATTTCTAAACACTGATATATGCAAACAAGAGTCAAAGTGTTGAATTTTTGATGTATTAAAATTAAAATCTTGTCTTTTATCATATAAGTTTATAGACAGATTACAATTTTGTAAATCTAAATTTAAACTTAAATCTAAAAAGTTTGCAACATTAGATTCATTATTACTTGCAGTTAATTGTAAATTATTAGGATAAAAGTTAAATACTATGGGATTATTATTATGGGATACACATAATATGTCATCTAAATATATGAACATGTGCATATTATTCAACCCCTGGATGCCTGAGTGCGGCCTGGGTGCCTGGAATTGATAGACTTATAGCTGTTTAAAGTTGGAGCACTTTTTGTGCTGAGAAATGGTCAATACAGTCCCTGATTGGTTGGTTGACTGGAGAAATGGTCAATAAGGTCCCTGATTGGTTGGTTGCTTGAAACAGGACATTTTTATGCGTAGAAAAGCGACTTAAGCCATAAAGTTTAATGCTTCATAACTCTGTGAATTTTGGTCGTAAAAGGAAGATTTTTTTTTCATTTTGCATGAAATTCTATAAAGATGATTTTCATAAATATAATTGGTAGGACCGGGGGACCATATAAAAATTTATATTCCGTTTTTCTTTCAGAAATGTATTTATTGATTTAAACTGTTTCTAAGATAATAGATTTTAAAATTTAAAACATTTTTGTAACTGGAAGTCAAACCACAGGCACAATGCCGATAATAGAAATGAACAGCACCGGTCCAATTTCGAAGATTAACCAGAATTAAATTCCTCTTCAGGTCTGAGCATCCAATTCTAATTAACCCAAACAAATGCCTGTTTCAGATTTGGCAATAGTAAGTTAATATAAATGCCATAACTCAGACTACAGGCACTAAAAGAGGAAGAATTGAAAAAAAAAGAAAAATTAGGAAATCAAGTATTACCATGAGGCAGGAACCATCATCCACGTGTAAATGCGATAAGCCACAACAGAATGAAAAAAGTCGAAAAGCACCGGGAAGAAGACGACGAAATCCCAGACCCATCTAGTGGGTTAGACTTAGAATAATAGACAGGACAATTACCCATATAAGGAGAACAAAATACGAACATGAAGCATAGATAAAAATTCTTACTAAACAAGTGATTCATAAAAGAAATGAATAAACGAGAATGCAACTAACACCATTATAAGGTGGTAATCAAATCGTAGTATCAAACTGGCTAAAGTTACACATTTTTAGCGAAAATAAAATTCAAAACATTAAATGTTAATGTATCTTATTTTCTGATTTTATTATTTTTCAAATTTTTTGGTTTATTTTATTATTTTTCATTTTTATTTAATTATATAATTAATAATATATATATATATTGTTTCTTATTATTAGCCGCCATAATTGGGAAAGCTGTCTTGGATGTTATCGAGTGGTAGTTGATACACAGAGTTGATTAATTTAATTACGAAATTGGGAGGATATGCATTATTAGTCGCTGTATTTAATAATTCTATAAAATGTGCTAATTTATAATTTTCATCACAAATTTTATTGATTCTAAGAACCTGGTTTGATATAATATTTCTAAACACTGATATATGCAAACAAGAGTCAAAGTGTTGAATTTTTGATGTATTAAAATTAAAATCTTGTCTTTTATCATATTTTATAGACAGATTACAATTTTGTAAATCTAAATTCAAACTTAAATCTAAAAAGTTTGCAACATTAGATTCATTATTACTTGCAGTTAATTGTAAATTATTAGGATAAAAGTTAAATACTATGGGATTATTATTATGGGATACACATAATATGTCATCTAAATATCTGAACATGTGCATATTATTCAACTCTGGATTAATGTTCTTTTCATAGAAGTGTAAATACAGATTAGCCAATAATGATGAAGCACACCCTCCTTGTGGGATACCAAACTTGTTTAAAAAATTAATCACCATGTTGAATATAATTCTCATAGAGAGTGAAATTAAGTAATTTTTTAAAAGAAAAGTTGAATAATTTAAGATATTATATTTTTCAAAAATTTCTAAAATAATTCTATATGTATATTATTGAACAAATCTTTGAAATCAAAAGTATAAATACTATGGATATTAGTAAGAGTTTTTAATTTCTTAAATAATTCAAAGCTGTTTTTCACAATATGACAATTATTTGAGATACCATCTGACAAAGAAACTTTATTTAAAATTTTTAATAATAATTTACCAACATTAGTAATATAAGAATTATGCCCATTAATAGTTATATGCCATTAATAGTTCGAAGAGCTACAGGGGATTTATGAAACTTGGGTACTAAAACAAGATATGGAATGTTATTACAACTATTTTTTAGATGGATTTGCTTATATTTGGCTGATATTCTATTGGATAAGATTTTAAAAGTTAGTATTATGTAAATTATAGTTAATGAATTATTAAGTAAGTGTGACTGGAGGGTACTTATATGGTAATATTTACAAATTATTGAGTAGTTACTACTGGCCTCATCGACATAAGTAATAACAAAATCATTTGAAATTTCTTTAATATTCTTTTTTATTGAGAGAGTCAAGTTTATATGATTTATTAATTTTCTGAATGTAAATATAGTGACTTAAGTATTGCTCTATTAAGACGCTCCAGAGGGTTTGAAGGCTTTTACAGGAATTTGATATTTATAGCTGATTTTATACATAAACTTAAATAAGTTTATGTATAAAATCAGAGAATGGAAGTCGAGAATTAAATCTTTACCAATTGATTTATGTTTACATTTAGTAGGTAAACGGTACTTAGTATCTAGTAACATCAGTGATCTGAGTGCATCACAATGAATAATATGTAGATTTCCTGTTATTACATGCCCATGGTGTTTATCTCCATAGTCTTTGTATTTATCTAATATCTCATGACTAAATGTCTCATCATTGGTTCCATCTTTGTTAAAACTATAAATTATTTTCAAACAAGAAATGCATAAACTTTTACCTGAAACTAATCCTAGGTTTGGATGGCTTTGAGTCACATGTAAAGATATTTCAGTAAGACCTTTTGTTGTAACTTTTTATGACATCTAAAAGGATCAGATCAGTTCTTTCCATATAAGTGATTGTATTTAACAAAATATTTCTTCTCATGATACTGGAAAATATTTTCAGTCTCCTAATCTTAAGTCCAGAATAGTTTTTTCTACATTGGTAGATTCCTTTAGTGTTAGTGAAATTGGCCCATAAGTAGTCTTATGACAATCCTCATCAACTTTAGCTCCAACAGAACACATCATCACTGTTCATCATCACAGAATCACCTTCACTGTTTTTTAATATATTTTCTTGGTCTTTAACACTTTCATTTGATTTTTATAACAACAAATAAAAAAGAAAATATATTCATGCTTCATCAGTTATAAAAGTCCTTCAAAACAAAAAGCCCAGCAGATTTTGTTCACAAATTTGAACTCAAATGTTTTTGTTACTATGCAAAACAAAGTGATCAAATTTTATTATAGTGTTGCTACCTAATAGAAGCCTCAGTAATATAAATTTCAGATTTTTACTGTGAACCCTACTGGAGATACAGCTTTTGAAAAATCTGAATTTTTTTAAAATGCCCACTTTCACTAGTGAAAAATTTTTGGAAGGGTTCAAAACACTCCAGTTTTCTCCCCTCGGGTAAAATCTACTGTTACTATAGTACTTGCAAAATAAATTTGGTTTGAGTGTATTGTTCCCTTTCTAGTGAAAAACAGGCTCGGAAAATGAGAAAATGCAACTTTCAATGGTAAATTATGACTACCATTAAATTTTCAAAAATATATATAGTTGTTTAAAAAAACTTTTTCGTTTTTGTGTTTTCAATGTAATGTTTCATAAAAAGAGCAGAAAGCATAATTTCAAATTTTCTCAATATTACGCTATTGCTTTTCTTGTCAATGAACTAATGCAACATGTCGAGGAAGCAACAATTGCAGTAGTAATTAATGCTGAATGGAAACATAAATTTCAAACTTGCTCAATTTTATTCTTTACTAGCCACCTTCGGCGACCAGCCTGTTCGCTACCCTTGAAAATTCTGAACATAGCAAACTCACTAGCGCGACCTACCAGAAAGGTGTAAGGTAACTATTTGGACGGCCAGGAAGTGCCATCCAATTTAGACCGGAACCCAGTGGGGGAGGCATCCACAGGACCGTGCCCTCCTTCCCCTACTACCAAGCTCTTGGAAGGACTTATGGACCCACATATTTAACGTGATCGTACTCCGCATAAACACGGCGGCAGTTTTGGCAGTGGCGGTAATCGAACCCGGGCCTACCAAGTGCAATTCCCGCATGCTAACCACTGGGCTACCGCGCCCTCCACCCCGTGGAGTTAACAAAGCTTAGTTTAGTTAAATGACGTTAAGACTAATAATGAAATTTTAAGGCACCGCGACAATCTCCATAACTTTCTTTTTATTTATTTTTTTATTTCTTCAGTGTTTAAAGTTTTTTCATTGTGGTTCCAACCACCACCCGATGTAAATAATACATCGTCACAATTCGATCCAGCATAATGAGCCAAAAACCTTATAAAAAGCAAACACTAATTCAGTTTTTAATTGTCCCTAGGCCAAAAACCGTACAAACCATAATTCAATCATTTAAATTTTATAATGACCATATGCTAAGCTCTTAATTCCATCATCCTCATTCCATCGTTCCATCATTTAAAATATCCATAAATTAAAATATCCATTTAAAATATCCATAAATTAAAATATCCATTTAAAAAATCCATATCGTTCCATCATTTAAAATATAAATATAATAATTTCACCTGATGTATACAATACATCACCATAATTCAATCATTTAAATTTTATAATGACCATATGCTAAGCTCTTAATTCCATCATTTAAAATATCCCGTAATTTTCTAACCCGATGCCCAATCTCCATGGAAACAGAGTGACGTCCTCGGCTGTGCGCGCATCTGGGAGAAAAATTGGAACTTCGTGCAAGAATTTGCTGAGAAATTTAAAATCATTACTTCTTTAAAATCCAGATTCTGCGGCTATTTTTAATTATTTCTTAACCAGATTGGGCTTGTAAGAATATCTGATAATTGAGCTTTCTGAAAATGTAAATTATTAGTCGAAATTTTCTATACTTTTTCAGATGCGAGGATTTAAAAACGAAAGTTTGTTTTTTTGAGCCAAAAGTGACTTTTGTTTTAAAATCTTTAAAAAATATTAAAATTTGTCCCTGAGATTTGAAATTGATATATTTTTACTCGCAATTGTCTGCTTTTTCCGGTCGCGTGATTTGTTTTTCTTCTACGACGTCTGGATGGTGGAGAAAGAAAAGTCGAAATCGCATAAAACATTAAATAACAAAAATAATTCAAATTTTAAAAGTCGGTTTTCATGTGTCCCCTTCCCACCAACCCCGGCTCACCGATTGCCAAATTTCGTAGCTCTGCGACACTCGGTCGCTGAGTCTATAGTGTATAAGACAGACAGACATTGCCTTTTATTATTCAAGATACTGAAAACTGGTAGTGTATATATGGAATTCCAAAACCCCTACCCAACCTAGAAGCACACAGGTTTTTTTTTTAAATGTAGGTTTCGAACTGAAGAAGGGAATGAAACTTTCGAAAACTCAAAAATTTGATAGATTTTTAAATAATTGTAAAAAAACCACCACTCTCAAGGTAAAATGAAGGATGTGTGGAAAACCTATCTCCTTTAAAAAAAAAAAATGTTAGAAACATTGGTTTTTCGGCTTAAATGGGACACAGATAAATTTTCAACATCCTCTAGAAGCCAGATTTTTAATAAAGTTGGTAAAAAACACCATAAAACTAAAAATGTGAATTTTATGTGAATTTATTATGTGAATTTTATTTAGATGTGAATTTTATGAGAAAATCAACCAAAGTTTGCAAATTTATTTTTCCAGATAAAGTGAATGTTGACAAAGTTCTGACAAAGAAACCGAAAAATTAGTTACGAAAATACTGAAAACCTTCTCAGAGTCTTTGTAAAAGATAATGTTACAGATCCTGGAATTCCACATAAATGGGTTAAAAACTTTGTCTTTGGAATAAGACCTAAATTTCTTTCGAAAATTTGGTGTTTCTGCTATGGAGATTCTTATGTAAAAGAATTTGGGAAAGAGACAGTTTTACAAGCTTTACTGAGTGATTATATAAAAGTAAGAGCTAATTCTTTGGGTCTAAAATTAAATGAAGGAACAAGAAAACATGTACACAAATATCTTATAGTGAAATACAAAAATAAGGCTTTTGACAGAGTTCCTTTTAATAGGATTTTGAGGGAATATAGATGTTGTTTGCCTATCGGTAATTTTAATGTTGGTATTTCTTTTAGTTACTTAAAACCAATAGGTAGAATATTTTTTAACTATAACGACAACTGCCAAAATTTGAATTTGGAAGTGAAAGGACAATGTAATTGTCATACATCTAGTTTTTCTGATAGCGATCACGGACATGTGATCACGGGCGATCTCAATGTCATAAATACAAATATAAGAACCATCTTCGAAAAGGGCACAAAATTTAGATTTCAGGAATATGATCAAGTCGTACAATCAGTTGATCGGGATGTGAATAAATTCATCTATAACACAGCTGTTGATTATAGTATACCTACTGAGGTATTCAAGGAATGGAAAAGCAAAGTAATGAATAAAATTTATTACTGGTATAACAGGTATAGAGAAAATGGCGAAATTTTGAAGTATAACAAAAAAGAATTGGAAGCTTTACAGAATAGTTTTGTTATCACTTACGTTGACAAGGTCACGGCTAATTATGCATTTACTTGTAAAAAATACTACAATGAGCTACTATTAAATTGTTATAATGATGGGAAGATGTATCTACACGTCAATCAATCAAAAATAGAAATTGAAAATCGTGTTAGGGCAATGTATAAACTTTCCGGTATTGGAATCGGAAACATTAAATTCCCTTATCTCACGCTCATTCCCAAACTGCATAAGAGTCCCATTAGATTTCGACCTGTAACAATAGGATATAGGTCATACTTAACCAATGCAAACAAAAGGTTACTCATGGTGCTCAGGCCAGTTATTGCAGATCTTAAGAAGCAGGGATCTTATTTTATTAAAAATAGTTTTGAAGCTATTAATAAATTAAAGAGCATACCGCATAATGTGGTGTATAAGAGTTTTGATTTTAGCGATCTTTACAATAACATTGATATAAATGATTTGCTTAACATAGTGATAGACTTATACTATACACATAAATTGCATTTATTGATGTCTTTGACTAGGTATACAGCATTGGTGAGACTGGTACTTTTCGAGACAGTACTATACAACGGTATAGGCTATTACAAGCAGATTAAAGGTATCCCAATGGGGGGAAGTTGTTCTTCGGTTCTGGCAGACATCTATCTTGATAAGTATGAAACAGGTATCCATATATTAAATGAAATGGTCTACATGAGATACGTCGATGATGTGATTTTGAGTTGTAGTGTTGCAGATTTCAAAATGGATTTTAGTTTTTATCCACAAACTTTAAATCTAATAGAAACTCCTAGCAATTCAGATGAAAGTTTAAATTATTTGGACTTATGTATAGTTAAAGACAATAATAAAACTTATTTCAGAATTTTTGATAAAAGAAAAGATTTTAAATTTAAAATAAACTTCATCACACCTTGGTCAAGTAATTTACATAAAAATGTTTTTCGTAATATTATCATTAACCAATTAACTAGAAATAAACGATTGAATAGCAGAGAGTATGATCAAAAGCATGACAATACAGAGTTCATAAATGAAGCTGTAAAACACGGTTACCCCATGGGTTTTGTAATTAAAATACTTTCAGAATTCACTGGGTTAACTGTAACTGAATGTAAGGGCAAATATTTAAACAGTTGAAACATTGTCATTGAATAGCGACGACTCGCGAGTATTGAGTATGGTTATTTGTGAAGTGGACTACAAGTTGGACTTTTATACATCAGACAGTTTTGGTAAGAATTTTGGAATTTGTTGAGACGGGTTATATCGGCACGTTCATTTGTAGGCACATTGAGTGAATTGAATAGTTTTTTCGTGTGTCATCCAAATTGTATTTTTGAATTTTTGCTGTGGGTTTTTGCTGTTCGGTAATTGATGGTATTAAGGCCATTCCATGTATAAGTATCGGCTTCCGGGAGTGTCGCCATGGCATAAAGCATTGCTTAACCGGAGAGTGGGGGTCACAACTCCTCCCGGCCACTTGTGATACTTTTCGTTTGTCACATTCATCTTTTGCTTTTCTGTACTTAGGTATTCTTTTTGGAAAATATATATATATATATATATATATACTAGCCGCCTTTGGCGACCAGCCTGTTCGCTACCCTTGAAAATTCTGACAGTGGCAAACTCGTTGGCGGGACCTACCAGAAAGGTGTAAGGTAACTGCTTGGAAGGCCAGGAAGTACCACACAATTTAGACCGGAACCCAATGGGGGAGGCATCCAAAGAGACCGTACCCTCCTTCCCCTACCACAAACCTCTCGGAAGGACTTGCAGTCCCACACGTTTAACGTGATCGTACTCCGCGTGAACACGGCTGCAGTTTTGGCAATGGCGGGAATCGAACCCGGGCCTACCGAGTGAAATTCCCGCGCGCTAACCACTGGGCTACCGTGCCATCCGCGACAATCTCCATAACTTTATTTTTATTCGGCAATTTTGGGAATCGAACCCGGGCCTACCAAGTGCAAATCCCGCGCACTAACCACTGGGGTACTTCACCCTCCGCGATATTCTTCATAACTTTCTTTTTATTCACCCAATTTAGACCGGAACCAAGTGGGAGAAGCATCCACAGGGACCGTACCCTTCTTCCCCTACCACCAACCTCTCGGAAGGACTTACAGACCCACATGTTTAACGTGATCGTACTCCGCGTAAACACGGCGGCAATTTTGGGAATCGAACCCGGGCCTACCGAGTGCAATTTCCGCGCGCTAACCATTGGGCTACTTTGCCCTACGCGACAATCTCCATAACTTTCTTTTTATTCATCCAATTTAGACTGTACCCTCCTTCCCCTACCACCAACTTCTCGGAAGGACTCACGGACCCACATGTTTAACGTGCTCGTACTCCGCGTAAACACGGCGGCAATTTTGGGAATCGAACCCGGGCCTGGTAACTGGTTGGACGGCCAGGATGTGCCACCCAATTTAGAACGGAACCCAGTGGGGGAGGCATCCACAGGGAACGTACCCTCCTTCCCCTACCACCAACCTCTCGGAAAAACATACGGACCCATATGTTTAACGTGATCGTACTCCATGTCAGTGGCGGAAATCGAACCCGGGCCTACCGCGTGCAATTCCCGCGCGCTAACCACTGGGCTACTTCGCCCTCCGCGACAATCTCCATAACTTTCTTTTTATTCACCCAATTTAGACCGTACCCTCCTTCCCCTACCACCAACCTCTCGGAAGGACTCACGAACCCACATGTTTAACGTGATCGTACTCTGCGTGAACGTGGCGTAAGTTTTGGCAGTGGCGGGAATCGAACCCGGGCCTACTGAGTGCAATTCCCGCGCGCTAACCACTGGGCTGCCGCACCCTCCGCGACAATCTCCATAACTTTCTACATATTCACCCAATTTAGACGGGAACCCAGTGGGGGAGGCATCCACAGGGGCCGTATCCTCCTTCCCCTACCACCAACCTCTCGGAAGGACTTACGGACCCACATATTTAACGTGATCGTATTCCACGTAAACACGGCGGCAGTTTTGGGAATCGAACCCGGGCCTGGTAACTGGTTGGACGGCCAGGATGTGCCACCCAATTTAGACCGGAACCCAGTGGGGGAGGCATCCACAGGGAACGTACCCTCCTTCCCCTACCACCAACCTCTCGGAAAAACATACGGACCCATATGTTTAACGTGATCGTACTCCATGTCAGTGGCGGAAATCGAACCCGGGCCTACCGCGTGCAATTCCCGCGCGCTAACCACTGGGCTACTTCGCCCTCCGCGACAATCTCCATAACTTTCTTTTTATTCACCCAATTTAGACCGTACCCTCCTTCCCCTACCACCAACCTCTCGGAAGGACTCACGAACCCACATGTTTAACGTGATCGTACTCTGCGTGAACGTGGCGTAAGTTTTGGCAGTGGCGGGAATCGAACCCGGGCCTACTGAGTGCAATTCCCGCGCGCTAACCACTGGGCTGCCACGCCCTCCGCGACAATCTCCATAACTTTCTACATATTCACCCAATTTAGACGGGAACCCAGTGGGGGAGGCATCCACAGGGGCCGTATCCTCCTTCCCCTACCACCAACCTCTCGGAAGGACTTACGGACCCACATATTTAACGTGATCGTATTCCACGTAAACACGGCGGCAGTTTTGGCAGTGACAGGAATCGAACCCGGGCCTACCGCTAACTTCCCGCGCGCTAATTTGCAATTTAAAATGACCATATGCTTAATTCCATCATCCTCATTCCATTGTTTCATTGTTCCATCATTTAAAATATCCATAAAATTAAAATATCCATTTAAAATATCCAAAAGTTAAAATATACATTTAAAAAGTCCAGATCGTCCCATCATTTAAATTATAAATATAATAATTTATATAGAGCAAAGGCGCTCTATTCAGAACCGTGACGTCACCTCCACCTTGACGTCCCCACCCACCACCTTCCCTGCTTCAGCGGGGAAGAAACGAACGGAACGCCGAGAAATTTAAAATCATGACGTCTTTAAAATTGCGATCCTGAAGGCAATTTTCATTATTTCTGGACCAGATTAGACTTGTAAGAATGCCAGATATTTCAGCTTTCTAAAAATGTAAATAATTAGTCGAAATTATGAGTACTTTTTACTATGCGAGAATTTAAAAACCAAAAATCGTTTTTTTGAGCCAAAAGTGACTTTTGTTTTAAAATCTTTAAAAAATATTAGAAATCGAAATGGAGATTTGAAATTGATATATTTTTACTCGAAATTCTCTGCTCTTTCCGATGGTGTGATTTGTTTTTTTCTACGATGTCTGGATCGAGGAGAAAAAAGGGCAAAAAGATCAAAAAAAGGTCGAAATCGCATAAAACATTAAATAAATAAAAAAATAATTAGAATTTTGAAAATCGGTTTTCACGTGTCCCCTTCCCACCCCCCAGGGTCTCCGATTGCCAAATTTCGTAACTCTCCGACGCGCGGTCGCGAAACGTATAGTGTATAAGACACACAGACACACACACACACACAGACATTGCCTTTTATTATTTAAGACAAGGTAGGATCAAAAAGCTCGGAGCCTGTGCTGATATCTCCAACCCTGAGTGGAGAAGAGGGGAACTATTTTACCATGGCGTAGAGGCATATGTATTGGAATTTTATTCTTTTTGCATTGGTAAAAAATTTAAAAAAAAAACAGATGAATAGCAAAGCGTCACAGTGGAGAAAATGAAAGCAGTCAGCGTAAACAAAAACTCATTTTATTTCTGTGAACTTAAAACATCATAACGAACAAAAACATATCCATTTCCGTAACTTCGGAAAATGGTAACATCGTAAAGTTTGGTCAAACTAAGTCTTGTCAATTTAATCATAAGACTTCAGTTAGGCCTAACAGCATCGGCCAAGAACATCGCCATAACCGGCATACATGAAGATAACGATCATATGTGATCATGAATACATATCACGAAGACAAAGTTAGATCAAGATACATCAAGAAGCATCAAGATAATCAACTGATACAAGCACTAGCTATAATAGCCCAGTATCATTGAAGTTTTCCTTCCGGAGTATGCTAATCTCTAATCGGTTGAAGTAGAAATTAGCATAAACTGGAAGTTGACGTCTCAATTTGCAGGACCACAGACCATGGGGGTAAAATTTCTAAACAAGTGATCCGAAAGCGATTAGTCAATTAGAACGAAGTATCTTTTGGATTTAGACCGTATATCGACCGATTCACATATGTGCTTGTTTACAACCGAAGTTTTTCTAACAAGCGGCCCCCTCCTGCAGATTGAGTAGTCTAATCACATAAATATAAGCTATAATCAAATTTAAATTTCAGTTGAACATATACTACATTATAGAGTTTCAAAATATCATGTATAAATTTCAGTGTATAATTATATTTTCAAGACAAAGTTTAAAAAGTATAAAATACATCATGATACAACTTACATGAGAAAATAAATTTAAAAATATCTCTGTGTCAAATACAGGTGATACAAATTTTCAAATCTTATATACTTCGCCACGCAGTATAAACTCAACAGTATCTAAACTATATGTTGAGGGAATGTAAAAAAGTTTGTATATTATATTGAAAGATCTTGAACTTTTAAATACTTCGTCATGCAGTATAAACTTAACAGTATCTAAATTACATGTTGAGGGAATGTAAAAAAGTTTGTATATTACATCGAAAATCTTAAATTTTTAAATACTTCGCCACACAGTTTAAACTCATAAGTATCTAAGCTACTACATCAGAGATTGAAAAAATGTATAAGTTATTTTTAGTATGTATCAAAAACTTTAAAAATCTTCGCCATACAGTATAAACACATTGGTAACTAAACTACGCAATTGTGGTTTTGAAAAAGTGTTGAAGTTAATTTTTGAGAAATACAACTATACAATTTAGAATGAATTTAACTTGTTTACATTAGAATTTAAACATCTTAAGAAGTTTTAAAGATTTCACAGAATTTAGAGATTGCTTCTTTGGTGACAGGTTTCGTAAAACCGTCAGCTTTGTTATTTTTGCTATTTACAAATTTAAACTCAAAGAGCTTCTTTTCCACTAGATTTCTTAAGAAATGGTATTTAACATCAATGTGTTTGGTTCTATGATTCTCAATGGGCGAATTGGAAAAGTTTATGGCTGCTTGGTTATCACAGAATATTACACTATTTCCTAACTTAACGCTAAATTTAGTACATTCAAGTAATATGTTCTGTACCCATACCATTTCCTTTGCCGATTCGGTTAATGAGATATATTCAGCCTCCATTGTAGATAAACTCACACATTTGTGTTTAAATGTCCTCCATGAGAAAGGTACCCTATCTACAAAAAATATCATGCCTCCCATTGATACTCTATCATCCCGATTAGCTGCAAAGTCA
Source organism: Amaurobius ferox (assembly GCA_951213105.1). Lineage (NCBI taxonomy): Eukaryota > Metazoa > Arthropoda > Arachnida > Araneae > Amaurobiidae > Amaurobius > Amaurobius ferox. The sequence goes on from OX578142.1 coordinate 156,259,811, forward strand.
GAATCAGTAAAACAATTTAAATTTATAGATTGAATGTTTGATAAGTTTAGTTTAAAATCCCTTGTTTTATCTACATACCCTAGAAGTTTAAGTAAAACATCTCAGTGTTTATTGCTTGGGTTTTCCTGAAATTGGTATAAGATGTTTACGGTATAGCTAATATCAGGTCTAGTTCTGCTGGCAAGAAATGATAAACAACTTAATAAGTTTCTGTAAGGTATATTCTTCATTTGTTCGATTTCTGCATGATTTGCTGGACAATCTGTTTCGCTTAAAACTACACCTTTAGCTATGGGTAAACTAGAAATAGGATATTTAAACTTTGAGAATTTGTCACAAATTTTTGCGATGTATTGATTTTGATGGATGAAATGTTTATCATGTTTTTCCCCAAATTCGATACCTAATAACATTTTTGTTTTTCCTAACATTTTCATGTCAAATTTAGTTTTTAGTAATGAAGTTATATAATTTAGATCCATTTGATTTTTGGCAAATAATATGATGTCATCAACGTAAACAATCAATAAAGCCTTATTATTAAAATTATATGCACAATTGAGCCACTTAAACTTTATGAAATTGAGTTTTCTGAGAACCTGTTCTAATTCAAGGTACCATTCTCTTCCGCTTTGGTGCAAGCCATAAATCGCTTTATTTAGCTGACATACATATCCACTTTTGTTTTTGTCAAAAAATCCTGGGGGCTGTTTCATGAATATTTTTTCACTGAGACTGGCATACAAATATGTACATTTGATGTTAAGCTGAGTATGGAACCAACCTAATAAACACACAAAAATAGTAAAAACATCCTAACGATTGTAAAGTTAATCACTTTGCTAAACACTGCTTCGTAAGTTTGCCCCTTTTCCTGGTTAAATCCCTGAGCTACAAGTCTAGCTTTGTACCTGCTAACTTCACCCCCTTTCGTCTCTTTTGACTGTATACACCCAACGGCAACCGATTACTTTGTCGGAAACAGGTGCAGGCACTAAGTCCCAGACACCTCTTTCCTTCATGACACCTAATTCGTCTGCCATGGCTGTATTCCATTCTTTGGATTGGGGTGAGTTAGCCGCTTCCTTGTAGTTCCTAGGAAATTGGACCTCTACAATGTTGGCTTCTGGCCGATCCCATGATCTCCCTTGATCCCCCTTAAAATTGAAAAACTTTTTATCAAATTTTATTTTATTTTTCTCACAAAAATTTTCTCTATCTGATCTCAACCTAGGTCCCTTTCCTTTGTAATAGTAATAAAAATCCTTTCTTGTTCCAGTCATTCTCGGAATGACTTTCCTAGTCCAAGTAGTATATGGATCGGGAACTTGACGATCATCACCAGAGGACCCCGTTTCCTCATTACTTTCAGAATGTCTTGATCTTCCTCTGATGAATCAACTTTTTATCCCTCTCCACATACTCCTCGTCAGACGAGTCTGGATAGGTGGGTTTGTGAGATGAAAAAGTAAAATTCTCTTTAGGTTTCTGATTTACATTGAGTCCCAGACCGCCTTCCTCTGCATTGCACTCTTCATTAAATCTAACATTTTCAGTTTCTGCTATTTTTCCCTCGTTCAAGAGCCATATCCTAAACCCCCAGTTTTCAGTGCATATCTTACCATAATGCCCTCATATCAAGTTTCCCCCTAAGTTGTTTAGGCTTGCCTACAAAAACTTGGCATCCAAACACTTTGAGGTGAGCAACTGATGGTTTTTTGCTGCTGTACAACTCGATCGGTGTCAGATTCTTAAATTTGTGGCATATCCGATTTTTAACGTATGCAAAACAGAGTAAAGCTTCTGCCCAAAACTCATCCTTTAGATTGCTATCGTTTAACATTGCCCTAACACAATCCATAGCAGTTTCGTTCCACCCAGTTTCGTTCAGGTGTGTACGTGTTTGTTCTTTCTGCTTTGATTCTCTGTGTTTCTAAAAACTTTTCAAATTCAGTGTTACAAAATTCCATACCGTTGTCAGTCCTGACACTTAAAATTTTGGTATTTAGAAATCTCTCTGCTCGATGTTGAAATTGTTTGAATTTATTAAAAACTTCAGATTTTCGTTTCATAGGATACACAGTTACTTTGCGTGAAAAATCATCGGTTATGCTAAGAAAATATTTAGCACCTCCATGCGATGGTTTTGGCATTGGACCATATGGATTAGTTCCAATGGTTTTTCTCATCTTATTCTGCCTATGGGTTTGAACGAAATTCTTTTGGTTTTTGCCAATTTGCAACATTTACAGTTGATTTTCCGAACACTGATTTTCGGCAATCCTTTAACCCTTTCGGGATGGCGGCATTCCGAAACTGCCGTGGCCCAAAGGACAGAGAGCTTCGTTTCCAAACTGTTCCCAAGAGACGGCTAATTTTTTTGCGCTATATATATATAAGCCTAACTCTCGAAAAAAATTCACTAAAAGTCACCCGTTCAACACAGCATTCTACTTTTTTCAGGAAAAAAGGAAATACTTATTTTCTATTTGATGTATATTTTTCATACAAATTTTCTTTTAACAAAATATTAAAAATTTTAGTGTATATATGTTTTAGGTACAGATGGATAATTCTTTGGCATGTCTTTCCGATTTTTTAAACTGTACCACATATATGCGTATTCTTAGACAACAATTACTTTGTGAGTACAGGAGAGGTAAAAAATTTATCCAAATACAAAGCATATCCTTTTCCTAAAAGTTCACTTAGAAGTGTTTTCACAACACGTTCTCCATACCCACCATCAGAGCTTGATAATTCCGTGTTCTTTCCAGTATACACTAGGAAATTCCATATATAGCCTGATTCCGATTCTGACAATTTATATATTTTTATTCCATATCTGGACCTTTTCGAGGGGATATATTGACGAAATCCCAGCCTTCGATTCCATGAGAACAAAATTTCATCAATGAACACATTTCTTCTAGGAGTGTATATCGATTTAAATTTTGAAACTAATGCATCTAACACGGGTTTCAATTTATCTAGTTTTTGGGCATTACTATCAAGAGTAAAATGAAGGTAACGTAATATTCCTATAAATCAATCGCGACTCATAACTGAATTGAAGAAAGGAGTACTGATAATTGGATTCTTAGAAAAATACATTTTAAGATTTGGTTTTCTGACAATGCTCATCAAAACTACTAATGCGAGAAACATACGAAATTCGTTTCCTGTCACAGGTATAAATACATTTGAAACAGGTGGCGTCTTCGATGTGGAAGGAGAGAGGAGATTTTCTCCAATTTTTTTCTTTGCAAACTCATTAGTTGCTTTTACGATAAATTCTACTAGTTCATCATAAAAAAATATGCTAAAAAATCAAGTTCCTTATCTAAATTAGGCGGCATGATATTGTGATTTACTCTAGGTATGTTCAAAAACGCCAAAGAATTCAGATCTTTCAAATCACATGTCCAAACATCATTCGAAAAAACAGCAACTGAAGCTGGCGGAGTTGTAATAATAGTACGCTCAGAATCTAAAGAATCAATTGCATTTTCTGATTCATCATCAGAAAGAACACTGTTCCACGAATCTTTACTATCTGCATTGCTTTCATTACTGTCTGGTTCGTTTACCATACGCGTATATTCTTCCACAGAAAGGAAACGTCTCAAACCAGCCATACTTTTATCCGAAACAACCTAATCATTTCACTGTCGCACATTCCTTTACCCCTCCCCCCCTCCTCCACCCACCCCCCAAAAAATACTCTCTTATATCCCTGTAATTCACCAACGAAATCATTAAAAGCTAAAATCAAAAGGAGACCTGGAACTCAATTATAAAATTGTTGATGCTGCGAGAAGTGCTCTGTCTGTTTACTTTACAGAACCATGTTTCACCGCTCCAAATGGGGAAATAATTCATTAGATTCTCCTTGTGCCAAGGTCAAGCATCTGCAAAATACATTTAAGTTGTTTCCACGGGCATTTAACGCCATCTAGTAGACAAATAAATTCAAATGAAAACGTTTCACATAGAAACACTAATACGTGCCACTCGCCATTTAGGGTAAAGTTCTCTCCGTTACGAGTGCGTACCGTCCGTCCTTGAATGCAAGTTCGCAGCCGGCACGTGTGCATGCCAACTGTTGCGAAAGGGTTAACAGCTGACACTTTACATGTGTGATGTAAATATTCAAAATTGATGTGACAAAACCTTTTATGCCATAATCTTGCATTTCCCCCGACTTCAATGGGTGATTTTACATCGCTTGAACTTTTAAAAACATCAAACTTACAAGGCTTGCTAGGTTTAAAAATACAAGTATTAGAGTTTACAATTTTACGTTTAAAAACTTTACTGGCATTTCTATTTGAATTATTACTTTGATCATAATCACAATTTTCAACTTTACAAGTTTTAAACTTACTTTTGTTACTTTGATTTTTAAAAGCATGATCATTATTTTCAGTTTTACAAACAGATGATTCATTTTTATTTTTACTTCTAAAATCACTAGACTTTTTAGAATTTTCATTTTTAGGCTTAGGTTTAGCATTTACATTTTCTTTATACTTCTCAACATTAATATTTTTAGATTTTTTCTCATATTGAGGTCGAAGGAAATGCACGCCGTTATGTCTTTTTGCATAAAACCATTTACTGCCGTCAGGCTTGTAAAAAGTAAGGAAACCATTTTTCCCGGTGAAATTACATTATTGCTCTTCTAGAATTGAAGCAGCAATTAAGTTTCTCCTCAATCTAGGTGAATACATTACATCTGTCAAATGAATGAAATTTTACACATTATTTATAACATGCATACTGATCGATCCGACACCTTCGATTGGGCTTTCTTGATCACCGGCAGCTAAGGACATTGTAGTTCCTTTAAGCTCTTTAAATTTGTTGAACAATTCCAAATTATTGCAAAAATGCTTAGTTGCTGCCGTGTCAACAACCCAACCGAATTTGTCGGTCGATTCAGTATTACAATTTAAAATACTAGACTGTATTTCACTTAATTTTGCATGGTTTAGTTTACAGTTTGCCTTAAGATGACCATAAGCCTTGCATACATGGCAAGGTCCTATCCGTTTATTTACATTTACACTTTTAGTAATTACACTTTTAGATTTAGATGCATTTTTAGATTTAAGTACATTGAATGCAAAAGTCTTACTTCCATTTTGTTGTTCGTCACGCTTTTGCTAAGCTATCCTGTCCTCTTCAGTGAGTAACTCCCTTTGGATGTACTTCAGGGTAAACTGGTCATCTGGTAGTCTATACAACGTCTGCACTATCCCTCTAAAATCATCATCAAGATGTCGGATTGTCTGAAATGCAACCAGGACCTCAGCCATTGGGTGTCCGGCATCCTTCAACTTTGCCACTAACCTCTTGATCCGTGATATAAAAAGTCCCACTGGTTCATCTGGTGCTGGCTTTTCACTGAAAAAGTCGTCAAACAGCCTCATGAGACCTGCTCTTGACTTTGGTTAAAACTGTTCTGTCAATACTTTCCATGCTGTCACTGGTTCGTCGATTGCAGAAATCAAATTCCGGTATTCAGTTTCCAGGCTAAAATAGATTATTGACAAGGTTTTCTCTTTACGCCTTTGATAATCTAATCTTTCTTTTCGTGTTGCATTCTCACTCGGTTTCTCTTCAGTTCCAGTTATGAAGCCATATAATCCGTCGCTCATAAGTGCAAACTTTAAGTCGATACTCCATGTTGAGAAATTTTCCCGGCCAAGTTTCTCCATATCTGGTGCCGTCACCATACTTTGTTGAATGCTGCTGCGGTCCCCGTCTCGGGGCTCGTTCGTTATTTGTTGATGTTTGCAAACTACTTCACCGTTGACTAGGACAATGTACTAGGGCCCATAACCCCGTTTGTTGGAATTTTATTCTTTTTGCACTAGGTGAAAAATTAAAACAAGAAAGATCAATCATGCTTAAAGCATTGATTATGAAACACTTTCCAACTTCAATGCAATTTTATTTAAACATGTCTAAAATGCAATACATTCCTCGGTAATATTTTAAAACTTCTCACAATACTACATTGATTTATTATATTTGAAAACTTAAACATTCATCGAAAAAAATGAACTTCATTCAAATGACGGCATTGAAATATAAATTGCCTGGTTTAAACATCTCTAAAATGTGATATATTACTCGGTAACAATTTTAGAATTATCATAATACCACGATAATTTATTATATTTAAAAACTTCATCGAAAACAACTGAAATTCATTCAAATGACATCATAGAAAAAATAACACGCCTGGCTCTCTCTAAAAAAGCAGCATTTCATTCATAAATAATTTCCCATTCATGACATTTATCACAATACTATAATAATTTATTTTATTTAAAAATTAAGACCATGGAGCTATAAGTAATTTAACTCTATGCTTAAAACTTCATCGCAAAAAATCGTCCTTCTCTCGGTAAAGTCAATGAATATTTCTTTCATATCAGCTATGCAGACTCCATGAGCTAAATTCTTTTGCATTAAAAAAATACAGCAATTCCTATACAACTCATCCTACATATTTTGCTGTTTACATTTCACATAAGTGAAAAATAGGCTTCGTTAGAGAAATAATCAAAGTTGGATGGTCATTTAAACTCAAATATATTGTCATTGCGTTGTTTCAGTATGTAGATGCACAGAATTTAAGCGAAAATAAAGAGGTTTTACGACGAATACAACACTCAATATGAATTAAAAAGAACTTTAAAAATGACGATTTTGAGACAAGATGGATGAAGTTGAAAGAATGATGAAGTTGATGAAGACAAGATGGATGATTATATTTTGAAGTTGGTCATGTGATCGTTTCATATCATGGTCACGTGATCGCTTCATATAAGAGGTGTAATTATTATTTTAATTTTTATTTAAAAAACTACTGAATATATTTTGCTGAATTTTTTTTTATATATTTTATGGAATAATTTGAATATTACCTAAAATTTTCGAAGCAATTTGTGAATTTTAAATCCGCTTAAAAAATGTTTGAAAAATTAGGTCCCATAGGGTTCAATGTATTTCATTTTTTCAACCCTGGTTCAATCCAAAACTAATTGGGTGATATTATTTATTTATATTCCCATAGGTCCTACAGACCGTCTGAACAACATACTAAAATTTCATTTTGATTAAGTCATTTTTACGGCAGTTATCGTGCTAACGGACAGACAGACAGAATGAACAAAGTCATAAACACTTTTCAACTTTGTTGTAAAGTGTTAAAAAACAGATGAATAGCAGAGCGTCACAGTGGAGAAAATGAAAGTAGTCAGCGTAAAAAAAAACTCACTTTATTTCTGTGAACTTCAAACATTATAACGAACAAATACATATCCATTTCCATAACTTCGGAAAATGGCAACATCGTAAAGTTTGGTCAAACTAAGTCTTGTCAATTTAATCATAAGACTTCAGTTAGGCCTAACAGCATCGGCCAAGAACATTGCCATAACCGGCGTACATGAAGATAAGGATCATACGTGATTATGAATACATATCACGAAGACAAAGTTAGATCAAGATACATCAAGAAACATCAAGATAATTAAGATAATCAACTGATACAAGCACTAGCTTAAATAGCACAGTATCATTGAAGTTGTAGTTAATGTTTTCCTTCCGGAGTATGCTAATCTCTAATCGATTGAAGTAGAAATTAGCATAAACCGGAAGTTGATGTCTCAATTTGCAGGACCACAGACCATGGGGGTAAAACTTCTAAACAAGTGATCCGAAAGCAATTAGCCAATTAGAACGCAGAATCTTTTGGATTTAGACCGTACATCGACTGATTCACGTACGTGCTTGTTTACAACCGAAGTTTTTCTGACAATGTGACGTGAGATGTGTAAAGGAAGAAGCAGGTCCTCAGTGCAGGGTTTATCCAGACAACGCATGTCAGTGAACTGTAGTCGTTCGTGTTCGTCAAAAACGGAAGTGGCGTTTGAAGAACAATGTGTGAATATCAAATTCTGCCAGCATTTGGGGAATTACCAACAGAAGCATTGCACATGTTGCAGCAGGTGTACGGTGAGAGAGCAATGTGTCATGCGAAGGTGTTTTCATGGCACTTCCGATTCACGGACGGCAGTGAATCCGTAGAAGACAATCTGCTGACAGGGCGGCCGTCAACATCAATTACGGAGGACGACATTCAAAGGTTGGCGGAAACTGTGAGTGCCAACCGATATCAAACCATCAATGTCATTGCTGAAAAAGCAAAAATTTCGTATGGGACCTGTCAAGCTATCTTGACGGACAAACTGAACATGCATCGTGTGTCAAACATTGTACCAAAAATACTAACCGAAGATCAGTGTGATGAGCGCATGCGGATCTGTGGAGAACTGATGTGTTGCTGACAAAGATCCAACATTCCTTTTAAAAATTATCACCGGTGATAGGGCGTGGTGTTTCTTGTACGACCCAACCCACAAACGAAACGGCACTCCTCACAGTGGAAGTCACCATCATCGCTGAAGTAAAAAAGTTCCGTTTGGACTGTTAAAAGGGGAATGTAATGCTGGAGGTGTTTTTTGACCAGAAGGGCTTGGGACATTACGAGTTCATACTAGAAGGGACAACAGTGAACACACACAGGTACACACAGATCATGGCTCGCCTCTGTGATGCTATTCGCCGGAAATGCCCAGAACTCTGGAAAAGCAAGGATTGGGTGCTGCAACATAACAATGCCCCGTTCATTGATCTTTCATTGTGCAGTCCGCATTGGCCAAACATGGAACGTCAACCCAATATACAGGGTGTTCCAAAAAGATTAAAATGCACTTTAATTCTTTACCTGTTGCAGATAAGTGGGCAATGTAAATTGAAAAAATGTTGAAAGTAAGGTAGGAAATAAGACTACGTTAATGAAATAGTCCTCCCATTAATTTTCAAAAAGTTACACTTTTAAATTTTTATACAACCCCCTTAAACAAATTTGGTCAATCAGAAAATTTTTATTTTTAATGCAACAAAATCATTAAAAAAAACCGCATATCTGCATCTTTAAAATTGAGCGAGTTATATATAAACCTTTCGCGCCGGTTGGCACGCCCGTGTGCAGGTTGCGAACTTGCATTCAATGACGTACGGCACGCACTCGTGCCGGAGAGAACTTTACCCTAAATGGCGACTGGCACGTATCGGTGTTTCTACGTGAAACATTTTCATTTGAATTTATTTGTCTACTAGATGGCGTTAAATGCCCGTGGAAGCAACTTAAATGCATTTTATAGATGTTTGACCTTGGCACAAGGAGAATCCAATGAATTATTTCCCCATTTGGAGCGGAGCGGTGAAACACATGGTTCTGTAAAGTAAACAGAGCACTTCTCGTAGCATCAGCAATTTTATAATTGAGTTCCGGGTCTCCTTTTGATTTTAGCTTTTAATGATTTCATTGGTGAATTACTGGAATATAAGAGAGTATTTATTTTTTTTTTTGGGGGGGGGGGGGGGGAAGGGGGGCTAAAGGAATGTGCGACAGTGAAATGATTAGGCTATTTCAGATAAAAGTATGGCTGGTTTACGACTTTTTCTTTCTGTGAAAGAATATACGAGCATGGTAAACGAACCAGACAGTAATGAAAGCAAAGCAGATAGTGAAGATTCGTGGAACAGTGTTATTTCTGATGATGAATCTGAAAATGCAATTGATTCGTCAAATTCTGAACGTACTATTATTACAACGCCACCAGCTTCAGTTGCTGTTTTTTCTAATGATGTTTGGACATGTGATTTGAAAGATCTGAATTCTTTGGAGTTTTTGAACATACCTGGAATAAATCACAATATCATGCCACCTAATTTAGATAAGGAACTTGATTTTTTTAGCATATTTTTTGATGTTGAACTAGTAGAATTTATCGTAAAAGCAACTAATGAGTTTGCAAAGAAAAAATGGGAGAAAAATTTCCTCTCCCCTTCCACATCGAAGACTCCACCTGTTTCAAATGTATTTACACCTGTGACAGGAAACGAATTTCGTGTGTTTCTCGCACTAGTAATTTTGACGAGCATTGTCAGAAAACCAAATCTTAAAATGTATTTTTCTAAGAATCCAATTATCAGTACTCCTTTCTTCAATTCAGTTATGAGTCGCGATTGATTTATAGGAATATTACGTTACCTTCATTTTACTCTTGATAGTAATGCCCCAAAACTAGATAAATTGAAACCCGTGTTAGATGCATTAGTTTCAAAATTTAAATCTATATACACTCCTAGAAGAAATGTGTTCATTGATGAATTTTTGTTCTCATGGAAAGGAAGGCAGGCATTTCGTCAATAGATCCCCTCAAAAAGGTCCGAATATGGAATAAAAATATATAAATTGTCAGAATCGGAATCAGGCTATATATGGAATTTCCTTGTGTATACTGGAAAGGACACGGAATTATCAAGCTCTGATGGTGGGTATGGAGAACGTGTTGTGAAAACACTTCTAAGTGAACTTTTAAGAAAAGGATATACTTTGTATTTGGATAAATTTTTTACCTCTCCTGTACTTGCAAAGTATTTGTTGTCTAAGAATACGCATATATGTGGTACAGTTTTAAAAAATTGGAAGGACATGTCAAAGAATTATCAATCTGTACCTAAAACATATATACACTAAAATTTTTAATATTTTGATAAAAGAAAATTTGTATAAAAAATATACATCAAATAGAAAATAAGTATTTCCTTTCTTCCTGAAAAAAGTAGAATGCTGTGTTGAACGGGTGATTTTTAGTGAATTTTTTTCGAGAGTTAGGCTTAACGCAAAAAATTAGCCGTCTTTTGGGAATAGTTCGGAAACGAAACGCTCCCTCCTTTGAGCCACGGCAGCTTCGGAATGCCGCCGTCCCGAAAGGGTTAATTGAAAATTGAACATTGTGAATGGGGACTATATATCAAATTAGAAATGTAAATTTGTGACACATCACAAAAAAGATAAAACTGGATGATAATACTAGGAGACATTTTTGCGAATTCCATGTAGGCTCACGATGGAATCACGAATTCTTAAGTACTTTTCAATAACTAAGTACTTTTTCAATAATTTAGTACTTTTAAGTACTTTTTTTATCCTAAACAATTTCCATCATCAATTTGCTTATGATCCCTACTTTCACTGATGAAACAAACAGCTTTTCACATGGTACGGGAAAGTGGTATAAGTCAGATTTTTTCCTTTATCATAATAAAGATATACAGATATTGTTGGAAACTTGGTTCTGTTTTTGTCGCGATTCTCATTATCGCGGGAACGTGTCTTCATTTTAAGAATGGTTTTACCGTTCCTGTGAACAACTCGTGATGAGAACAGAACATGCCATTCATGCAAATCACCTTCTCGCCGTGCGCGCATCCTGATTTCTATATTGTGAGGGCGCTGCCGTCAACGGCTGTGTTCCGGAGTGTACCCATCACTGTATATATACTAGGACATATTCTCAGTTACTTGTGTCTTAAGTATGGTCTTTTGAGTGGCTTCTGTCTTATGTCTTAATGTGGGTCTGATCGATGGATCGATGACCAAGGTCTCATAATGATTTAATGCTTAGCAAATACTCGGTTTGAGTATGTTGCGGTATGTTAGCGTTGTCAGCTAAGTTGCTTAAACAAAAGTACGAGTCAAGTTCCGATAGTTTTATTTCGGAAGGTGCGATAAAATGTTTCTAGTATTGGCTCTTTCAATTTTAAAGAGACCAAGTTAATTTTTCGCGGTCTTGGACTCTGTGTAATGCCATGACGTGTGACCTGATGGTGGTGGCTTCGTAAACAAGCAAGGCATTAGTGGTAATGTAGCTTTTCTCTACTTATAGTCCGGCTCCCATGAGTTGGCAGATGACCTTGGATGAGTCCATTTCGTTATAGGGAAGAAAGCTGGCAAAACAGACGATCTGTGCACTACAGTGAAAGGGTTGCCAAACGCAGAAACCTGTTTGGCGATCGCATTTGCTGCGCGTATTTCGCCAATTGTTTGAAATTTAGAATAGTTGGAATGCTTTACTAGCATTGCGCTTGCGACTAAGAAAATGTCTTGCATCTGTTCCAACTTCTAACGTCTGTTTATTTAATTAATTAGAATCTGATATTTGTGAACCGTGCTTTTATCGACAAAATGTCTGTAGAAGTAAAAGTAATTCGTTCCAAGGAACGAAATGTGGTCCACAAAGTACTCGATTTTTTTTTAGGCTGAAGCAAATTCAGAAAAGTTATGCACCCCCATCCGACAGCCCTTGCCAGCATTACAAAGAAGCAGTGGATTAAATATTGTGAGCACGCAGTAAAAGTTGAAAATAAATATTGGGAAATTGACAATTTAGTGGAAGAAACCATAGAAGAAATCAGTTTTGTGGTAGGTGCCGACTCCTCTTCAGAACATGACTCAAGAGTCAACTGAAAGTATAGAATCAGATTTCGAGAAGGGCGACAGCGGTACAATTTTTTAAATATTTTATATATAAAATATTATAAAATAATAACAAATATATATATAAAAATATAAAACAGATAATTTTTATATATTTTTACATTTTCCAAATTTTGCAATTCGGGGGGAAGGGGGGGGGGGATAGATTCCTTAGATGACATGGCCATGCAATGTAATCTCTAATGATGAACTGACTGTCCGAATAGTGGCCCACAAGCAAGGAAAATGGTTAGATAACATATTTAAAATTAATTAAATTACTAAAATTTATTTCAGAATTAACAAATATTAATACTTTATGAAATATGTAACTGTATAAAATGTGATTCATAGAACTTACTGAAATGATTTTCAATGGCAGCAAAAGTATTTAGATTGAAGCGTTTTCTTTGTATTTTATAGAAATTAAACAACGTTATATAAAAAGTAAAATACACAATGATAAAAATATAAAGATGTGTGTATGTCAAGGTATTTTTCCCCTTTTATAGATGGATCGAGGATCTTTCCTAAAGAAAATGTCTTATTACACAAGCGAGCAACCCATAAATTACGGGGGGTGGGAGGGGGGGTTAATCTCAGCCAACAAATTTTTGGAACTTTTAATCACAGCTTTTCAGTAATTTTACAAAGTTTCCAGGAAAAAAATTGAATTAAAACTGCAATTTCAGTGTAATTTCAAAAAATTATTCGTGCCAGTTTGCGCATATAACTCAAATTAATGAATTATAAAAGAAATAAAGAAAATAAATATGAATCTGTAGGGAAGACATGTGCTGTTCACATCAGATTTTTCCTTTTAGGAGATGAATCATTCATTCATACGCACGAAACGCATTGTGCATTTCTCCTAAATAAAATAGTTTAAGTTACAAGAAAAGTATTACAACCGAACTCTTCAATTTTAACAAAACATTTACGACCATTATTGTTTTATTATAATATAATTTTAATTATTATGAAGAAAACATTTCCACCACATCCCAACAGTAACACTGAATGTACTTATACATATAAAGCTCTTTATCGTTCTGCATAAATCATTTTCGTACTGCACAAATTGTGCATTATTAATTCGCAGTAAAGGCGCCAATTCTGGAAACCCGTTCTTCCTAGTACGTTTCTACCTGTCATTGAATTTAACTAATGGATTCGTCCAAAGTCACGTGACTCAAATGCCTTCTCGTTGGAGTCGCACTATACCAATGTTTAGCTCATTTTTGTACATACTGTTTGGCTTTGCAACAACGTTAATGTTTTGTAACCATGTCTTAGCAATGGATCTCACGATAATAAAAGTGATTTGTGTTTGACAAATTTGCCTTTTATTAAAGAACACTTTACAACTGCATCTTACCCTCTGCTAAACAGCACGTTAAGTTATAAGGAAAGGGGAAACGGCGGAAAAAATATTTTAAATACTCCACATTCAAGTGTAATGTGAGAAAAGTAAGAGTTCATTGTCACATAAAAATATATACTCAAGATACATTTCGTATCAATGAGAGAGGAGTAAATCATAAGATACCCTACCCATTTAAACTTTGAAAAATATGCAAAAATGTTAAAGAAAAATTTCTGTTTAAACAGTTAAATTTACATTTTAAAGATATCATTACTAAATTTTATAAGACCATATCATTAGTCATTGGTTTTGTGAAGTAATCTGCTACGTTATCTTTAGTATTGACAAAGTTAATTTTAAAAGACTCATTTACAACTAAGTTCCTTAAAAAGTGATACTTTATATCTATGCGCATAGTTCTACTATTCTTAATTGGGGAATTTGAAAAATTTATTGCTGCCTGGTTGTCACAAAATATTATACAATTACTTTTATTAAATTTTAAACCTAGCTTTTTACATTCCTCAATAACGTTTTGCATCCAGATCATTTCTTTAGCGGCCTCTGCCAACGAAACATATTCAGCTTCCATCGTTGACAGACTAACACACTTGTGTTTAAATGCTCGCCAAGAAATTGGTACTTTGTCAATCAAGAACAACATACCACCAAGTGACACTCTGTCATCTCTATTGGCTGCAAAATCTGAGTCTGAGTAGCAGTTTAGCCTTAAATCACAAATATTTGACAAATTTAACATATACTCTCTGGTCTTTTCAACATATTCCAACAATTTTAATAATGCATCCCAATGTTTTGTCCCTGGATTCTCTTGAAACTGAGACAGAATATTAACTGCATAGCATATGTCTGGTCTAGTTCTACTGGACAGATAGGGGCTAGACATCCAATCAAGCTTCTGTATAGGAAACCCTGCATTTGTGTTAAATCACTATCATTCATTGGGCAATCAATCTTGCTTAAAATGCTTCCCTTTGCAATAGGTAGTGAGGAAACTGGATATTTGAACCTTTAAAGCATCTCACAAACTTTGTCAATGTAATCACCTTGATGTACATGAAATTTGTTTTTTATCTCCTTAAATTCCACATCCAAAAGTCTTTTGACTTTTCCTAATTCTTTGATATCAAATTCTTTACTCAAAAGTGAAACAGTATGGTCTATATCCTTTTGTTGGTTAGCAAACAAAATTATGTCGTCTACGTAAACCAGCATTAATACCTTATTCTGGTATATATAAGCACAGTTGCACCATTTAAATTTTAAAAAGTTTAATTTTTTCAAAGTGGTGTCAAGCTCTGTATACCACTCCCTTCTGCTTTGATGAAGGCCATATATTGCCTTCTTAAGCAAACATACATATTGAGGCTGGTTAGGATCGACATATTCATGTGGCTGTTTCATAAAAATTTTATCATTAAGTTTTACATAAAGATATGCGGACTTAATGTCCAGTTGAAAATATTTCCATTTAAGTATGCAAACGAATATGGAGAAGAAGGCTCTGATCAAACTAAAATTAATCACAGGGCTAAACACTTCATCATATGAGTCCCCTTTTATCTGGATATATCCTTGAGCTCCTAGGCAAGCTTTGAATCTTTTGACATTTCCCTTTTCATCCTTCTTAATGGTATTAAACCCATCTACTTCCGATTATTTTTTGCTGTGAGATGGGGTGCAGGCACTAAGTCCCAGACACCTCTCTTCTGCATTGTAGCTATTTCATCATTCATGGCCTCGTGCCATTTATCGGACTGGGGAGATTCAATTGCCAATCTATAGTTTTTGGGTATCAAGATCTCGACATTGCTTGCTTCCGGTTTTCTTTTGATATCACTTACCCCTTTTTTCTCTCTAAAATTAAACATTTGATGATCATAATGAATACTGGATTTCTCACAATATTTTCTGACATCATTATGAGATCTCAGCCTTTTACTGTCACCTTATACCGAGTAGTAAACGTCCGTCCTACTTCCATCAGGCCTAGGTACTGCTTTCCGTACCCAGCTAATATCTGAGCAGGGTGTCAGATCAGAATCAGCAGGAGAGTCCTCCTCCTCACTAGACTTGCTAGAGTCACGGCTCTCACCTGCTTCTTCCTCTGACACTCTTCCCAAACATTCTGATTCTGAATTAATCGACTGAGTAACTTTCGATTTTCTCAAGGTGATCACTTTAGGGTAATTAGGGTCCAGGACGCCGCTGCCTCTTCTTCCTCAAATCTTACATTACTAGTCTCTTTAACTTTCTTTTTATTTGCTATATATATCCTATAGCCTTTGGTGCTTTCGGCATAACCGACCATGATTCCTACTTGGGCTCTCATGTCCAACTTGTCCCTAAGTTGTTTGGCTGTGCCAACATAGGCTTTGCACCTGAAAACTTTGAGGTGAGCAATGGCTGGCTTCCTACCATAATATAACTCGTGTGGAGTTTTGGTTTTAAACTTGTGACATATCCTGTTTTTTGTATGTGCAAAACACAAAATCACCTCTGCCCACATCCTGTCACCAACCTGACTTTGATCAAGCATAGCCTTTACACAATCTAGTGCTGTTAGATTAAATCTCTCAGAAACCCCCGTTCTGTTTGGGTGTATGTACATTTGACCTTTCTGCTTTATTAATCCCTTTATTAATCCCCAATTTTTTTAAGTATGCTTTGAATTGGTTGTGACAGAACTCCATACCATTGTCCGTACGGATACACAAAATCTTTTTGCCTAACTGCCTCTCTTCCTTAACTTGGAATTCCTTAAAGATTTTAAACACCTCTGATTTTTGTTTCATGATATACACAAACACCTTCCGGCTGAAGTCATCAGTTATCGTCAAAAAGTATTTGTTTCTTCCCATTGAAGCTGTAGGTAAGGGACCACACACATCCATATGGAGTAATTGTAAAGGTTTAGTGGACCTTATCCTACCAATTGGCTTAAAAGAAATTCTCCTAGACTTTGCTAATTTACAATATGTACAATTAATTTTTGCATATTTTAGTCTAGGGAGTCCATTAGCCGCGGAACTTTACTAGTCTGATATAAATAATCAGTGTTAATGTGGCAATATCTCCTATGCCAGACTTCAGTTTTATTTAAAACTTCTGAAACCAAACAACTTGGTTTATCATTAACTTTCCCCTTTGACCTTGACTTCACGTCAGAGTTATCTTTACTTTTATTTACACTAAGCAACATTTTCATTTTGTTAATACTGTTTTTCTTATTTAGGTTTTTTTTTTATCTTTCTTAGATTCTTTATCCCTATTCTGATCCTTTCTTTTAGTTTTACGGTCTTCAACATTGTTATTTATAGTCTGAGTTTCGTATTGAGGTTTTAAAAAATATAAGCCTTTTTTTCTTTTAGCATAGAAGTATTTTTCCCCCTTTGAAGTGTTAAACCACAATACCCCATTAGCCCCTTTAAATGTATACCCCTGTTCCTCAAGAACAGATGCAGCTAATAAGTTTCGCCTTAACTTAGGTGAAAACATAACATCAGAAAGCACAATATCATTTTTTACGTTCTTAAACTGAACAAACATTTTGACCGTACCGATAGCCTCAACTGGTCTCTCAATATCACCCACTGCTAGCTATCAAACATCCGCGTCAATGATAAACATTATTAATACATTCGGCAACTTCGAACAAGACTCTATGTTGATCCGTCTTAACATCGATCTAACGATCCATACCAACAATCTGTCTGAAAGTTGATCGATCTCTGATCACCGATCTGCTTAAACCAAAAATGTGTCCAGCATTTATATCCGACAATGGGTGCGTTCCGGAACACAATCGTTGCCGGCAACGCTCTCTGGATATGCAAAGCAGGATGCGTGAACGGCGAGAAGGTGATTTGCATGATAAGCCCAGTTTGTTTACATCGCGATTCGTTCACGAGAACGGAAAAATCATTTAGGATAATGACGTCACGCTCCCGCGAAACGAGAATTGCGACGTAAACAAAACCAAGATTCCAACACCATTCATGCAAATCGCCTTCTCGTCGCGCGTGCATCCTGATTTGCATATTGTGAGGGCGCTGCCGTCAACCGTTGTATTCCGGAGCGTACCCATCCCTGTGTATATATACTAGGACGCATTCTCAATTACTTGTGTCTTAAGTATGGTCTTTTGAGTGGCTTCTGTCTTATGTCTTAATGTGTGTCTGATCGATGGATCGATGACCGAGGTCTTATAGTGATCTAATGCTTAGCAAATACTCGG
This sequence comes from Amaurobius ferox, assembly GCA_951213105.1. NCBI lineage: Eukaryota > Metazoa > Arthropoda > Arachnida > Araneae > Amaurobiidae > Amaurobius > Amaurobius ferox. The sequence continues at coordinate 156,277,844 of OX578142.1, forward strand.
TTTGAGTATGTTGCGGTATGTTAGCGTTGTCAGCTAAGTTGCTTAAACAAAAGTACGAGTCAAGTTCCGATAGTTTTATTTCGGAATGTGCGATAAAATGTTTCTAATATTGGCTCTTTCAATTTTAAAGAGACCAAGTTAATTTTTTGCGGTCTTGGACTCTGTGTAATGCCATGACGCGTGACCTGACGGTGGTGGCTTCGTAAACAAGCACAGCATTAGTGGTAATGTAGTTTTTCTCTACTTACCAATGTTATAGCAACAGTGTAAGTAACTGAGAGTGTGTATGCCTAGTCATAAACTGTTTATCAACCTTTTTCATGAGCTTGCTAGCTCATTTTTGTACATACTGTTTGGTTTTGTAACAACGTTACAGTGTTTTGTAATCATGTCTTAGCCATGGATCTCACGATAATAAAAGTGATTTGTGTTTGACGAATGTACCTTCTATTAAAGAACACTTTACAACTGCATCTTACCCTCTGCTAAACTTCCGCTTTGTTAAACAGCACGTTATGTTATAAGGAAAGGGGAAACGGCGGCAAAAATTTTTTAAATACTCCACAGTCGCCAGCAATAGATATGCGGTTGTTTTTAATGATCTTGTTGCATTAAAAATAAAAATTTGCTAATTGACCAAATTTGTCTAAGGGGGTGGTATAAAAATGTAAAAAGTGTAACTTTTTGAAAATTAATGGGAGGATAATTTCATTAATAGTCTTATTTCCTACCTTACTTTCAACATTTTTGCAATTTACATTGCCCACTTATCTCCAACAGGTAAAGTATTCAAGCTTGTTTCAATCTTTTTTGGGCACCCTGTATATTACAGACTTTGGGAAATCGGTAAAATCTAGCCTGTCCGCGAGGACGACTATTGGAATTTTTTACCAGTCCATTTTTTTTTCACATAGTATTCATTAATATATGTGCTTAAATACATCGCACAACAAGAATAAATTAGAACCAATTGCCTCACGATGAAGTGCGATAGCTGCATATTCATATGCCACCCCCATAGTGCTTAACCGTTTAACTCTTTCCATACGGTGGCATTCTGTAACTACCGTGGCCCAAAAGACAGAGTGTTTCGCTTCCGAACTGTTCCCAAAGGACAGCTAATTTTTTGAGCTAAGCCTAACTCTTGAAATAAATTCACTAAAAATCACCTAATCAACACAGAAATCTACTTTTCTCAGGAATAAAAGAAATATTTATTTTCTATTTGATGTATATTTTTCCTACAAATCTCAATACAAAATACTTGTCAGTTGCTTGTACTATGAATTCTACTATTCATCATCGAAAAATATGCTAAAAAAATTTATTTCCTTATCTAAATTAGGCAGCATAATATTGTGATTGATTCAAAGTATGTTCAAAAACTCAAACGAGTTCAGATCTGTCAAATCTCCCGTTCAAACATCATTCGCAGAAACAGCTACTGAAGCTGGCGGCGTTGTAATAACAGTACGCTCAGATTCTAAAGAATCACTTGCATTTTCATATTCATCTTCAGAAATACCGCAGTTCCACGAATCTTTACTATCTGCATCACTTCATTGCTACCCGGTTCCTTTATCATACGAGTATATTCTTCCACAGAAAGAAAAAATCCTAGCCCAGCCATTCTTTGATCTGAAATAACCTAATAATTTAATTGCCACGCATTTCTCTAAAACCCAAACTTGAAAAAATACTCTCTTATATTCCTATGATTCACCAACGAAACCAAAGCAAAAAAAACAAAACAAGAACCGAAGCTCAATCATAAAACAGTAGATGCTGCGAAAGTGCTCTGTTTGTTTATATTACAAAATCACATGTCACCGCTCCAGATCAAGAATTAATTCATTGGATCCTCCCTATGCCAAGGTCAAGTATCTGCAAAATACATTGGACTTGTTCATATGAACATTTAACGCCATCTAGGAGACAAATAAATTCAAGTAAGAACATTTCATATGAAAACGTGCAGCGCATACGTGGCCGTCTTCTTTTAGGGTAAATATTTCCTCAACGCGCATGAGTGACGGCCGTCCTTGAATGCAAGTTCGTGTTGGAGTGCATGACCTGTCAGGATGCATGCACAGGATAACCTGCTTGTTATAAAAATTAATACGAGGCAAAAATTGCAGTTGAACAACTTCGCTGGAATTTAAGCAGAGTTGCAGTGATAACAACGTCAAAGGTAGTTGTAAAAATACAACTAATTGTAGAGGTGTTGAAAAAGAACAGTTCCAATTTAGTTCAAATCACTTTTATTAAGAAGCGAATCCATTGCATTTGCTTACAAGATATTTCTGGCAATGTAACACAAAGCAAGCATACTATGTACAACAACTTGAGCTCACAAGCTCAATTGTAAGGTTTAAGAAAAGTTCCACGCTCAGACACATTCCTGGTTTAAGCAATCTTTGAAATACGTAAATCTTTGAAATTGGTAAGTAGAACAAAAAAACTTTTCAGACTTACATAACTATGTACATTTCCCGATGCCACCAATAGCTGGTCACACGCTACGGCTAAAACTTTAAACTTCACGGATTAACACTGCACAAAGTCCACAACACGGAACAACATGGTCTCCTTGACTGAGAACCATAAAAACTTTAAGATCCACCATTACTTGGATCAAACATCCACGTCAACGATAAACACTATCATTACATTCGACTACTTCGAACAAGACTCTATGTAGATCCGTCTTAACATCGATCAGTGATCTGCATCTACGATCGTCGATACGTTTATACTTCCATATGTCCATAAGTCTATCACCATCGATCTGCATCGATCTGCTTAAACCAAAAATGTGTCCAGCATTTATATCCGACGATGGGTGTGTTCCGGAACACAATCGTTGCCGGCAACGCCCCCTGGATATGCAAATCAGGATGCGTGAGCAGCAAGATGGCGATTTGCATAAGCCCAGTTTTGTGCACATCACGATTCGTTCACGATAACGGAAAAATCATTTAGAATAATGACGCCACGCTCCCGCGAAACGAGAATCGCGACGTAAACAAAACAAAGTTTCCAACAGTTCGCAGTCGACACGCGGGCGCGTCGACCATCCGGAAAGGGCTAAAGATCAAACTCGCAAACAAGGGGTCTGATAAAGGACCGAACCCAGCAGAATTCCAATCTATTGGTGGGTGCATAGGGGTAAGAGATGAAAGGCATCTCTCCTCTTTCCAATGTTTAGTAACTTCAAGGAGTGGTAAATAAATAACCATATAAATCCTCTTGTCCCAGCTGTTTAAACCTCATTGACACTTTTAATTTCTAGGCAATGTGACTGAATCAAGATGTAAATCTTCTTGGACATAATAGATGTTTAATAGCTTAGTTACAGTTGTCAGACAACTGGAAAAAATGTCATGAATGAATTTTAAACATATTAGTTATAAAGTTGAAACCAAAGTGTGGAAGAAAAGAAAAATACTTCTGGCTGAAACTAGAAGAATCCATTTCAAAAATCCAAACTTGTTATGTACTCCCGTTTATTACAGCAAATGGAAATTTTATAGCTTGGGTTTTAGAGTTAAAAGGAGATAGCGCTCTGCATGTGTTTGGGCTTAAGCCCGGGCTGGGCTTGAGTTTTCTAACACTATTTTGGGCCGGGTTGAGTCTTTTTTTTTTAAAAGTTCATAACGACTGGGCAGAACATATTTACTTTGAAAAAAATTTTAATGGATTTAAATTGAATACATGAACTTATTGGGTTTATTTCAGCTATATAAAGAAAAATGTTTAAGAAAACAAACTCAAATCTCCAAGCAAAATTTTTATAAATTTATGTTTTTAACATATTTGAATACAAATCATTTCGGTCTGGCCAAGATGCAGTTATCTTCAGGCTGAGTTCATTCTGCATTTATAAATTTCTTCAGGCTTGGGCCAGGTGTAAGCATTGGTATTGTGGATTGGGTGAAAATCTGAAATTTCAGCTCATGTAGACCTCTAAAAAGAGAACACACAGAATGTGTCACTTCGATCTTGAGCATGCTATCGCATTTTCATATGATCATCGGATTCACTGGGTGGAGAATGAGAGGAGAGAAAATAATTAGCGGCTGCGGTTACAATTCAGACCTGACGGTTCTTCTAGAAAGAAGGCGTTAATAATGCACACAAGTTATGGTGGGGGTAGGGGCGATTTGCAGGTGACGACATTTCTATTTTCATTCATGGCAAGGGAAAGGACGGCTTTCACCATAATTTTACGATGACAACTTGTTATTTATTTATTTTTTTATGGAATCTCTAATCTTAAGACCATACAAGAAGTTGGCAACTTCCTAAAATTAGTCGTCCTCTCCAAATTTTAACCTGGCGAGGATGGGCGATTTCAAGAAGCCTGATATATTATATATATGATACAGAAATTTTAAGCCTTTCCCAATAATGCATCCTTTTCTTTCATAATTATTATTCCAAATTCCTATTTCATGTCCGGCACGTATTGCAACCAGGGTAAGAAATTAGAAAAAAAAGGTAGGGGCCAAATGGCCCCCAGCATCAATTTTTTATGGGCCATTTGAAAATTTCTAAGGGCCAAAATAAAACAATTTAATGAAATAAAAAATATACACGATAAAACCACATAGGCCTAATCAAAATATTTTATTTACTTGCCAAATATATATATATACTTTAAAAAAAAAAGACACTAAAGTGCAAGTTATAATTTTTAAATTGACTTATCATTTAATTCCCATTTTTAGTTAATAACCACTGGCCGGTAGGTCAATGAAGTTTAATGGCCAGTTGTTGACAGCTGCAAAATGTGCTATGCTTTCTTTCAACTTGCTTAATGTTATGCAAAATTGTGTTTAAGTATGTTATTTAATAATTTAGGAATTTGCTGGTATTACCTATTTATTTATAGATTTATTATACAATAAACATAAGTCACTATATGTCTATTATCAAGAAAACTCCTTAGCGGATCTACTTTTGTACAATCTATTATTTGGATGTTGATGCAAAGGAGGAAGATTTTAAAAATTGGGGGAAATTTAAGAGATTGGCAAGTTACACAATTTTTTATTATTATTTGATAAAAAAAACAAGACAAATTCACAGAAATATTTCAAATTTTTAATGAGTAATATTGTTAGCAATGCATTTATTATTGCTAACATCTCATTATTAACATTTAATAGATTTTCAAAACTTATTTTTTTTAAGTGTTTTTCTAAAACTAATTCTTTTCTATAAGTTAGTGTCCCTATCCCCATCTTTTCCATTTCTTAAAGGTTTTTCAAATTTAAATTTTTTATTTATCCCATTTTTGAATATTTTAAATATTTATATTCACTAATGTTTTTTAATCCTGTTTTAAATCTTATCAATGACTTTTATTATAAGTCTTTTCAGCTGTTTTATAATATTTGTTTTCCAATAGATTATAAAACAAATAATTTATCATGAAGCATTCAAATATTTTTGGAGGCAATTTTAAATTCAATCAATTAATTTAAACAATTTCAAGTTTTCTCATCCTGATGTTTTTATTTTTTACTTTTCCAAGCTGACGAAGCATTTACTATTATTTATTCCTCCCTATTATTTTTAAAAAGCCCGAATACTGATTTTTCTTTAATTTAGAGGGTTTTACCAATGATTTTCAGTGATTTTTAATAAATTTATAATCTTTGTTTTATTTTTTTAATCATTTACTATGTAAATTTTCCATCATCGTGATCGCGATATTTCGGTCTTTTTTCCCGTTATATTATCGGACCTTATGAACGCTTTTATTTTAAAATTTCCCCAATATATGTATTTCATAACAAGGAAATTCTTTATCCTCTTAAGGAAATTTGATCTTTTTAATATTTCGACGTTTTTGAATTTAAGAAAGATCGTCTTATATCGCTAGAAGCATGATGTTTTATACTCGAATTTTCCGATCCACGGGGGACGGAGGGGGGGGGGGGGCATGAACAGCTCTTGACCACGGATAAGTTGAAAATGGAACCAATTTAACTTTGAATTTATAATAATTGTTAACAGTTAGCACTTCTAAAAACACAACTATGCAAACATTTTAGGAATCCATACATTTTTATTTTTATGCATCATCGATGAGAGATTAATAACTTAAAACAGGGTATAATCTATAAAAGGAAATCTACAATTTCTCTGAACAAAAAACTGTAGTGCATCGAGACTTTAAAAATTGTGAAATTCTCGCGATCTAGCTTTAAAATCAATACGAAGTATGTCCGGGTTAGTATCCTTCAAACGCCCTATTTTAGTCAATGCTACACACATTCATAATTTCCATAGGGTCGTTTATGGACCGTGAATATGTAGATTAAAGTAGAATAATACTATATAACATTGCAATATCAGCAATTCAGCTCGGAAAAGAATTCCCTCTTCCCCAAGGTTGATGTCCTTTATTCACGCCTGACGCCCAGATTTCAGTTCGCTTGCACGGGTCCCGAGCCACAGTGAATTCCCGAAACTCTTTCTTATAGATTACTTCTTTTAATTTTCTATTATGAAAAACAAGCTATAATGAATATTTAACCAATAAATAAATTCAAAATTCACCAAAAACAGGGCGAATTTCACGAAATATTTTCTTTTAAGCGAGTGATTTCAATTCCGTTCGTGCATACGCTTTAGGGTACCCTTTTAAATTTGAGGTAGGTGTAAAAATGATGAAAGACCTATTAGTACCAAAGATCTAGATTAGTCCTCGAAGCAGAGTAGTTATATTTCATACAGCGCTGGAAAATGGGGGGGGGGGGGGGGGTGCAGGTCAATGCATAGAGCGCGGCAAAGACGGACGCTACACCACGGCATGTCGCAAAACACATCAGTGATTAAGAGGAGGGGTTAGACAGGAATGTGGACTACACTTATTCTTCGTTGCAAATGCAATAAATTACGATCGCCTTGTAGGGTAGAACAACTACGGAAGAGCCATAGCAGTATCGTAGCGATTGTTGACAGATTTTTGTTACTCCCCAGGTGGCATTGTTTAAGGAGAAGAGTCATTTTTTAAGCTATCACAGAGTTTGGCCGGTAGTCAGGATTTTGTTAATCGCCAGTTTTTGAAGTTTAATCGCCATCTGGCGAGTAAGAATACTAAGCTTGGTTTATATTATTATATTAATTTTAAATTGACTTATTGTTTTATACAAGAAAAAAAGAGGTTTTTTTTTTTTCCTCGGTTATTTTTGATAAATTATAGCGGTTTAATTCTAGTCGCGATGTGGCCCCCGATTCCGAAATTATGGTCGCAAATGATAAAAATTTGGTCGCATTTCGCGCATGGCCCCGCTAATTTCTTACCCTGATTGCAACTATATTAAATTCTATCCCACGCCACTAATATTAACAAAGTCTGCCACAGCACTTCCTCTTTTCCTCGACCATACCATATATGGTCACTAATCTTAACCTCTGCGTAAACTTTCTCATATGGAACTGCACATCCCCATCACATTTTTAAAGCATAATGAACGCGAAGGCAGCATCTTTCCCATACCACCATATCCCTCCCCCTCCAAAGCAGCTGTACATTATGTAAACAAACGCAGACGGCATTGAGATTTTTTGAGAGAGAGAACTGGTTGCCGGAGCTCAGCCGGCCTATGTAACTATACCTGTTCCAGTGTAATATAATAAAGTAGATTTTGATAATGTGAAATTCTCTTCCCTGGATTATTGTAGCCAATATTACATATATATATATCTATTACATATGATACAGAAATATTAAGCCTTTCGGTAATTCCATGCTATTTCAACAATTTTTTTTTAAATTGGTTGCTGCACCATTTTTAATATTTTTTATATATTGCACATGTATTTATACACGTTTAGAGATCAAAACCATTTTTAGAAAATAAATTTTTTTTACCGTATGGCAGAGAGATCCCCAGATGGCGCTTTAAACATGTACATTTTTGTGATTGCAAACATTTGTGCAAAATGGTATAACTTTCCTACTAATTGAGTAAATTAAAAGATTTAAAAACCTTTTACTCAGAATAATGTACTGATAATTTTGGTTCAACTTTGTTTCATCATTTGATAAAGATAAAAACTATTTTTACTCAAACAGAAATGTATTTTTTGTGTGTTCTTTCTTAAGAATTTTCTACTATTTCAAACTGAATGTAAACTACTGATTCAAAAATATAAGAGTAAGACAGTACTGAAATATATAGGAAATAACAGACACTTTAAAAATATAGGACAAGTAGAAGTACCCAAGATGGGACTCGAGCAAAATGCAAAATATTTTCATGCTAATATAAAAAATAGGTAAAAAAGAAATATTTTTAACTATACTTAGCTTTAATGATACTGACTATCAAATTAGATGATACCTTCTTCCTTGAAGAAGGGAAAAAGTCATTTTGTTTCCTGTTGTAATAAATATTTACATTATACTGGCCAGTAAAGTTTATTGTAATTTTTAGTAGAAGGACATAATCACCACTGTAAAGAAATATATAGGAAATAACAGACACTTTAAAAATATAGGACAAGTAGAAGTAACCTAGATGGGACTCGAGCAGAATGCAAAATAATTTCATGCTAATACAAAAATTAGATAATTTTTTTTTTTTTAACTATACTTAGTTTTTATGATACTGACTATCAAATTAGATGATACCTTCTTCCTTGAAGAAGGGAAAAAGTCATTTTGTTTCCTGTTGTAATAAATATTTACATTATATTGGCCTGTAAAGTTTATTGTAATTTTTAGAAGGACATAATCACCACTGTAAAGAAAATGCACTAGAAAAAATCAAACAGTTACCAAAGCTGAAGCTAAATGTGAGAACATTATAAACTAAATCCACTTTAGCTAATGCAGATTGCATTTTATGATCATAAAGTCAATAGCTTGAATCGGTATGTTTAAAATGATAATCTAATGTACCAACTTTAAATATGTTGAGAGGCAAAAGAATAAAGGATGGAGCAATATCTAAATTTCATATGTACACTTTGCATGCAAAACATCTACAACTACAGCCAAAACATTGGATTGTTCTGTGAAGTATTGACCCCATGTTGTTTTATAGTTATGAGTTTTCATTTGAAGAGTATATCTAACATTGGACAACTCTATATTTTGAAATTTATTTTATAGCGATTTCTCGCAAAGACAGCCAACCAAGGCGTAACATTTATTGTACATATTAATGAGAATCCATAAATCTGAAATAAAATAGTAATGAAATACATAAAATGGTATAAGTGTGATTTCCTAAACTTTATGTAACATACTACATTGAAAAATACAACTTAAAAAAGGAAAGAGTATTAACATATAAAGCAGAAACAAAACGTAATATACTACTATTTTAAAACGTACATATTACTATTTTAAAAATGAAGCAATCTTCATATTTTTTTCTGGATAAACAATCTTCAATAAATAAATTTTGTCGATCTAAACGAATGAGCGAACAAATTAAGTGGTAAAATTGAGCAAAACTTCTTTAAATAAAGCAGGAACATGCTAGTAAGGTGACAACAATTGTTTCGAGAGCATTATAAGACCTATTTCAGGACAAATGAACAGGTATAAGTACCCTTAACTACTGTTTCGGCCACTCAAACAGTTGCTACAAGCCCTCGGGCCAGTCGAGTGGTCTGGGTCTTCCACCCGTAACTACTGCTAAGAATGAAATGCGATGAAACAAATTATCAGTAGGTACTTGAAATAGAACTATAATATATACAGCAAAAAAATTTCAAGTGAGTGATACCAGTCAGGCTGGTATCAGTCATTGAAAGAAATAAGAACCATAAACATAAAATTAGGGGTCAATAAAGGATTCATCCCCCGATAACGAATAGGATGGGAGCAGGATCTGAAAATTAAATCTTATGCATTGATAGGAGATTTAAAATAAAACAGAGAGAAAAAATATATGAACAGTTGAATTATAGGTAAAAAAAATTAAAGCATTTAGATAGAGAAAATATAATCAAACCCTTTAATGGAAGAAGGATAAGTAAAAGCACAGCAGAAAAATATACAGCAGAAAATAACAAAAGGCAGTAACTGGTTTTGAAAGTTAGTTTCATCAATCAAACTATTATAAAATTAACAGTGGTCTAGGTAAAAAAAAAAAGAATATAACAAAGAAGGAAAAGGAAAAACGGTTTCAAAAGCTATATGAGTTAACTTCATCAACTAAAAGAAAATATCAAGTAGTTAGTCTACTCAAGAATATCAGTGAATTAGACTGAAATTAAGAAGAATGTACAGATTACAGGGTGTCCCAAAAACATTGGCCTCGGCTTTTATTCCTTAAATATTGATCTTAGACATATATAATAAATTACAAAGTTGCATAAAATAAGGTACAGAATTTTATGAAATCGATTAAAATTTTCAAGGGAATTAAATTTTAAGAAATACAAAATGTAAATTTTTATACGGCCCCCGTACAAAAACATTTCCAATGAGTAAAATGTGCCCCATACACTAATAAGATTATGTGCAAAATTTGAGCATTTTATCATAAAAAGTCCCAGAGATATGAAAAGACAAAAATGCTGACTTAAACCACTTTTCGATGCATCGACATCAGTTCTCAAAGGGGGAAAAATCATGTCAGCAGATCGCGTTTCAGGGGTCATACACAAATTATGAAAGGAAACAATGATTACATAAATAAATAATAATTTTGCTATTTATTGGTACAAAAGTATCTACACTGTGTAGAAATAATAACTTTACACAAAGATTACAAAGCTTGTTCAAAATGTTTTCCATCCATGCCAAAGATCCATTCAAGATAAGAGGCAGATATTATTTGCCTATGATGCATTTCTGTGTTGCGTCATTTGCATTCTTTCTGTAAACATTTACATTTTAATTTGTGATTAATCCCTCACCAACTTTATTTTGGGACTTTTTATGATAAAATGCTGAAACTTTGTACATCACCTTATTAGCGTATGGGGGCACATTTTACTCACTGGAAATGTTTTTGTATGGGGGGCCATATAGAAATTAAATTTTGTATTTCTTCAAATTTAATCCCCTGAAAATTTTTATCGATTTCATAAAATTCTGTACCTTTTTCTATGCAACTTTGCAATTTATTATATATGTCTAAGATCAATATTTAAGGAATAAAAGTCAAGGTCAATGTTTTTGGGACACCCTGTATAATCAAATTGAAATAAAAACAACCGGTTTCAATTGCTATATGAGCTAACAAAGATGTGTAGAAAAATACTTCTCTGGTTACGAAGATATAAAGAACTGCATAATTATCAATAACAAGATTATTAAGTTCGAATAAATAAAAACTCATAATTAAAAAATAAGTACAGAAGTAGTGAGGAGAAACAACGGTTTTTGAGAGCTACCACAGTAACTGTATTCATATAACCAAAGAGCAAACTACTTAAAAAGTATCTGTACATATTACTGAAAATAAACAAAAATTAAGGAAATAACCGGTTATGGAAGTTATATGAAAGCTACATGGAAGCTTTATTAGCATAATTCCAGTAACAAATGAACAAACAACTTTACACCACTATTGAATGAGATTGGAATTAAGAAGGAACTAATTCAATAAGTTCCCAAAAAAACTAATAGCTGTCTCAGAACGTATTTGAATTTAAGACTGGAGGACATTTTACCATGCTAATAAGATGTAAGGAACTGCTGATTATCATTAACAAGATTATCAGAGTTTAAGTAAATAAAAGCGGAGGGGGTAATCACTCCATTAATTTACATGGGGCCCACGGCACTACCTGGTACCCTGTCCCACAATTTGATGTGGGAGGCCTGGTATGTGCTTTGATGTGAAAGTTTATTTGAAGGACACCATGTATGTGATGTTGCTGATATTTTTGGTACAGATAATAATTGGAGTTCAAAACTTGAAGATCTGCTATCTCTTCAGTTTTACGAACTCTTGACTAAATATAAACAGTTCGAAGCCTCTTTTAAAAGAAATTAATTTTTTACATCTGCATTTTAGTGCTGATATTATACAAGTAATCTATATAAATAAAATTGAAAATCTGTCTGTCTGTCCCATCATCACGGGAAAACGGCTGAACTGAATTTATTGAAATTTTGTGGGTAGCCTTGAAATAGCCCCACTAGCCTTGAAATAACCCCACTTAAATTTAGACCAAGTTTCAAGTTTCTAAGACCAGGGGTTGTTGAGATATTAATGAAAAGCAAAACTTTTTCCTAGGGCTTCTACTCTCTAACTCCCTGGTTCCTCCAAACGAAAAGGTTGGAAATTGTTTGTTTAAAACGTGAAAGTGAATTAAAACTTTATATCTGAGTTTGGTGGGAGATTTTTGCGCTAATTATTCACTTTCTGAAAACATGAATGGTTGAAATATGAATTTAAATGGAAAATCTATCACCGTAGCTTATTTTTCACAAGCTTTCACTCAACAATGAAAAGTATTAAGAAATCAAAATGGTTATTTAATTATTAGCATTTTATGAGAAAGATTCTACCTTATACCATGTTGCTCGGCAACACCATTAAATTAAATGTGTTTGTTAATGCTTATTATTATTATTATTTCGATTTGAATAAATAAATGGATATAAAAATATACTTTATACATGAACGGTTGGATTTTTCTTTTAATTCTATTAATTGCGGACTGCGTATATCACTTTCATTTATTTTGACAGAGTTTTCAAGCTTTGATATTTTGTTTAGCTAATAAACTCATATATTGTGTTTAGACAATGAATTCATTTAGTCGACTGTTAAACAGAAAAAGAGTAGAACGGGTATATCTTCTAATACAATTTTAGTATATATACAAACAGGATAAGGATGCTTCATTTAGATCTGCAAATTCAGAGCTAGGAATTTGGCGGGATATCGCTAACTTGGCAACTTTTCTTAATCGTTGCCACATTGACGGAAATGTCGCCAAATTGTTAAAAATGACGCAAATCAATGAAATTTATTTTGTTTTGTTAGAAGAGAGTACTGAAATTATGTTTCGTTAGCATTTGTCTGTCAGTCTAACCGTCCTACTTAGTAACACATTCAGCAAATTTTTTAAATGTCACCAAATTGATAAAAATATTTGTAAATCCATAAAAATATCCTGAAATTGATAAAATCGAGCTAAATAAATGAAATGAATTGTGTTTTGTTAGGGGATAGTATTGTGATGATGTTTCGTCAATTTGTCGCCAAGTGGAACTGTCAGTTCTACAGTCCCACTTGACGATAAATTTGGCAATTTTTTAAAATGTCGGTAAATTGATGAAAATGTTGCCAAATCTTCCATAGAGATAGCATTAATCACACGATATTTTTTCCGCCAATTTATTTGAAGAAAATAATATCAGGTCGCTTAGCAATGGATTTAAATCCAATGTGTTTATGCGGCAGATGATTTTTATTAAATCTTTTCCGAATTGAATAATGAATTAATCACACGATATTTTTTCCGCCAATTTATTTGAAGAAAATAATATCAGGTCGCTTAGCAACGGATTTAAATCCAATGTGTTTATGCGGCAGATGATTTTTATTAAATCTTTTCCGAATTGAATAATGAAGATATATATATAAAATAAATTTCACTGCCATTGCATTTTTGACTGGATAATATCAATTACGGTCTTCAGGTTTAAACATTATTATTACTGATATTTTCGGGGATTATTGATATTTTCAAGTTATTATGCCATTGTTTTATTATGACAAAAATTTTCGAAACTCGTATATTGTATGTTGTACGAGTAATCTTCTACAAATGCACAAGTATATCTTCTAATCTACGAGAATATAAGTAGTACAGGTATATTGGCATATATATTGGCATATATTGGAATCAAGTATGGCCTTCTGGTATGAAGATTACATGGATTATTGATATTTTCAATTTATTACATCATCTGTTTTATTTTGGCAAAGATTTTTGAAACTCATATTGTAATATGGGTAATCTTCTACTAACACTTGGACATATCATCTAATCTACAACATTATAAGTAGTACAGGTATATCTTCCCATATAATTTTAGCACTTTCATTTTGTCATATATTGGAATCAATTACTGCCTTCAGGTTTAAAGATTACGGGTTTATTGATATTTTTGATTTATACATGTAATCTACTAATACGGGTAATACCTTATAATATTCGCGTATATAAGCTGAACGGGTCCCATACAATTTTAATGCTTTTAATTTGCATATATTGATTCAATTCCATATTTTTTGTAAATTAGCTTACAAAAGGGACCAGGATGTTTTATTCTTCAGATCTGCCCGTGAAGATAACTTTGTATAGCAAGAACAGAGATTCTTAAACTTTTTAGGTGCATTAAATTACATATTTTAACAGAATACTTTGATTAAAAATGTCATTTAGTATACTATAGGAATTTGCACATGATTGTGAATTTTAAGGTTCTTTATATTATATACTCCGTACGAAGAACGGGCATGCTGCTAGTAATTAATAAAACAAAGAAGTTTTCAAGGCTTGTGCTTGAAAAACAATGGTGGAGTCCGGTCCCCCAAATGCAATAACACCAGTATATTTCTGTGATAATGGTAGAGGTATTTTAAAGCAAAGTTTATTTAATATGATAAATAGGTGCTCTTTCATAAAATGATGCCTGGGCCTGGAGCAGCAGACATTTTTCATTAATATTTTTAGTAGTTTGATGAAATTAACTTTTGAAACTGGTAATTTATTTTTGTTATTCTCTTCTTAATTACGGTTTCATTCTCTTATAATATTTTATCTTTCTTCCTTTACAAGGGTTTAACTATATTTCCTCTATCTAAACTCTCATTTTTTGTTACCAATAATTCATTGGTTCATATATTTTTTTCTGTTTTATTTTAAATTTTCTATTAATTCTTTCCAAGATTTCATTTTCATAACCTGCTCTACTCATCTTCGTGTGCAGGGGAGGGATCTTTTATCGACCCATGATGTTTATGTTTTCTTTTTTCAATGACAGATACCGCATGCTTGTGAATTTTTTACTGTGTGTGTCGTACCTCTATTCGAAGTACTCATTGTTTCATCACACTTTATTCTTAGCAGTGATTAAGGACGTATACTGCTACATTTTTATTTGGTCTGAAGAAGGGGGAGGGGGCTTATAATGCCCCCACAACAATTGTCATCTCTTTACTGACATATGCCTACTTTATTCAAGGAAGTTTTGCAAGTTTTTATCACTTAATATGTTCATTCAATCAACTTTCTTTTAGACGCTCTTGTTACTAGAAAAGATTCTTTCAAGATAGACAAAATTTATTTAATTTTATCAATCAATAGAAGATGTTCCTGATTATACTTTTGAATAATTGACTAAAATTGAAAATGATATAAAAAGAAGATTGTTTACAAAGAAAAAACTGTTAAACCGGAGAATAGGTCACCTTGGTTAAATCGAAGAATAAGCCAAGCCGATTGCGAGTGTTTTATGTTGTAATCTGGTAACCTCTTGTATCGATGTTTTCGGCGGTAATTGTGTTATAATCCCATAAGAACACGTTTCTGTGGTTAATGAAGTTGTGTATGAGAGATTGAACGATTGATTTGTTTGACTGGAGCATTTTCAGCCAGAAGAGGAGTCCTGAAGATTAGTATTTTTCGTTTAATTTATCCAGTGCTTTGAAACTTGGTTTATATTTTTTGTATTTAGAAAATTGCTTCCTCCTTTAAAAGTTTTTAATCTTTTCAGTTAGAGTAGAAACTTTTTTATAAGTATCAATTCATATAACTTAAAAAAAGGTATTGGCAACAATAGGAAATTTTGTTAAGAGTACAAAAATATTTCTAAGTATTGTTTTTTTTCCAAATTTTGAAATGAACGACCTTTAGGTCGAAGCCCTGTCACTACACGGACCACTGGTACATTCGTTCCACAGATTTCAACCTTCAGGTCAAACCCCTGCCCCTACATGGACCATTGGTACATATGGAACACTGGTACATTCGTTCCACAGATTTCGACATTTAGGTCGAACTCCTGTCCCTACATGGACCACTGGTAGTACATACGGACCACTGGTAAAGATGAAAATAACAAATTTAGGGTACTAGCCACTGGCCAGTAGGTTCATTTTTTCTAGTAGTCAGTGGCTACTAGCCAGTAATTTAGTGCACCAGTAAAGCCCACGGGCCAAATCTGGCCTGCGATGGTCACACATATATATATATATATACATATATATATATATATATATATATATACACACACACATATATATATATATATACATACACACACACACATAAGATGTCTTATATAAAAATTTCTTAAAAATCTATTCATATAATTTAAAAAAAGGTATTGCAACAAGATAGGTGGCCCCACATTTGTATAAGGCATATGTTCCTACAATTGCAATAAGGAGTACTACTTATATACAAAATTTTTACTTAGCATGTCAAATATTTTACTTTTTATTTTTTTTTTTAAATATTTACTACTAGTAATTAGAAAATTACATTAAATCATGGAATTATAATTTTGCAATTTATTGGTACAATTTTGTAAAAACAATGTAAGAGTAAATTAAACACATACAAAGCTACTAAAGCATAAGTAGACTTCTACAGATTAGAGGGCCTTCTTGCGATGGACTCCTTCCACCATAACTTTATAGCTTTCATGGCATCAAAATCTGCCAACTGCACTTTGGCATACTTTATTCTTAACCTACTTTCAAGAACAGTTTTTCCTCTTATATTTATACTCTTCTACATATTTATACATATTTATACTCTTATATTTATACTCCTCTACATATTTATACTCTTATCATCTAGTATTTGAAATTTTTTTTAAATTGTCCTGTTGAAATATATTCAGGCAATAGCCTATAATAATGTATTGTTTCCATTTGTTACTACTTTTGTTCCTGTCATTTTGCAGCCATCCTTATAATGTGAAAACAGTGGCTGTTTTGAAGTTAAATGACAGCAGGGTTCCCACTAAGTCAGGAAAAGAGGGGGAGAATTTCTCTCCTTCCAAAAAATTTTGGGAGAGATTTTCTGTTATAAGGAGAGACACTTAAAATTTCATTTTTTTTTTTTTAACATGCTAATTTAGAAAGTAATAAAAAAGAAAGCATTAACTATAACTCATATTCTTCGACATTTAAATTTTTTAATTCTTAAAACTAACATTCTTTTAACATTCTTACTAACATTCTTTTTAAAAATTAATTAGGAGTCGTTTAAGTATTAAGTAAGCACATTTTTGGTAATTTCATAGCTCCTCCCCCCCCCCCCCCCCCACTTGTTAGCAAAAATACTCAAATTCCTGATTTCCCCCATGCTTACGTTATGATTTTATTTGCTGACATAAAAACGTCTACATGGGTTATTTTATGTAAAATGACTCGCATGCGAATTTACGATTTTTTTGTCTGTAAACTGCAAAAGTCGAGGGCCGACTGTATTTACTTTATATTTTGATTTTTAAAATCATTTTATGATCAATTTTCATGCAGCAATAGCAATTAAAAACTTTAACGATTTTTGATCGCCGAAAACTATTTCACTAGGCAAATAGAATTAGGTAATAAATTTGACTTTATGTTTAAAAATGGATTTTTTTTTTTTTTTTACAAAACTTGCAGAACATAAGGATTGCATCATCCTTTTGTTGAATCTCAAGCCAGTCATGTGATTTTAGCCATTTTGTTTGACTCGACTTTTTGTTTTTGTTTTCAAAATAGCCCTTTATTTCATAAATAATACGTTTGTAAAATAATTTTTCTGTATGAAACGCGAAACAATTACAAACACTGTAGTCGATGCAAACAGATTGGAAAAGTGGGAAATATTTTTCAAATTAAACGAGGTATGCCGAGGATAGCGTACAAATGCAGATTTTCGTGATGCTGCTGCAAAATAACCTTTCATTTTATTAATAATACGGTAGAAAAATGGTTTGGTTTTTATTATTTGTATATTAAACGACATAATTATAAAAAAATTCAGTCGATGCAAATATATTGTGAAAATGGCAAAAAGATATTCATTGGTCATCTCTCCTCAGAAAATGTGGGAATCGCCGTATGCGAACGCCGTTTTCGCATTCGCGGAGAAACAGATTTTCAGATCATGTAAGAAAGGAATGTCTCTGATAAAAAATTCGTTACTTTGTTCAAATTTTGTAACATTTTTTGGGCATATATGGCCAATTTCACGACATTTTCGGGATTTTTGTAACCTGTAGACATACTGTGTACGGGGGAAAGGATTTTCGTCCGCGGAAAGAAGAAAATTTCTCGAGCAAAACACAAAAAATGCGGGAAGTACGCGGAAATAGCATAATTCAAATCCGTGAAAGAATCCTATAAAAAAAAAAGCAAAATTTTATTTGATCGAATTTGCTACCCGCGCAAGCTGAGGGGACACTTATAGTTTTCTATAAAATATCTCTCTAATTAGAAACACGTAGTACTTTAGTGTACCCAAATCGCGATTGACTGCGATTCAGACGTAGCTACGAAATCGCGGTCCGCGACCGCTCGGCAATCGGCCCGCGATTCGCAACAACGAGGCAACTGATCGCGATTTGCGGTCGCGAAGCAATCGGCCCGATCTGGATCGGGCCGATTGCTTCGGCCGATGCCCGATCCTTCGGCCGATAATAACCTTCGGCCGATGCCCGATCGAGATCGGGCACGGATTTCTCGGTATCCAATTTGAAGGAAAAAATAATTTTAGGCCGGAACTGGAGAGAGAGAAATTCTCGCGCAGTCTAAATTTTTACGCGAGATTTTTCATGGATTGCGCGAGAATCTCGCGGGTTCGCGCTGAAATGGGAACCCTGAATGACAGTTTGGCTAAACTTCAGTATCCGCTACCGTCAGTGCTTGAATTGAGGGGCAACGTGAGGGGATGGCACCCCCCTACTTCTCATTCATTCTCCCTTTGCCCCCCCCCCCCCCCCACACACTTCTTGCAAATGCCAGAATTAAGGGAGAGGAGCGGCGTCACTGTTTTCTTAGTGACCAAAGTAAGCCCGCTTCGCGGGCGTAGAACTATGTTTGAATTACTACGGATCAGCTGTTGCACAAACGGTTATTTTCACATAGCGATCTTTGACAGAGAATGACTGGCCGAAAATTTCCTAAATTTCTTCTAAGTATTAATTTTTAAAAATTTCGTCTAAGTTTCGTTTTTATCAAATTTCTTCTCAGTATCATTTTTTATTAACTTTCTAGTATCAACGTTTAAAAAAAAAATAAGTTGCACGTTTTAAATCGTTAGTTTATTGTTAAATTTGCAAGAAAATTACATAAAATACCTTTCTCTAATATTCATTAACAACAATAAAAAAGGTTAAAAAGTGGGACAGACAGACATAGTAAATTATATAAATTAGGATTGCACAAGCCTTTTTGAAAAAAATGAATTGATTTTTGAGCGCAATTCTCTTCAAGACTTCTTTTACGTCCACGTGACTTTCCATATGAGTTGTCCATTTCTTTTGCAGACTGCGTAAAGGAAATTAAGGTTTGCCAAAATTAACAACTGTAGTCTATATAAGAAGCATACATGTGCGCAGTTACTCTCGTGCGAGCCACACCCACAGGTTATCAGTATTGAAGTGGACCACTTGGGGAGATAGATGGGGCATGGTTCGGGGCGCCTGCCATACTGATACGGTTAGGTGCCGGAGAATTTTTTTTTTCTTGGATAGTCCCATTTTTATATTAAAAAAAAAATATATATATGGCCGGATGTCAAGTTGCCAAATTTTTCAGTTCAGTCGATGATTGGCGAGTGCTTATTTTCATCTTTAACCACTGGTACATTCCTTCCATAGATTTCAACCTTTAGGTCAAACCCTTGCCCCTACATGGACCACTGTAACATTAGTAACACAGATTTCGACCTTTAGGTCGAACCCCTTCCCTTACACAGACCACTGGTACATTCGTTCCACAGATTTCGAACTTTAGGTCGAACCCCTGCTCCCAAACGGACCACTGGTACATTCGTTCCACAGATTTTGACCTTTAGGTCGAACCCCTGCCCCTACAAAGATCACTGGCACATTAGTTCCACAGATTTCGACCTTTAGGCCGAACCCGTGCCCCTGTACCGTACGGATCATCATTTGCATGGAGAAAGAGATCTTGCTACGTGCAACATGCACAGATAAAATTGTAGCATATTCTGTGTCTGGGCACTGCAGGCGACCGTTCATAATAAACCGGAGATCACTGGGGGCTCCGTCCCAGTGTAGAATGACCTTTAGGTCGAACCCCTGCCCCTACACGGACCACTGGTACATTCATTACACAGGTTTCGACCTTCAGGTCGAATGACATGCACAGATAAAATTGTAGCATAAAAATTTTAAAATTCACAAAAATCTGATTTTAGAATGTTTTTATGAGTACTATTCATTTTATAAGTATTTTATTCTGCAGTTTTGCTAAGTTACTCAATTTTCTTAAAATTCACAAGAGTCTTATTTTGTAATGTTTTTATGAGTATTATTCACTGTTGTTCAAATTAAATTACACTATCATTTACATTAGAAAATCTTGTTTAGAACACAGTAGCAAACGTCATTTTGGTGGGAGGAGCCTATACATGGAAAAGTATGTCACTTAGGATAGGTGGGGCAAATTTCAAAACATGGGAGAATGCACCAACTTGGCGCAATTTGTACTTAGAAAAAATATGTGCAGTGACCTATTCTCCGGATTTACCGTAAAAACAAATGAAGATTACTTCATTTTTAAAATAGTAATACATAAGATTAAATTTTGTTTATGCTTTGTTAATATTCTTTCATTTTTTTTTCTCATTATACATATTTTTAATAAAATTTTTCTAGTTTTTTTTTAAGTGGTATTTTTCAATGTATGGTACATAAGGTTTAGGAAAACACACTTTCATTATACCATTTTATGTATTTAATTACTATTTTGCTTCATATTTATGGCCATCTGTTAATGGATTCTCATTAATATGAACAATAAATGTTGGACATCGACTATCGATCTTCACTGTAGAAGAAATTTAAAAAATACATTACGTTGTACAGTGCCAAACTTCGAAAGACAACTCATGAAACAACACGGGTTCAATGCTTAACAGAACAATCCAATGATTTAGCTCAGAGTTTCCCCCAGGATTAAAAAAGGGCAGGGTGCTGTTACGAGAAAAAGGGCACTTCTTAGAAAAAAAGGGCACATATTTTTTATGTTTGAATAACATTTATGCTTGAGATTTTTATGACGAAAATCAGAGCATTGCAAAAAAATGTAAACACTTTTGTCGCGTATACTTCCAAGTGTAATAAACAAAAATGTAAATATATTTTCTTGTTTTGTAGGTAATAGGGTCAAGATTATGAATATATAAAATTAATTTCAATTTTTTAATATTTTGAACTTGTTTTTTGAAAAACTTAAAAAGTATCTGTTCGAGCAAGTGTTTTTTTTTTAATTTTGCTTATTTTCACTCGAAATATCTTCGAAACCATAAAAGACTATGAATGGTAAGGGATAAAAATATGTATTAGGAAACTTAGTTGCTAAATCTATATTTATATTTTTAAAAAGTGCTTATAGTTTTCGAGTAATCGTTTTGTCGAGTTGAAGAAGAGTGAAAATTTCTCCTTTTTCAAGTTTGTAATGCTATCTCAAAAACTAAACCTGTAAACAATTAGGCAAGAATATAGCTCTTTGAAATCCCTACAAGTGTATATAATTGGATTTTGGATGAGCTCTTTGTTTGCGAAGTATAGTGGTTATAATTTCGATATTTTAGTATTTTAACCTGGGTTTTCCAATGTGTGGGAAAGCTTTAATTTACTTAAAATGTTACTATTGTTTCAGCTGAATCTGTCACTTACTCCTTGGTGAAATATTTGTGCATAAGTATGAGATAATCTTATTTTGTTTAAAAAATTAGGGCATTAAATGAACTTGGAGATTCTAAAAATGTGTAATGATTGGTTAGGTTTGAACACACAAAAGAAAAGAAAATATACATATTCAAGTACATATTTATGTGCCGCTAGGCAAGTCTATAGATTATAGGTCAGGCTGATTTCAGGTCAGATAAGTTTAAATTATATGCTGAAAAACAAGTTCGTAAAATAATTTTATATTTTAACCTGAAGTCTATGGTCTATGACATCCAGATAAAATCGTTGTAAAAACTAAAGTACTAACTAGCTATAAACAGTTAGCGAGTCATTTGTAGCACTTTGGAATCTTGTAAACAATATAAATGAATCTGAAAAAATCGAATAGCTTTATTGAACTTTACTAAAGTTTTATTTTACAAAATGTTATTCATTCAAAACAATTTTGGCTTCATCGGACTGGAACCACCACCACTAAGGTATGAAAATGTTTCTTTTATTGAGAACAAATTTATCATTGAATAAATGCTATTTTTACATCAAATGCAATTATAGTCTTGAGCAGTTGGGTTTATTAGCAATTACAATTATTGAATTTATATAAATTTAGAGTTTATTAAATTTAAAAAGGAGAATATTAAATTTTGATTTTTAGTATTTTCTCATTAGTCAATAAGGTTTGATGATTTTAAGGAATAAGATGTATTTAAAATATTTATAAGTTGTTTGTTGCTATATATTGATTACAAAAAAAAAACAAAAAAAACCTGATTTAAATAACTAAATAAAATTCTTGAAAGCTCCATAAAATCAACGTATTAAGAAAGTACTGAACAATGGATTAGCAAATGTTTAGCTGCTAAGTTAATTATTATTCCATGGAGCAGAGTTATTAATAGTGCAAGCAACGTACGTTCGTGGGTCTGCGCAGCATCAGTATCTTTAGCCGTAAACTCACGTAGCGGGTGAGTACGAGAACGACAACTACTACATACCTCCCTAAAGCGGGCGTATCGTTATTAAATGAGCTTGATTATTACTATTATTGCATGCGTCCGCGGACCGGGTCAAAGACGAGTCCGCTAATATGAGGGGGGTTATTTTGTGTTTCAAATTTGCTATGCGGATGTCGTGCAACGGGCTAATCTGTTAATCCATAAGCCCACATAGTGCGCGTGTTCATAACACAATGTCACACGATTTGCACGCGTCTGCACAAGGTATATATTGTTATTGCATGCGGATTACATACACTCGTTGAAAGAAGGCACTTAATTTTGTAAATCAGTTACGCGAATTAAATATGTCGAATCGTTATTGCATAAAGCAGAGTTATCGTTATGTCATATATAACGCATACTACATCTGTCTGCGTAGTAGTCGGATCAGGGCAGCTCATACAAATTTCTGGGTTATCCTTAATATTTCGTATTCCTCTTTTGTGCATTCTTCATATCTGCTCCTCCCTCAAAAAATTATTGGGGGCCCGACCACTTGAATGGTATCCGATCCTCCTTATGGGCGGCCGTGGTCAGATACACAGCCAATAGCTATTGCATGACCTGCATTAGGAGTAAATCCGCTACGCGAATTATGTATGTCCGCGTATCATTGCATGGAGCAGAGTTTTCATTATATTGTATATAATGCGTAGTGGTCAGATCAGGGCCGCCCATACAAATTCCTGGGTTCCTTTTCATATTTCATTTTCCTCTTTTGTGCATTTTTCATGTCTTCTCCTCCCTCAAAAATTGTTGGGGAGTTTGGGTCCCACCACTTGAGTCGTGTCCGATCCTCTCTAAAGGCGGCGGTGGACAAATACACAGTCGATAGCTATTATACGAACAACAAATGGGAGTATTTTTAGCCGTAACTTCCGCGCGTAGAGGAGATATGCAGTCTGCAGCAAGAATGCATTTTAAGAGAATTTTCAAAAAGCCACTAGGCTGGTAGCTAAAGGCAATTAGTAAACAATATAAAGGGCCACGGTAGTTTCGGAATGCCGCCGTCCCGAAAGGGTTATATTACATTTCCAAAACATACGTTTACCAAAATAAAGTTTCATGTCATGGGAATTGGTACATTTTCGTTTTTTTGGTAAAATATTTCGCTCCTGAAAACATAAAATTGCATCTTGTTCTGTTTTTGGCAAATCCCAAATACGCATTTTCGTAGCACTAAAAAATGGCGTCAAAAATCAGCAAACAACAAAGCAACAAGGAATCCAAAAGATCACTGCGTGCGCGTGCGAACAACAAGATTGCTCTTCATTGGCACATTAGCGCAACGCGGTGGCGTTAATACGTAAGTACCCATTGAGGTCCCAGAGTTATAAGGCAACATAATTAAATATAAATCAATATATAATGCAGCATACATCTGTTTTGAGGATATGTTGGATCCCCATTTTTAGTGCAAGACAGATCAATTAACCGTATGTCAAAAAGACAAAATTGGCACATTTATCGTCTCAACTTCAGGCTTAATGGTCTGTCAAGCATTAAAGAAGGGGATCCAAAACATTTTTGAAACACTGCATTTGCACTGGATATTAATTTGTACTTAATTATGTTAAGCTTTTCTTAAGTCTCTACCTTTAAAGATCTTAATTTTCGTATACAATGCTAAAAAAATTTAAAATAATTTACAAGTGAAACCACATGCAATTATACAAGTTACTAAAATTAATATTTTAACAATATTATCAATTTACAGAGAAAAGTAATAGAAAACCTTAACACAAGCATATGTGTTGAGACCCAGACTGTCCGACCTACCAGAAAGGTGTAAGGTAACCGTTTGGATCAAGCATATGTGTGGAAGATTTTTGCTAAAATAATGAATTACTCTAACTTTACATGAAAATAAACTTGGTAAGAAAACAGACATCTACAACAGTATATAAACAATAACACAAACAATATACGGCTAAACTGGCAAGGTAATAAAATATAATATTTCCTGAAAGTCATCAAACTTTCAAGTATTTGACAGTGTTAGAATTTAAAGAGATTATGAAGTCTTCAAAATAATTTGTGAAATACACTTAAAATTGCTTTGAAATATATATGTATTTGACATACGAAATTGTAAGCGATCATATTGTTACTAAGTTAAATGGTTAGTGAAATTTCCCGATATGTACAAGTAACAAAACAATATATGCAAAATATAGCTGAATAAAATAGAGTGAAACTATTCTAAGATGCAAGTTCCTGAAGTAAAGTTTGCATAACGGAATAACAGAAATGAATAATTTTATATACAAGTAAAGTCTGTTACAAGCAAAATAGTATCAGAAAGATTAAAACTATTTCTAAAATATGCATTTATAAATAGTAAAAATATATGACTCTGAAAAGCATACATAAAGATGCATTATAAAAATCTACGTCGGGCATTTCTCGCTCGTCACCAAATCTAAGCCAAAATGTAAACAATGAAATGTCAACAAAGGAAAATACCTTAAACTATTAAATTAATCTGAAATTTCAATTCTTCAAATACATCATTTAATCCTGATACAAAATTAAACCATTTTAAAAATAACATTCAGACTGACAAACTTTCAATAAGCTAAAATCGATGACAACGCTTTTTCATGGGAATGACAAGCCAACGCTCCTATAATTGTTGAACCAAAACAAGTTACGCACAATGTGTACATTTGACAACGAATGAGTAGAGGTTAAAATGAATTTAAATTTCGTGTAACACTAATATATAGTAATTTATGTTGCACATACCGATCAGATTTTCTTCTTCCAAACTTTTAATGGAATGCGACATTGTTGATTTTCAGAAAGATGAGCAAACGAAGAGTCGATCTCAACTGTCAGAATTCACGCCATAAACTGACATTCTGAAACACGTCATGAACACGTGACTAAACAATCACGCCACATTTGTCTTCCTTCTTCATTCAAAAAAAAAAAAAAACTCTGAAAGACGTATTCAGGTGCAAGTCACTCGCAGGAACATATATAGATGAGTTGCACTGACGTCACATTCCCCCTGGCAACGGTTTTCTACCGCCATACTCTTTGTAGACGCCGCCCGCCATTACCATTCCTGTCAAAGTTAAAGTGTCAGATAGCGATTTTTTTATCTTGACACTGTCAAGATTTCACTGTAAAATTATACCTCACACCACAACGTTGCTTCTAGAAAGCCAATAACGGTACCGAGAAAAATTACTTTGCCTGAGGCTCCGTATATTATCTTTCATTTCTGGATCCCGTTGAAGACCCAAACCGTCCGACTCGCGATAAGACAGAAGGTATGCCGATTCAGAACATTCAGAAGTATTCTATCATGCCAAACGTCGTTTTATCGCCAGTTCTGGTTTATTCTGGCTACACCTGCAATTGGAAAGACGAATTGTTTAACGGCGGCAAGAGAATGACGTTAGATACATTTGTCTTATCAAAGTATACAGTAGCATTTCGAATACTGGTGTGAAATCAACTTCATAAGTTTCAATTTATTATGTTAAAAGCAAAATGATTATTTAAATTTATTATTTTGTTCACGTGAATTTATTTATCATTGTTTAATTTTGTCACCGTGGACTGAACGAGATGGAAAAAAATATTACTTTTTACGCTGTGGCAACAAGAAAGCTCTCGTTTTTTTTTCAAAAACATTTTTCTTTTAATTGAGTATTCCATGTATATCAGAGAACTAGGTGAGCCTTGGGCTCTAGTTGGTATGTTAAATTAATTTGTATAAATAAAAATGTTTTCTGCAGTATTGGAAGTTTGTGTTAAAATTTCGAAATACAAGAATTCCACACATCTGGCGTCCGCGACAGGACCGGTAAGCGTCAATATGTTTAAATCTGTTAAAGGCTTCAAGAAAGAAGACTTAATTTATTTGTGTCAAGAGATTAACGAGGACTTACCGTTGAAGGTTACCATATCTACACTGAAAGATGTAATTTTAAACAGTAAAGAATATGAAGACGATCCGGACTTTGTTTCATCCGTATTAGCCACAACTGTTTCTGAAAGGCAGAAAAAAGAAGAGGAGGCTAAAATTAAAGAACTCGAAGAAGAAGAGAGAAAGCGCCAAGATGAAGAAAGAGAACGACAAAGACAACATGAACTGGAATTGGCGAGATTAAACTCAGCTTTAGATACTCAAGATGATCAATCTCCAGAGTCAGGTAGTGTAAAAAAGAAATTTCACTTACCTAAGTTGGAATTACGTAATTTTTCGGGAGATTTAAAGGACTGGTTGCCATTTTGGAGCCAGTTCGAACATGTTCATAATGATGTTCATATAGCACCAGAAAATAAATTTCAGTATTTAGTGCAAGCAACCGTTAGCGGCTCGGGAGGTAGTGGAAAGTTTTCCGTCAACTACGGCAAAGCTGTCGAATCTTTAAAATCGCGTTTTGGTCGGACTGATTTACTTATAGAATTCTATGTCCGCGAGCTTTTAAAATTGGTTTTGCAAAACGCTTCGCAAAATTCTACTGCCAATTTATGTGCGCTGTATGACCATTTGGAGTCTCAGATCAGGGCATTAGAGACACTTGGTGTAACAACGGATAAAAGCGCTGCTCTACTTCACCCTTTGGTTGAGTCATGTTTACCGGAAGATATACTAAGAGCATGGCAAAGACAAAGAAGTCCTGATTTCAACCATAGTGGTGAACCGCAAGAAAGGCTTAGTAGCTTACTAAAATTCCTAAAATCTGAAGTAGAATCCGAGGAAAGGATTTGTTTGGCGATGCAAGGTTTCGGCTTAAACAAAATGAAAGACAATATTGAATTTTGAAATAAGAAATTTGATCCAAGAGTAAAACAGAATAAAATACCCACAGCCTCCGGTCTTTTTACCAATCCACATACTCAAGAAACCAAAAAGTCGTGTGTGTCTTGCGAGAAAACTCATCCCAGTGCAGACTGTTTTTCTGCATAAAGAATGAGTTTGGTTGAAAATTTCGCACCATCATCATCTGCATGTGAACATTTGCCCAACGTAGAGTCATAGACTCTTTTACCTCACATTCAATTATAAATTAGTCTTGTTCAATATAATATGCAATTTGACACTAAAGGCTCTGTGCCTTCATTAGCTATATTGATATTTGTCTGTTTATCTTTCTTGTTGTCAAATTTTTCACTTCGGGTACAAATAAATATATCTGATACTCGATGCATGTTACAAATGGTTTAAAATAATGGATATCATTTATTTTAAGATGAGTCTGAATACCATGCGATCTCAAATAAAATACAAAAATGGATATTTTTGTGTTATATCCAATGTGAAGTTTTAAAACATTTTCATTTAGTTACATAGTTATTCGCCGACGAATTTTTACATTTAAGTGTTAATTGTCATGTTTACTTTTTTATTTCAGAATCCATCTAAAATAAAATTTGTTTTAAAATATATTTTTGATTCAAAATACAATCCGCTTTTAGGCTGCAAATATATAATTTAAGTAGAATTTTTATAATTTATAGCGTTACATCCCAGACTGCTGTTCCCCAGCAAAATATCAAATGATGAAATTCCTAATTATACTAATATCAATATCAGATAATTTTTTCATTTTAAAAGATTAAATATTTATAAAAATTATAAACTTTAAAGTTTCTTTAAATTCGTTATAAATTTCTAAATTAAAAAAATTATTCAAATGTATTTAATGTTTTTCTGTGTTTACACCCATTTATAGGCATTGATAACACGTTGTTCAACAACTATACGGCATTTTAGTCTTTCTCCAGTTCCTGTCCATAGCCGCATAGAAACTGAAATCAGACACTATTAGCTATGAGTGCTCCAGCACAATTTGTTTCGAATACTAGAGCTGTATTTAGCTACAAGATCAAACATTTATTTTTATAACCCAAACGGTAAAGAGTTAATTCTCTCTATTTTTCTAAATTCCAAATATAAAATAATTGTTTTAAAATTAAAATATGGCTACGCCTCCAAAATGGAATTGAGTGACATCATGCAGAAGCAAGTTTGTTGTTAATTGTTTTGAAAAAATCACCCTGTTCATGAAATAACAGTTGCAGTCTGAAATAGTTAAATATTAAAAACCTAATTGATAATTGTAAATGCTTTGCTACTCTGTTGTAATTCTGTTTCGTTCGTCGTTGAAAACCGATGCGTAATTATAACGAAATAACGTTGCCCGAGCGGATTTTGCACATGGGTTGCGATCCGTGAGAATCAGTAACTGAACCAGGAGACATACTTGGATTTTGACACGGCAGACTTATTTTAAGCATAACAAGAATTTATTTAAATTTAACAGTTAAACAATTTTACAGACTAAAATATCATGGGCGAATGATCCAAGATGACACATCCTGACAATGGATGTTAAGTAAAATTGCATTAGCTCAAAGTCTTAACAGACATGTTGCGGAGACGAGAGGGATCACGATGAAACCCTCGGGGCATCAAAATGCGACCGTTTGTCGTGGCTGCTCGCCGAGTGAATCATGACGAACAATATAGTCCGCCGTATATATCCTCCATCAAGTTCATTGGCCCCTGGCTGTGGCGTCTTCTCAGAAACAATGAATTTTGAGACTAAGCTCCACAAGTGACATTTTAATGTTTCTCATGCCCTGTATCGACATGTTTATTCCCCTCAAACTGCCGTTCTGGGGGTTAAGCCCTTGTGCTGACACATTCATGATGCCACCTCCGTGCAAAGTCTGGGAGATTTTTCGTTGGTGTGGGGTCCTTTCCCCGAACTTATACCGCACATAGAGTGCGGGGTCATTGGCATGTAGGTCTCCAGGATATTTTTCCCAGCAGAACCTTACAATAATGATTTAAAAATCCTGTTTTGATCTACCGCAAAGTATTTTTGTCTTGGGTTTGCAATGTATGAAAGTGACCATAATTTTTTTAAGAGGTTGTAAACTGAAATTAAAGACCATTTGTAAGCAAATGTGTACTTTGTATGTTGGTAAATCCATCTGAGTGATCCTTTGAATCATATGGCTGATAGGGTAACACAAAAATATTTGGGCTAAAATTAAATCATAAACATTACTAAATTAAATCATACTCTACATGATTATTATAATTGAATTATCATAGTCAACTATAGACAATATGTAAATATTGAGGGTTATCAATATTTTAAACTGTATTCTTGGGCTATAAAACTGTCTATTATGGGCAACCATGGTTATAATTTAACTATTCGTTTGGCACACATACACTATAATATAACATACTTTATTGATATTTCTTAAGATTTAAATGTACAGTCTATATTGTTGTATATATATATATATATATATTATATTGTTATATTGGAAGCTAATGGAGTTGTGTGTTTAAGTGTATTAATTATGATAATACTTACCCTTTAATTTTGTTTACTTATTTTTTTTTAATTACAAATAACAAATTCCTTCTGCTTGTTTAATTTTACAATTTGAAAATATCTAGAATGGTAGATATTTTCAAATTCAATCTTTTCAAAGATTGTATTTTATGCCAATATTTATATTAAAACTAACTACTAATTCTTCAAAACTCAGTTACATAGCTTTTCAAATGCCAAGTTAATCAAGAGTAGTATATGGGGTGGACTCTGGGACAAAATGACTATGTCATTTTGTTCAAGAGTCCACCCCATATACTACTGTCTGTTCTGCTGCCTGTGTCCTACGTGACACCTAACATTTTGTAACTGTAACCTTTGATTGATTATTTAATAAACTACTGGTTTACTTTGGGCTGCTCGTGGGTGTCGGTCTGTGGAAGTCGGTCTCCTGTTCTAAATTTTCTAAATTTCTAAATTCTCCTGTTCTAAATTTTCTCCCGGCCATACATTAAACTGCCATAAACCCCTGGGTTGGCTGTATGGTCTGGGCCTTTCATGCTACCCCATATACTACTACTTTCCTCCATTTTTTTAAAACCAGGACAACCTCTTAAGATCGAAAATACATAAAATCATTCAAAAATGCATAAAATCATTTAAAAATGCGTACTTTTTAAAAAATCAAAAATCAAGAGAGTTTTAGAACTCTAAAATTTCATACATATTGACTTAAAAATGAGACAGAGACCAAATCTATCAAAATCTTTGAATATATGAAAGAAAATAATATCAAATATATTAGAGATAGATATTAAAAAACATGATTTTAAAATAAATGCGTGAAGAAGAGGAAATGAATGGAAGCCCTCTAATATATTAAAAATGCTCTGTTTTTTAAAGGGTGGGGTTGAGACCCCCCCCTTTTTAAATCATCTAAACATTTTTTTATAAAATTAAAAAGAATTATAAAAATATCAAAATTAAAAAAAGAGACCTGGTCAAGTTTAGATAATAAAGAACAGATATTATATTGATGATTTGACACGATCCCAAAATAGGAATAAAAGAAAGACTATGATAAATATAAAGAAGAATATAATATTATAAAATATAGAAAATTGATACACGGTTTCCTTTGAAAGATAAAAAAGAAATGATAATTACAAATAATATACTATATTTTATATATAATAATAAATTTTCAGGTGGGGAAACATTACCCCCACCTAAATATGATACAATTAAAGAAAGATCTTAAGAAAATCTTCATAATCTTTAAAACTCATAATTTTAAAAATGATTAAGCTTTCTCTAATTCATATTCGTATTTATCACCAATCATACCCGAACACTTAAATATATATCTTCCTTTATTGATTTTATTTATTGATTCATCAGAAAGTTTTCCATGTTTATTCGCAAGGTAATACTCTTTTTCTTCAGCTTCCACGTCTAACTTTACGATTACTGAATCTCCATATTTAGTATTAATTTTTCTCAATGATATCAGATCGTATTTCCCAGGATTTAAATCATATAATTTAGACGTTTTAGAATAACCTCTAAGTCTATTGAACTCTTCCATTTATTAGTAAACATTTTTTTTATAAATATTAATAACCATATGGTACAGTATCAAAATTATCTAAAATTCTTCTTTTATCATATCCAAACTTTTATCTTTTATTCGTTTTATTCACTTTAAAATTTCTATCTTTTTGTATTTGAAACTGATTTATTTCTACATCTATATGTTCAGTTTCACCTGTTATTGTTTTCATTCTTTCATCGAAACTGAGCTTAGTTTCACTCTCATAATTCATTTTAAAACCTTTTACTTTTCCTTTTACAGATCCTTCATTAAGAATATAACCATAATTTTTACTTGCTCCAGATATCCACGATGTCACATATTTATCTACTCCTAATTCATCTGTCCATTCTCCCAACATACAACCTGTTTTTACTTTATTAGTATCATCATTGTTACGTAACCCGTACATCGCTAGATGGCGCAGCGACTGACAGTATTCAATGCGCAAGCGCCGGAAACATTACAAGCTTTGAGATGTAATCATAGATGCCTGCATGGACGACGGCACTTCCGTCACTCTGTAAAAATGATGTAAATAAAAGTTGTTAAGTTTTCAGCTTTGAGAGTTTATACAGTCCACTTTAGAGTCACCTATAGTAGCTCGCCTGGAGTTCGTAGGCCCAACAGTTTTATGGTCCATCGAGCCGGAGGATAATAAATTGAAATCGAAATGAACCTCGTGGCACTAAACCGCACACGCGGTACTTTGAAAGCAAGAGTTACGAGAGTACAAGGCTTCCTCACCAGTTACGATTCGGATCGAGAGGATGCGAAGTTTGTCTTAGATAATTAATTTACAAAGATTCGTTCTATTAAATCTTCGATAGAAGAATTAGAAACGGGATACTGCACTTTACCTGACGATGTGTAGCTCGGGGATGCGCTCGAGCAGCTACAAGAACTGGAATCCTCACTGGATATTTTAGAGGTACGTGTAAACTATTTACTTTCGAAAGTTCCTGTCAAATCGGAAGCAAAAGTAAATAAATCAAATTCTTTGATTAAGCTGCCAGAGATACCATTGCCTAATTTTGCGGGCAGTTATGAAGATTGGAGTAATTTCATAAGACAATTTAATAGTTTAATTACAACAAATGAATATTTAAATGAGCAACAAAAACTTCACTATCTTCAAGCGTCGCTTAAAGGAGAAGCGAAACAAGTACAAACAACAGACGAAACGTTTGAGTCACTGTTCAAAGAATTGGAGCAACGATATGAAAATAAGCGATTTATCGCAGACACTCATATAAATGCAATTTTGAATTTAGAGAAAATTACTCATGAATCGGGAAAAGAATTG
This sequence comes from Amaurobius ferox, assembly GCA_951213105.1. Taxonomy (NCBI): domain Eukaryota; kingdom Metazoa; phylum Arthropoda; class Arachnida; order Araneae; family Amaurobiidae; genus Amaurobius; species Amaurobius ferox. The sequence goes on from OX578142.1 coordinate 156,310,947, forward strand.
CACAAGTTCGTTGATATGATATTGAATCATTTACGAGGGCTAAAACTTCTCAACCTTGAAATAAACAAATTAACTGAGATAATGTTAATTAACGTCATTACTTCCAAGCTAGATCGCGAAACTCGTAAACAATACGATATGTCGTTAAAAACAACAGAGTTCCCAGATTGGGAAGAATTTATACATTTTTTGCAAAAAAGAAGTCAAGTGTTAGAAAACATCCAACGTATTCCTTTTGCTACAAAATCAAAAGTTGAATTCTCTCCCAGTCATAAAGGCTTAATGATAAAAACAAACATTAAAATTAACTGTCCAATATGTAAGGATAACCATCCAATTTATAAGTGCAAAATGTTTCACGGATTATCTGTGCCAGAGAGAACTAATGAAATTAAAAGGAAACAATTATGTTATAATTGCCTTGAATCTCATAAAGTAGCCCAATGCACAAATGAGAAAAAATGTAAATTCTGTGGAAAACGTCATCATTCCTTGATTCATATAGATCATTTTGTGAAACCAGAAAGCCCAAAATCGAATCTTTCAACTTCCAGAGAGTCATTATACATTCCCAGACAAGCGGAGCTCATAGCCTCAACTGACGCCATTAAAAGTGAAACCGACGCTGACACTTCCTTCGCGAGTAGAAATTGTTTATATTCGAGCACTGGAAAGGGATATATATTATTATCGACTGCAGTAGTTTATATTAAAGATCAAAATAGTTCATTAAGACCAATTCGCGTTCTTCTGGATGCAGGTTCGCTAATATCCTTTATTTGTTGTGAAGTAGCTGATTTATTGGGATTGAAAAAGGAAGTAATAAACGCACCCGTGTCGGGGTTGAATGGGGCTATTTTGACAGTAAAAAGAAAAGTTTCTGCGTTAATCTCTAACGAAAATGGAAGCTTTAAAAGAAATGTTGATTTACTCATAGTTCCAAAAGTTACAGATTTAGTTCCTTCAAAACCTCTTGATATATCTAAAATTAGTTTCCCGCGTAACTTAACTTATGCTGATCCCCATTTTCACAAACCAGGGAAAATTGACGCCTTGTTAGGAGCAGAACTGTTTTATGAGTTATTAGTGAGCAATCAGATTAAGTTAAAAAATGAATCGATAATTCTACAAAACTCAGAGATCGGGTGGATCGTGACGGGAACACTTAAAGATGTGGGGACTTTAAACAATTTTCATTGCCACTTCGCGTGAGATCCAGTGGAGATAGAGTTAAGAAAATTTTGGGAACTTGAGTCAATAGGAATAAAAGATGATCCTAAATGCAACGATGAAGACAAAGCTTTAGAGATATTCAAAGATTCAGTGAGCTTCAAAAAAGGACGTTATGAAGTTTCCTTCCCCTGGAAGAAAGATTGGAAACAGTTAAGTGATAACTTGAGTGTCGCAGAAAGGAGATTTAAAAATCTTACAAAACGATTACAACGTGATAAAGCTTTACTTAAGCAGTATCATGAAATTTTAGAAGAATATTTAAGTCAGGGAATCATCGAAAAAGTGCTAGATACAACTAAACCGGTTCACAAACCAGTGTTCTACCTACCGCATCATACCTGCTGATCTTATTGAAGACTCCACCGACGTCAACAACTGCTTCCTCCTCAAAGTTAGGCGTTTTTCCAACCAAATAAGTAACTATATTTCACGGTACATTAAACCAACTCCTTGCCAACGCAAATATCTCGATGAAAAGTTATCCTTCCTGAGAGATGCATGTACAGTTTTTGAGAGCCAGACACAGAATCCTTCTGCCTTCCTTGGACCCAACCCTGCTGAAACCTTCCAGGATTTAAAAAACACAATGAATGATGAGTTGAAGACCTTAAAGGATTCAATATCAACCAACCTTGAAAATTTTACGAGAAATCTTACTGACAACATTCCAGCTATGATAAACAACTCAGTCAAGGAACACCTGGGAGAAATCACAACTTCACTCAATAACTCATCTGCTCAGCCTTCTACCCTATCTCAGCCTCCTTCACACTCTTCAAAGCCTTCTTATTCTAACATTCTTCTACAAGGCAAAGATCGCACCAAGAATAATTCTCAGTTAAAATCAGACCTGCTTTCTCTCCGGTGCCCCTCCGACGTCCGCATCAAAAATGTCTCAGCCTTAAGTAACGGAACTCTTAAAATCACGTGCTGTAATGGAGACGTCGACGCTCTTCTCCCAAAATTTGTCAACTCTACCATCGGCGAAAAATTTAAAATTTCTAAACAACCTTCAAGAAAACAAAATCTAATCATTTTCAACATCCTTAACAATTTCCGTGAAGAAGACGTCCGACTACTGATCTCCAAAAATCTTCCTACTGACCTTCTCAAAGAACTCAGACTTATCCGGAACTTTAAAAACCGTAACGGTTCGGTCAACTGGATCTTTCTCGTGCATGAACCTTCTGCCAAACATCTGATTGAAGCCAAAAAACTGTTCCACCATTTTCAATACTTTTTGGTTAAAAAGTACATAGGCTTCCAACTCTGTTTCAAATGTCAGGGGTTCGGACATACCGCTATTTACTGCCCCTGGACATCCGGGAATTGTAGTAACTGTACTAAAAGTGGACATAACTATAAAAACTGTAAGGTCACCGACCCTACCTGTATCAACTGTGCACAAGCTAACAAAGACAATCCCACTCTTAAGTGGAAGACTAATCATAACTCACGTGATAGAGACTCTTGTAGCGCTTGGAAACAAGAACTTAGCAGAATTCGGGACCTCCAGTGCTCCCTTTGATACCTTTTTCATTATTTTTCCTTGTTGTTGTATTTTATGTATTTAATGCTTTTTAAGTACTTTTTGTATTTTTCTTGTATTTTTATGTTTGCCCTTTTTCCCCCCCTTTGTGTCCTGGCATTTCCTTGCACTCATGGTTCTCAATATTCTTCAAATTAACGCCAATCACTCTCTGGCAGCCCAAAATAACCTTTTACAATTTGGCATAGAAAATTCATACGATTTGATCTGCGTACAGGAGCCTTACGTCTCCGGTGAAAACATTCTTTCTCCCCCTTTTGGCATCAAACAATACAGTTCCACTTCTAATAAAGCTGCCATTTTAATTATTAACCCTGATATTAAATCCACACTTAAACTTCAATCAAACTCTTTTGTTATTATCGAAATTCTTCTCCCCTCTCATGCCCCCCTTAATATCGTCTCTCTTTACTTTCCTCCTCGTGATCCTCTGCCTCCCCACTTGGCTGAGCTTTCTGCCCTCGACTTTCTTCATTTTGACTTTTTGGTCCTTAGCGACTTCAATGCCAGGGCACAGATGTGGGGATATGATGTTATTGATCACCGTGGATACGATGTTATAGACCTTTGTCTTGAGAACAATTTAATAGTACTCAACGATCCCGCTTGTGGTCCAACATTCAGTTCTCATTCTGGTAAAGGATTCCCAGATCTCTCACTAGTCTCCTTTGGCTTTTACGACTGTATTCAAAATTGGGAAGTTCTCCCAAGTGATTCTTTTAGTGACCACCATTTTATTAAAATCTCTCTTAATATAGATCCCCTTATTGACTACTCCTTTTTTCTTAAAACTAAATATAACCTTGGTAAATTCATTTTTAATTTTAGATCCAACATAAAACCCCTCTCTCTCCTTCTGGACCAGGTAGAAACTCCTTCCATGCTGAATAATTTTATTGAAAACTTTATTAAAATAACTCAAAATTGCGCTTTTACCCATATTAAAAAGAAAAAATCTACCTCCCGCCCTAAATTTAATTGGTGGAACAAAAATCTTGCCACTTTCCGTAATTTTGTCACCGCCCTTTACAAACGCATTAAATCACTTGAGAGAACTTCTGCCCCCTCGGACATTATTTCCGAGGCCAAAATTAAATACAAACTGAATCGTGCCAAATACAAAAAATTAATAAACAATGCTAAACTTGAATCTTGGAAAAAATTCTGTACTAACTGTTCTTCAAAATTCGGCACTCAGTTTAAATTTGCCTTCCAAAAGCACAATAAATTTAATAACATATCATTACAATTTTCGGATGAACCTAATTTACACTATGGCTCTAAGATACAACGTCTTTTGGACCACTATTTTAAAAATGACCCTTCATTCACTGATTTCCCTTGGTCTCCCGTCCCCCACATTGGTCTGGGCCAAATTTCTGATGAAGAGCTTTCCTCTGTTTTTAACTGTCTCCCCTCTGGTAAGGCTCCTGGCCCTGATAACATAGACTTTAAGATTTGGCAATCTCTTTTTACTTCCTTTCCTTTCCTTTTTTCAAAAATTTTCAACCTCTGTTTTAAATTCTGTTATTTTCCTACTTGTCTTAAAACTGCAAAAGTTCTTTTCTTAAACAAACCTGGTGAAGATCCCGCCCACATTACCTCTTACCGCCCCATCTGCCTTCTCCCCACTTTCGGCAAAATTCTTGAAAAACTCTTTGTTAATAAACTAAATTTCTGGCTTTCCTCCTCGGAGGCTCTTCATCCACTGCAATTTGGCTTCAGAGAATTGACCAGTTGTGAAATAGCTACTCACGGGCTTATCTCTACCATTGAGGGTCTCAGGCCCGGCCAGTACGTATCTCTCGCCACCGTGGACGTCTGCGGGGCATTTGACAATCTGAACTGGAACATTCTGCCTTCTACCCTAGATAATATACATCTTCCACTAGAATATAAAACACTTATTTACTCTTATCTTCACTCCTGATCAATAACCTATTCAGATGGCATTTACTCAACTAAAAAAACATTATCAATTGGGGCTCCACAGGGTTCGGTTATATCCCCTATCCTGTGGAACATATATTTCAATAAAATTTTACAACTAAATAGTGACGATCTTTACATACAGGCCTTCGCAGATGATCTGGCGGTGGTGACTTCTGGAAGTTCCCTTCCCCTCATCTCCGTAAAACTACTTCTAACCTTTCCTCCGTTACTTCCTCCAGCTCTTCCCTTTCCCTTTCGGTCTCCGCTGAAAAGTCCAAATGTATTATTTTTAATCGAACTAAAGCTAAACGCAGATATACCCCACCTGTTAAAATTCTCAACAAAAGCATCAAAATTACCCGTCATCTTAACTTCTTAGGCATTATAATCGACGACAACCTAACATGGAGTCCCCATGTCTTCTATTTAAAAGAGAAATGCTTTAAGCTCTCTTCTACGTTCAGGAAAATCTCGGGTAATAACTGGGGAGTTAATAAATCTTTTCTTAAAATATGGTATCTCACTGTTATCGAAAAAATTATTACTTACGGGTCTGGAATTTGGGGAAAACGTCTTACCGGAAATCATATAGCTAAACTAACATCTTTGCAACGGATTTTCCTTTTAAAAATTTCAACCGGTTTTAGAACAACTTCGAGCTTTACTCAATTACTGGCATCCCCCCCCCTGTTCATTTAGTAGTACAAAACCTATACAAAAAATTTAATTTCTGGTATCTAAAAACCAACCTCTTCCCTGATTCCTCCCTCCCCCTTCCCTTTTTGATCACAACTGTCCCCTCTCCAGTATCCCTCCCTCTAATCGTATAGTTTCCCTTCCGATTGTTAACCCTTCATCCTTTTCTGACATCTCCATTTATACAGATGGTTCAAAACTAAATAATCACACAGGCCTTTCTATCTGCATTTTTAGAGATGAACGCCTGGCTGAGACTTTCCTGTATAAGCTCGGTGATGAGAACACAGTTTTTCAAGCAGAACTTTCAGCAATTAAACTTGCAATCAAATGGGCATTAGATAACTCAACTAAAGTCAATATATACTCTGATAGCTTATCCTCTATTCTGGCTCTCAAATCAATTAAAAACAAATCTCACCTCCTTTGTGAAACAAAACTTTTGGCACTTTCGGCAAAAAATTTAAATTTAATTAACCTTCAATGGATTAAAGCCCATTCTGGCAACCTTGGAAACGAAACTGCAGACAAATTTGCCAAAGATGCTACCCTTTCTGGTACCCCTCTTTCCGTCCCTTTCCCTTATTCCCTTCTTACCTCATTCTGCAAATCCGCCCTTTTAAATTCCTGGCAACATCTTCTAAACAACTACGTCTCACCCCGAACTCATGACCCTTCACGTATTTCTCTATTTCTACCTATTGTTAACCCCGAAATTCAAGTCTTTAACAAATACCTCATATATTTTATAACCGGCCATGGCCCTTTCTTAGATTACCTTAACTTTTTTAAACATAAATCATCCTCCAACTGCCCTTGCAACGCATATGGTGATGCAGACCATTATTTATTCTCTTGCCCCTTTACTAAAGAATACCATTTAATTAAACCTGTCCCCGCTTCCCGTGCAGCTTGGTTCTCCGGGGTTTGCCGACATCTGACATTACTTAATAAACTCAAGAACTGTGTTCTCGTCGCCCGTGATATTTCGAACCGTGTTCGCTGAAAAGCTTGTGAGTACCTATTATCCCCGTGTCTCTGGTGATCAATCCCCTCCCCCTGCTGTTCCTGGGTTCCCCATTGTTTTGTTTTTATTTATAGTCTTGTTCCTGTTATACAAACCTGCCAAACAATGTGAATAAGCGACTTATATATGGAAATGTAAAATGTTTACACTTTGAAGTGATACTTTTGTACATATATTCTCAATACAAAATTGTGTCTCTGTCTGTATATACATCTACAAAATCATAATCACTCATATCTGTCTGTAATATAACAACAAAATTATAATCACCCCATTTATATACATTTCTGTTAATTTATACTTTAATTCTGTAAATATTTATAATCTCATATATTACTTCCAAATTATACATCTGTAAATATTGTACACATCTATAAATATTGTAAATTATGGATTATACAGATAGTCCACAAACATAAAGGTTTTACTTTTGTATCATTAACAGATAATTTATATTTCTGTTACTTAAATATCCTTCATTGTCTATATTATTTTTGTCCAGCATTATTGTCCTGGCTGGCATTATGTAACACTTTTTTTGCTCTTTTATGCGCCCTGCTCTCTCTTTCGTCCCCTCCTTTTGTATATTCCCCTCTGTTCTTTGCCCTGGTCTCTCTTTGTCCCCCCCTTTTGTAACTTACCCTGGTTGTTTTATTTTTATTTATTTATTTTTTTTAAGTAAATTTAAAGTTTTTTAAATATCCCTCCAGGGTCTCTTTGGTAAACCTGTGCAGCCTTATTGCTTCGTACTTTAAAATTTTCACAGTTACTTTTTGCTTAAACCTGTTGTTTTTCTTATGTGTTCTTTTATGCTTTTGTGTTTTTTGTATCTTTGCTTGTCTTGTTGTAACTTATTGTGTTGTGATTCAATTTTAATATGTGTTGTAAGTACTTGAATCAAAAATAAAGTTCCCGGCCACACACTTAGCTACAGTAAACCTTCGGGTTTGTCGTGTGGTCTGGGTTTCCAACATCCAACCTACCGTATCAAGCAGTTTTTAGAAAGGATAGCCTTACAACCAAAACTGGAATCGTTTTTGATGCAAGTTCACATGGGCTTGGACACTTGTCTCTTAATGATTGTTTGTGGTCAGGCACGAACTTACATCCCAACATATTCAATTTACTAATTTATTTTCGGTTAAACGAAATTGCTTTTGTAGCTGACATCGAAAAGGCATTTCTACAGATTTCCCTAGCTGAAAAAGACAGAGACGCGGCTAGATTCCTGTTTACCAATGATAAATTGATTGAGAGTGACAACGTGAATATACAAATATATAGATTCAACAGAGTACTTTTTGGGGTGAATGCTAGCCCATTCTTGCTAGCCGCCACGATCAAGGAACATATCAAAAAGTTTCGCGAGAACTATCCAGTTACCACCCAAATCCTTAACACTTGTTTCTACGTAGACGACCTGGTAGCAGGCGAGGACAACGTCACTAAGGCATTTAAAGTTTCTCGTGAGGCAGAAATGATCATGGATTCTGCCGGAATGTCTTTAAGAAAATGGATCAGTAATGAACCATGCCTAATGCATAAGTGGGAAGAAGAAGGATTCAACATCCATCCCCTTCATTCATCAGACAGTTCGGGAAGTAATTCGCATAAAGTCCTAGGAATGTCATGGAACCCTCAACAAGATTGCCTTACGATGGACGTAAATAATTTATTAGAATTATTAACTCAGAAAAAGTGTACCAAGCGTTTCCTGTTACAAACTGCGGGAAGAATATTTGATCCAATCGGACTTTGACACCATACACTATCAGATTAAAGTGCCTGTTTCAGGAATTGTGGTTTAGGAAAATTGCATGGGATGCTGAACTTCCAATCGATATCAAGGAAAAATGGATACACTGGTATTTAGAAATATCACAACTATCTGAACTTCAGATCCCAAGGGTAATTCTCCATTCTTCGAACTTTTGTGAAGTTGAAATACATAGCTTCAGTGACGCCAGCTTAAAGGCACACGGTGCAGTAGTCTACTTAAGAGTCAAATACAAGGACCGTGTTGTTGTGAATCTTGTTGCCTCTAAAAGTCGAATCGCACCTCTAAAGAAAATTTCCATATCGAGAATGGAATTGCTCGGTGCTTTGCTTTCTGCACGATTGACAAGTGAAGTCAAGAAAATTATAGATAGAAAAAAACCGTCAACTACATTCTTTTGGACAGATTCCCAGATCACATTATTCTGGATCAAGGGTTCAAGCAGAAAGTGGAAATCTTTTGTTGCCAATCGTGTAAACGAAATACAATCGCTAACAGACAAAAATTCCTGGTCCTATTGCTCTATCAAAGACAATCAATCCATCAGATCTAGTGACTAGAGGAATTAGTGCTTCGTCTCTTCTAACAAGTGCAATGTGGTGGCACGGACCTACATTTTTAGTGCAAGTTGACTTTCCAAAAAGTGATGAGGAGACAATTGTTCCTGAAGGGGAGTATTCTAAAGAACTACAAAAACATTCAGATTGTAACAATGACTCTTTAATAACTTTAATTCATTCTAATCAAAAATCCATTTTAGATTGTATTCTTAATGCTAGCAATAATTATATAACAATTCTTCGTATTTTGAGCTATGTATTTAGATTTATAAATAATTCAAGAAAGGCAGTTAAGCTGAGAGGTCATCTTACGCTTAAAGAGACAGCTGCTGCAGAGATCTTCTTGATGAAATTGGTCCAACAAAGTGAGTTTGTAGAAGAGATCAAGCAGATCGAAAAGGATAAGCCTGTCCCATGTAACAGTAAATTAAGTACTTTAAACTGTTTTTTAGACGAAAACCATGTGTTAAGAGTAGGCGGTCGACTGTCGCATTCAGATTTAAGTGTCAATTCCTAATTTCCTATAATTTTACCAAGCAAAGGTCCATTTATTTACCTTAATTATTTCGAAATATTTTCATTTAAAGTACTTACATGTTGGTCCACAATCACTTTTGTATCATGTTCGACAAAAATTCTGGCCAATTAATGGAAGAAATCTTTGTAGGAAAGTAATACATGAATGTGTAATTTGTTTCAAGAACAAACCTGTTTTAGCTAATCAAATTATGGGCAATCTGCCAAGAGAACGTGTTGTACCTACTTACCCCTTTAACGTTACTGGGATCGATTTCTGTGGTCCATTTTACCTAAAATTCAAGAACCAAAGAAAGTGTGTGCTCAACAAAGTTTATGTTTCCATATTTGTTTGTATGTGCACAAGAGCTATACACCTGGACTTTGTTACGGATCTAACTTCAAATTCCTTCATTGCTAGTTTAAAAAGGTTCTTTGGAAGAAGAGGCAAATGTGCTAAAATAATTACGGACAATGCTAAACATTTTGTAGGGGCTAGTACAGAATTAAAAAGATTATATCAACTGGTAAAATCACCAGATGAAACTTTGGCAAATTACTTCACTGATGAGACTGGAATTTTATTCCCCCAAAATCCCCGAATTTCGGTGGTCTCTGGGAGGCCGGAGTAAAGCGCTTAATCAGTAACGCAAATCTCACCCTTGAAGAATTTCTAACAGTAATTTCAGAAATAGAAGGTGTACTGAATTCAAGACCCCTTACACCCTTATCTTCGGAATTTGACAATTTCGAAATCTTGACACCAGGTCATTTTTTAATAGGTAGACCTATTACGTCTATTGCTGAACCTCAACTTATTGAGATTAGCGAAAATAGGCTTTCAAAATGGCAAAGAGTAACTAAGTTTACGCAAAGAATTTGGAAGTTATGGAAACGCGATTATCTAAATAATTTACAAGGGCGTAATAAATGGAAGTTTAGTAAAGACAATGTAAAAGAAGGTACACTAGTATTAATTAAAGAGGAGAATCTACCGAGCACAAAATGGATGACGGGTAGAATTACTCAGGTTTTGCATGGTGCTGACGGAAAAGAAGTGTAAGAAAAGAATTTTGAAAAGAAGTGTAAGAAATGTTTGTATTATTCCTGTTGAGTGATTATTTATTGCATATTCATATAAATTGTAGTGTATTATGAAATTCTTGTGTGTATTATATTGAAATTATGTAATTTCAATCGGCGGGGAGTGTTACGTAACCTGTACATCGCTAGATGGCGTAGCGACTGACAGTATTCAATGCGCAAGCGCCGGAAGCATTACAAGCTTTGAGATGCAATCATAGATGCCTGCATGGACGACGGCACTTCCGTCACTCTGTAAAAATGATGTAAATAAAAGTTGTTAAGTTTTCAGCTTTGAGAGTTTATACAGTCCACTTTAGAGTCACCTATAGTAGCTCGCCTGGAGTTCGTAGGCGCAACAATCATCAATATAAACGATAATATCTGTATCATAATACATTACTTTATCTGCTAGTTTATCAAGCATTTTATATAATCTTATTCTAGCGGAACTAGTTGTAAAAGCTGCTATATAAATATTCGTATTAAAGTTATTCTTGGTATATTCATCTTATAATCCATTTGTACACAATCATCATTTAAAAATATCATATTCAAATCTTTAATTTTATCATTCAATATAATACTATAAAAATTTTCCAACTCTATTACATATTCAGTTTGTTTCATATTTTTTCTTTGTCCAAACTTACCCCATAATGAATTTAAACATATTTTGGCTACAAATCTCATGCCAGGATTTTCTTTTATATCACCTAAATCAATATCTAATTTTTCTTTGACAATCTTTTTATAATTATTAATGTATGTTTCATAATCTTTTTTATTTTTAAAATATTTTTTTAATTTATCATCTGTTTCTAATTTAATTTTTAAAAACATATTGACATACTCTTTGAATAGTTTATTTGTTTTCTTTTCAAAATGCCAAACTTCATATATATTTAAAATTTTATATCCTTTTTCTATAGCTAAATTGACTTCATCCGTTGTCCAAGTACCTATAAAGCTTCTTTCATCATCTGTATGATTACATAATTTATTTCTTATTTCATAACACTTTTTACATTTTTTCTTTTCAGTATCTGTTTTATAATGGTAGCATTTAATTGTTTTTGAACATGATTTACAGAAACTAAATATCAATTTTTCTTCTTTATAAGGCAATACAGGATGATATAATTTTCCAGGAGGAAGTACTTTACACTGTATCACAAACCAATTCTCATCATATTTTTTAGGATTATAGATCTTTTTGGAATGCCCAATTGGATAATAATCAAATTAATTTACAGTTGGATAGAGTGAACATACATCAATATATCGACCTTTCTCTTTATTTTTCATTTCATATTTTAATTTAGTTGGTTCACATCTACTCCTATAGTCCTTCACATCTACTCCTATAGCATCTCTAGGATTAAAAGGTTCTATAAAATCTCTTTTCCATTCTTTTTTCATACATTTTTTAATTTCTTTATTATTATCAAAATCACATTCCCATATCTGAATTAACTCATATCCTGCATCTTTTACCTTATTATTTATCTTTTTTGTTTTTTCATATAAATCTGTCATACATATTTGATTTTGTTTATTTAAAGTAGATTTTCTGTAATAACAATTACATCCATGTCAATGACAACCTTGAAATTGATATACAGTATTATTGTAAAAACCATCTACTTTATAAGTTTTACTGTCTAATTTTATTTTTTTCTCTCCTTCATTTAAAACATGCTGTATATTTATTTTATGTTTTTGAGATAAATAATCTAACCAAGCAATTGATTTTTTACTGTATTGATCTTTTTTGATGATCTCTTCATCTATAGCTATTGTACCCTCAGGTATGAATTTATCTCTATATATAGCCATACAAACACCTGCTAAAGTGACATATTTAAGAGGATCTATATTAGCTATTTCTAAAAATAATCTTCTCAATTCTAAACATCTTTTTCTTAAAATATCTACATCAGACCTATAGCATTTTATAATTTCTTTTTGAAAATCAAAGATTTCATTTTTTACAGATTTGTACCATTTATTAAACAATGCTCTATCTTCTAAAGTCATAGTATCATATCCATAATAGTATTTTTCAGGATATTTTCCTATATAAGTTTGATTTTTAATAGTGTTAAACAAATGAGGAAAATATCCGTTTGCTAATTCTGCTAATCCAAACGTTTTAGAAAATTTTCTTAATGGAATCAATGTAAAATTAATAGAATCTATAAACCTTATATCATATTTGTTTGCATGCATATAAATGAGTTTATTTCCTTGATAGATTGTAAAAACTTTAATTTTATTTTTAAAACAGTATTTAGATATAAATTGAAAGTCAAAACCTTTCCCATAATGAGCTAATACGGTATAACCTGCATGTTTCTTATCAAATAGCCACTTACAATAGTCGTTTTCATTCTTAAATATGTTTTCTTCTCCATTAAATTCTTGATTTATAATTAAATTGACTTCATGGTTTCCTGTCTCTTGATTCGTTTCAACGTCAAAAAACATATATTTTTGTGTAAATCCTGAATATTTACATGCATCACACCAACTATATCTGTCATTACTTTTGTAATTACATTTGTTTTCACACATTCTACCATACATATAATTTTCAGGAAATCAATGTTTTTGACATATATTACACCATTCTTGAATTCTTGTAGAACAAATATTTTTACAGGTTCTACCCTTAGCTTTTTTTGTTTTCATATAACACCTATGATCTTTTGAGACCCATTGTCTACAATTTTTACACAGTTTTTCTCCACATTTATGATCTTCAGGTTCTTTTTTATCTCTGTTGATATTTCTCTTACATTTTAAACATTTCCATAGTCTTTCACAAACAGACAATTTTTTTAATTTATTTTTATGATTTTCAAAACAGTTTTCGCCTTTAAAACTTCGAAAACATTCATTACACTGGATATCATCTCCTTCACAATTACTTTCTTTTCTAAAACATCTATCACATTTTAATAAACATTTATGCTGATTGCTTCTTTTATAACTCACCTTACAGTAATCACAATAATTGTTTTTTGCTAAAAATCCTGTAACAGATGTTATGGTATCAAAATGATTTCTATTTTTAACAATGTAAATACAAGTAGTTTTATAAGTACCACTGTATATTCTTTCATTAAAATTTTCTCTACAAAATATAGTAATTTGAATATTTAAGAATTCTTCAAATTTTTTTACATGCTCTAAATTACAAATTTCTAAAGGAATTTCACACATGTCATGTAATTTTTCAGCTAACGTTTTTTGTAATTCTCTTCCTTTTTTAATATATAGAATGTCATTTTTAGTTAATGTTTTATGATTTAATTTCTTACATAAAAGTTCAGGATTTTGAATAGATAGAACAAACTACAATAGATCTAGATAAACATATATTATCGTTATTTTTAATTTCACAAATACTCTTTTTGTTTACAATATCACCATCTTTGAGAATTTTTAGATGTTTTCCTCCGTGTGGTAATTCTATGGCATGAAAATCGAATGTACATTCTTTGATATCTAATTCTTTGTATTCAATTTTATGTGTTAAAACATCTAAATAGGTATCATAAGCCTAGTTGACATCATTTTAGGATATAATATCTACTTTTCCAATAGCTTTTCTAAATAAATCCTTTAAAATATTATGATATTGTTCAGGTCTAAGTTTATTGTTTTCTACAATTTTATAAATATACCTATATGTGTTATATTTTTTAATATATTTTTGACTAATTTGAACAATTTCATAATCAGGTTTAAATAAATCTTCAAGATTAACTTCTATTTCAACTTTCTTTTTTACCAATTCGCCATCTTTATATTTCAAACCAAAATAATCAAATATATTTTTAAGTTTACGCCTATTTTTAGGTTCATTAACAAATTGTTTCAATTGTTCTGTAAGATCAGGAGTAAATAATTTTTTAAGATTCACTACTGTTTTAATCTTTTTTTCTTCTTTTGGCTTAAATTCCATATTATCAAATATCAAATTAAAAGAATCAAAAACCTTTCTAATTTTATTACGTTTTTCAAGTTTTCTAATAAATATTTTCTTCTTTTTTTCCAAGTATTTTGATATACCTAAATTTAATAAATCTACTAAAACAGGTTTATATTCACCCGTTTATCTGATATATTTAATTAATAATCTAATTAAATCATCCTTCTTAAAGCCTTTAGATTGTTTAATATTCAATTGTTTTACTACTTTTCTAAGTTCACCAATAGTCTTTGATTTTAAGGTGAGCTCCATTTATAAGGAAACATTTTTTGAAATACTTTTTCCTGGAAGATGCTTACTGTGATAAATACTTTTTAAATGTCTCTTTTTGTGTGTATATGTATATTGCATACCACATTCACATTTAATTTTTTTATATTTGATTATGGAATCATAACATTTACAATGACTTTGGAAATAAATTTTCCCATTTCTATGATATATATAAAACTCATTTACTGATTTCATAGTCAAGCAGTGTATACACTTTTTTGTAAGCTCCATTTATTAGGAAACATTTTTGAAATACTTTTCAATTTAACATAAGTATATCATATATAGTAATATTTTCACTTTTTAGTAAGAAATCATTCCATATTTTTTCATATTTCTTTTTGATTTTATAACAAAGTCTTTGGACCTTTATATTATTTTCAACTTTAAAAATATCACAAATCTTTTTCATAAAATAATAATAATTAACTGATTTCTCATAATTCATAAAATCTAAAAATTTTAAAAACATATCCTCAACTTCTTGAGTAATATTATACCTCCTTTTCAATCGATTAACATAACTAATTCTACTTTTATTTCTTTGGTTTAAACTCTCGTAATCTGTAATATAAAAATATTCATCATCAAAACACATTAATTTCATCTTTAAATTATGCGCTACTCCATTATTTGAAATATCAATCGATTCAACCATTTCAACAATGTTAAAGAAGTTAACATTCATTTATTTACTACGAAATCTTCTTTTACAAGGGCTTAAGGCTCCTCATCACACAAAAAATATCCAGATTCTGCTCGGTCCGAGATCGGACCAACTACTTTGCTTTCCCCCACAACAGGACCGACAGCTTCCAGGAGGGTCGAATTCCCACCCCCAGAGATCTTCCCCTTACCACTGTATGTGTCCGCAGAGTACTATATCACTTTGAGCGTGTCTTCACCCGTCACCTCCGATAATGAGACCAAAGAGTCTGGAAGAGTGAGACCAACACGGAAGGCTATTTAAAGGGAAACGAAAAATGCAGTCAGCAAGGTGGGGTAATATTGAATAAAAATGCTTGATTATTGCTCAAAGTAGTAAAATATTTGTCTTAAAAACAACAGAGGAAACAATTATTTTTTATTACAAATATCTTAAATTTATAGTTTGTAATCCCTTTTGAACATGTAACAGAATAATGATAAATAATAATAATAATAACAATAACTTCTTACATTTATGCTTTCATGCATTTAGGGATTGCAATCTCGGATGTTTTTACAATCTCGGGATTAAACTTTTTAATTCCAATATTTCACGGGATTGGGAATTTAATTTTACTTTTAAAGAAAACCCTATTTTATATTCTTACAAAGTTTTATCTATAAATATTATATATATGTGAACAATAATACCATGCTGAAATTAGCGTTTAAACTATGTTACTTTTTTAACATTTTGCTTAAAAAATCTTGTTTTGCCATTTTAGACCATTTCATGTAAAAATCTAACATGAATAAGTCTTAGGATTCAGAATATAACAGACTTCGAACAAAAATAATTTTATCTATGCATGGAAGTACAAATGATGTGATAAATTCTCCCATACTCTTCTCCGTTTGCAAATTTTATAATTTGGTAAATTGGTCATGATGGAAAGAGAAAGATATTGAGGATCAAAATGAAATTTTGTTATTGAGACGATCTGTGAGACATATGGGAATGTAAAAGAATAATATCACACAATTATGTTTGGATTTAACCCGGGTTGAAAAAATGAAATACATTGAACCCTATGGGACCTAATTTTTCAAACATTTTTTAAACGGAGTTAAATTTCACATATTGCTCTGAAAATTTCAGGAAATATTTAAATTATCACGTAAAATGTGCAAAAAATTTCATCGAAATACTTAAAATAGTTTTTTAAATAAAAATTGAAATAATAATTGTACCCATATTATATGAAGAGACACATGACTCATTTTTTCTTTCGCTTAGTCAAAATCGTGATTTTTAAGGAAATGCTTACATTCATATTTAATGTTGTATCCGTTCTAAAACCACTTTATTTTTGCATATTATCTGTGTATCTAAATTCTGTGCCTACGCAATTACACTATTTTTTATTTTAAAGGATCATCAATCTTTGACTATTTCTATAACGAAGCGGAATTTTAACGTATTCAGAATGTAAACAAACCAAGCTGTAAGATGGGTTGTATAAGAATTGCTGCATTTTTTTAGTGCAAAATTATTTAGATCTGGAATATAAGCGATATGAATGAAATATTCATTGATTTTACATAGAGAAGTAGACGATTTTATAGCAAATTTTGTTTGAGTAAGCATAAAATGGAATGGATCTTATAAGCAGAAAATGGTTGCCAAAATAGACTCTACTCCTATAATGGCTATTTTAGTGCTTTTTAGTAGCAAAATTTGGTACACTTTTCGACATAAAATATATCAAAATATTGATATTGCTTAGTAAAGAAATAAATTATATAAATAGTGTTACGATTTGCATATCAAATAACATTATAATAGAAAATCTGTTAATTAGTAATAGTAGTCATAAACTTCTTTTTAAACAAACACCCTGTATTGTTGTTTTTAAAAGTGAGTTTAGACAAACACACTCTATCAAATAAATGGGGGTCTACAATGTTCGATTTTGAAATTTCAACAATACTTTAATTATATACAGATACATAAGCATAAACATGGTCTTGGAAAAAGGAGGGGGGGGGGGGGGGGGGGGGGGGGGGGTAATCGAAAAAAAAAAAACGAAAATCGAAAAAAGTTTTAAGTTCTTTATTTTAAGGTGCTATAGCACCAATTATAATTTTCTTCTCTTTGCTTCGATGCCATATTATAAAAGTAAGATCATGTCTATAGCGTTCTTGGGGGGTTGAGATACAGATTCCTAAAATCGGGTTTGGTCACGTCACGTATAATATACACTTGACAGCTACGGATTCAGACATGCCAACTTGGAGGGACGTAACGCTGTGACGTTTCTAAAATAAAGGCGACGTATTAAAGATTTAACATGATGAATAATTTCACATAGGAATTACTTGTTTAGCGCAACGATAAGCTATGTAATTTGACTCATGTATTAAATGTAAAAGTTTGTCAAATTTTGGTTATTATACCGACCATTCATTACTTCAGTCAACGGAATATTGAGTGTTTGAAGAAAATCCACCAAAATGCACCTGCACCTGCGTATCTTCTACTTCTTCGACCCAGACCGTCCGACCTACCAGAAAGGTGTAAGGTATCTGTTTGGACGGCCGGGAAGTGCCACCCAATTTAGACCGGAACCCAGTGGGGGAGGCATTCACAGGGACCGTACCCTCCTTCCCCTACCACCAACCTCTCGGAAGGACTTACGGACCCACATGTTTAACGTGATCGTACTCCGCGTGAACACGGCGGCAGTTTAGGCAGCGGCGGGAATCGAACCCGGGACTACCGAGTGCAACCTCCGCGCGCTAACCACAGGTCTACCGCGCCCCTGCACTTGCGTATCTGTAGCAATTGATTGAAAACGAACTGACGAGTCAGAGGTAATACCATTTCATACATACAGGAGGAAGAACATTCATAATTCTATAAGACTAGCAGTATACCCGTTCTTCGTACGGAGTATATAATATAAAGAAACTTACAATTCACGATCATGTGCAAATTCCTATAGTAAATGACATTGTTAATCAAACTATTCTATTAAAATATTTAATTTAATGCTCTTAAAATAAATTTAAGAATATCTGTTCTCGATATACAAAATTATATTCACGGGCAGATCTGAAGAATAAAACATCCTGGTCCCAATATGAAATTGAACCAATATATGCAAAACAAAAGCACTAAAATTGTATGGGACCCGTACTACTTATATTCGCGATTATTAGAAGATATACAAGTGCATTAGTAGAAAATTACACGTACTATAACATATGAGTTTCTAAAATCTTTTCCAAAATAAAACCGATGACGAAATAAATTGAAAATATCAATAACCCCGCAATCTTTAAATCTAAAGGCCGTAATTCATTCCAATATATGCCAATGTACCTGTACTACTTATATTCCCGTAGATTTGAAGATATACCCGTGCATTGTAGAAGATTACCCGCACTACGTATAATATATGAGTCTCAACAATTTTTGTCAAAATAAAACAATGACGCAATAAATTGAAAATATGAATCATCCCCGAAAATATCAATAATAATAATGTTTAAACCTGGAAACCTTAATTGGTATAATCCGGTCAAAAATGCAATATCGGTGAAATTTATTTTATATGCATATCTTTATTATTTAAATCCGAAAAGATTTAATAAAAATAATCTGCCGCATAAACACATTGAATTTAAATCCGTTGCTAAGCGGCATGATATAATTTTCTTTAAATAAATTGGCCGAAAAAATATCGTCTGCATAATGCTATTTCTACGGAAGGTTTAATTGTTTGTTTTTAATTAATATTTAGACAACCCCTGGTGTTAGAAACTCGAAACATGGATTCAATTTTAAGTGAGGATATTTCAAGGCTACCCACAAAATTTCATTAAATTCAGTTCAACCGTTCTTCCGTGGTGATGAAACAAACATACAGACATACAGGCAGATTTTCAATTTTATTTATATAGACTAGAAAATGCACCCGGTGTTACATGGGAGTTAGAGCAGGGTAATTATATAAAATAACAAAATATATAATTTTTATTCGTATAAATAACAGTAAAAATTGCATGCAAGCCGTGTACACTGATGCAATTGACGTAATAATATCCTCTCCCCCCCCCCCCCCCTCCAAATCGCAAAACCAATTTATATATTCGCAGCGTATCTTCCGCAAATAAAGTGATTTGTATGTTTCCAATAAATAGGCGTCTGCAATTTTGATAAAATAAATACCAATAACAGCACTCATTGCAGCAAAATATTATTAAATAGTGATTGGTAAGATTTGCTAACTCGAGAATGAACAAACAGATGCTCTACATTGAGTAAGCATACTGAAATGAAAAGGTACAGTATTTAAACCGTTCTCCATTCGCAACTCGAAATGCCGCCTTTCCATGTAATGTGAGAACAATTTTCACACTCTTCACCCTCCGGCCATACATCAAACTGCCGTAAACCCCTGGGTTGGCTGTATGGTCTGGGCCTTTCACACTCTTCACCCTCCGGCCGTCCAACTAGTTACTCTAAGTCCTCTGGACGAGTCGGACGGTCTGGGTCTTCAACACTCTTCACCCTTCTTCCTTTCATGACAACCATAAACTACACTGCCTGTACACCATAAACAACTCCCCTCACAGGGGTCCTGTCGACCCCTGAAGGAAATAAGAAAGAGGGGGAAAGCAAAATACAATTTTTTTCAGATCAATATTTGCTTTGGTTAAAAATTGCTGGAAATCTATTTATGGTAGAGCAAAAATTTAGGCATCTATCGAATGCTAGAATTCTATTCATGGGTCCTGTCTTTTTAAAATTCGAGTATTATGAAATACAAATTGATTAAAGTCGGTTAAACTTTTAGTTTTGGCTTTTCTTAGTGACTCTCAAATTCAATAAATTGTTAAAAATACTTAACAATAATTTAAACGAAAAATAAAAACAAAAGGCAAATTTTAATTTCTTTAGCTTTGAAATCTTGAAAACAAAATTGAAATAGGTTGATTTTTGGAGGAGCTACGCTATCTAGCAACAGCACTAAAACGACCATACATTAACATGGAAGGTGAAGATTGAAGCTTGTGACTGATGAAGCCCCTTAAAGGCCCTGTTAATGACTGTAAAAAACATTGGGAGTTTCGATCGCTTAACCTAGAGAATGCGAACAGAACAACATAACCACTATACAGCGGATGCCTCACACTCTGTGTGATAAAGCTTCACTGATTGCTGCTGACATCTCATGATAAAGCTTCACTGATTGGTGCTGACATCTCGTGATAATATCCCAGAGTTAAAATCATCAGAATAGCCAAGCCATTTAACAAGATAACGATTCCTTTTCTTTTTCATGATTTTTTCAATTTTATATACATCATCTTTTTTATTATATTTTACCATTTCATTTTCATAAAAAGTTCCTTCAATTTCTTTATTGTTTAAATCTTTTAATCGATATGTAATTGGATCTGTTTTTAATACTTCAAATACTATAAAAATCTCTTCAGTAAATGTAGAATAATCTACTTTCCTGAATGTTTTTTTAATTGTTGAGTTATGCTGTATTTTCGAAATTGGCTTCGAAATGTTTAATTATTATGTTAATATTAGAGCTACTGTTTGATTATCTAATTGTTGAATTTATCCCAAGATGGCAGCACTATCAGCGCGCAAGAAAGAGAGACATACCAGATTATTAAGGCTCTCTAATTCCAGATCACCTTAGCACTTCTCAAATCAAAGAATTTATTTAAGAATGTTATGAAAAAGAAAAATGTAAGTAGATCTTAAAATGAGCTTTAGATAATAAACTGTTTTATATTGTGAAATAATTATTCCTTAAAATGATTCGAGGCTTGTTTTTTTTCATATAAAATTACTATATAGTGAGGCGAGATAATTTCATGTATAATATATTTCAGTGAACTAAATATTTGTACTGCTGCCATTTATAATGAATGTTTGAAACTAAAAAATATCAGTCCGACGGAGCAGAAATAGCTTTGCGTGAACAATATTTTGTAAAATAAAACTTCAGTAAAGTTCAATGAATTCAGACTAATTTATTTCGGCTAATTGTTTAAAGCAGCTAACTGTTTACTCGCTAACTGTTTCGTTTAGTTTTCGTCCCGATTTCATCTGGATACTCCGAGCATAGACTTGACGTCAAAATATCAAATTATAGAGCTAACTTGCTTTTTGGTATATAAATTCTTGTACAGTATATCTGAAGAGATTTTACATTAAAGTTAATCTATAAATCTGAGTGGCGGCACATAAATACGTATTGAAAACGTATATTTCCATCTATTCTGTTCAAAACTCATCAATCATTAAATAGCTCCAAGTTAGAATCCCAAAGATCTTTCTTTTTTTTTCTTTTTTTTTTAGACAAAATAAAAAAGTTGATAAACTTATAGTAGATAAACGACTAATGGCGTCAAGTTACAAATCTATTAAACAAAGTGTCTTCTCTCGTGAATGGAACGAGCTAGATCTACGAGAATGATAATAACAAATTTATCGCATACTATTACACATGAAAACTGAACAAATTTCACACTAGTTAATATTTTTTTTAATTTTATGTGATTTTTTTATGTATTTATTTGAAAAATGTGCAATATCTAGAGCAATATCTGAACATTCGATTGCGCGTAAAAACAATAGGCTTCCAGTATTCTCTGATTGTGATTTTTATTCCAAATTTTGCTTGAATCGCTTGATTCGTTAGTGAGATATCGTCTCCACAGACTCACTGACACACACACACACATCACCTCAAAAACGTCTGATTCGTGTTCAGGGATTCTTGAAATGTGCTCTCCCGTCGAAATCTCGAATTTGAATTTTCTACCCCCATCACAATACTTTCCTTATACGTTATACTATGTATATAATGAAAGTAAATATGAATATATTAAAAATCGGAACGTTGGATTTTTTGCCTTGATGAAGTGACAGTAATGGACGAGCAACAGAGCTCACTTTTTCGACCCAGACCGTCTGACCAGTCTGACCTACCACAAAGGTATAAGGTATCTGTTTGGACTGTTTGGAAGTGGCACCCAATTTAGACCGGAACCCAGTGGGGCATTCACCGGAACCGTACCCTCCTCCCCCTATCACCAACTTCTCGGAAGGACTTACGGACCCACATGTTTAACGTGATCGTACCCCGCGTGAACACAGAGACAGTTTTCACAGCAGCGCTAATCGAACCCGGGTCATTCGAGTGCAATTCTCGCGCGCTAACCACTGGGCTGTCGCGCCCCATCATTGCTCACTTGGAACCTTATGAAATTAATAATATTCAAAATTGTTTGGCAAATTTTGTTTCCACAACCAAAGTTGTAATCATTGCTAAGAAAGCGGTATTTGTGGGTGGAAGTGCTGTCCGAAGGAACATTAATAATGCTATCTTCACTGGAGGAGAAACAAACAAACAAAAAAAAAATACCGAAGGATTTAGTGTGTTCCAGCGTGATAATGCCAGCTTATATGCTTTTGGCCATCCAGGTCCCGGCGAGTGTGCTAATAGCTGTTGGCGTTAGAATCCGTCCTGTGTTTCAACTTTCTGTAATCCGTCATCTCTATAGTCCCTTTGGATTAATTAAGTAAAGGAGTGCCATGCCATACCATATCCGTGGTGATAAAGATTAAGGCGTTCTCTCCTCTCCTTGGATAATTTCTACGTGTTGCCGGGTACATCGTCGTATTATAAATACAAATTTATATTTAATATGATCTGTATCAACAAGAGAAAATGTTAAATACCTTTGGTCAAAATGATGTTTATAATATGTTAATTGCTTGAGAAACTAGTTAATTTCAATTTGAATAAATATTTATTTTGTTATTTGATTAACTTGTTCTTCTTTCCACAATTTGTTTATTTTATGTGTTGTTCCTTTCCCTTTAATATCGATCTATGGCTGACCAACCGATTCCTAGAATCGGTCAAGGAACAGAACCTGGTCAACACGACGTATAACGCTATTAGGTAGTGTCTAAAATTCAATACGACCACTATTATCACCGACCAAAAACACACTTCACATAACGCTCATGATATAAATATAATAAAAATTGACCTAATTCTTCCAACCTAATTTTTAATTCCTTAAATAATTCCTACAGAAATAACGAAATTCACAGTTCTTATTAATATGCACATCCTTGGATCACAAGGAAAAAGATGAAAAAAAAATCATCAAACTCGGTTAACTGGTTTATTTTATAGGTTCGTCAACAGAAAAACACAACAAGAATAAGGAGAAACAAACACTACGTTCAAAAAGGCAGTTTTCAGCAGTATTTATCTCTATCTGTATTCTGATATGAATATTGTTTTTTAATTTTCGTTTCTAGTCTTGTCCTGACAGCTGTGACAAAATTATTCCTCTAGCTTTAATTACGGTCGAGATCCAGAGGTTAAAAATCCCATGTTGTAGCGTGAAGTACACGTATAGTTGATAGCAGTGTTTCTTTCAAGACTTTTTGGCTGGGGGGGGGGGGGGGGGAATGCAATTTTAGGGGGGGGCAAGTTTTCTATTTGACGTATATAAATGTATCTAAATATTGTGTCACATAAATATAAACTAGGTTAACATAAAATGTCTCCGGGGGACTTCGGCCCCCCGGAGGTATACGTGAAATAAACACTGCCTGGTAGCGCTCGCACATTTTCATTCATATTTAATCGCAGATCATTTCCTTACTTGGCGCGGAACGCTTCCGAGCAGTGTTTCTTTCAGGACGTTTTGGCCCGGGGGGGGGGGGGCAAGTTTTCTATTTGCCCTATATAAATATATCTAAATGCTGTGTTACATAAATAAAAACTAGGTTAACATAAAATGTCTGAGGGGGGGAGAGCGAATACTCGTGTCCGGGGGGGGGGAAAGCCTCCTCCCCGAATGTATGCCTGAAGGAAACACTGCTGTCACGTTCCTAAAATTGCTGTGCAATATTAACCGCAGTGACAAAATCAAAGCAAATTTTCATAAAAGTATACATTAATCCTATCATATACGATACTTAGTAAACCATTTTCGTCAAATCATTTGTTTTCAAGGTTGCCTCCTATTTTCCTTGCTATTTTCCCCTTTTATTTAATTGTGTGTTAGAATTTCCCTCAAAAACGTAATATTCCCTCGACATACCATAGACAGAGGGCGCTCTGTACCTTATTACAATTTTTTAAATCTTGCCCATTCAGAGATCAGTTTCTATTTTCGAACAGCCAATAACATTAAATTGACTTTTATTTATTTCCTGGAAATAAAACTAAATTTCGCGCTTCTTCCATTTCGTCTTCGACTTCCAGTCTACTAGCGTCTTTCAACAGATGTAACGATGAGAGATCCTTTTGATGAAAAATAAATGTATTAATGGTATGTATTATTTTAAATTTGATTGTGGGGGGGGGGGGGGGGACTTATTTTACTTTTAGGTATCGCATTCTTTTAACTTCTATTTTTATGAGATCTGTTTTTTTAGCTGTGGAGTTAATTAACAGTTTTGTGATTATAAAGCAGTGGAAGATCATTATTAGTTGATCATATATTTAGTTATATTATTAAAATGTTTTAACCTGCTTACCTTTCATTTTTTGATTTATTCGACCCTTTCAAAATGTTCAAAATACGGTTTCATAGAAAAGGATGAATTCATAAAAAATGGTCAAAATAAATTCGTAATAGTAATAAGAGATCCTTATAGACTGGTTTTGTTACAATAAATTTGTTTTGGTTTCATGTTTTCATCATGGGGTTTTGGTTTCATGTGCAATAGATTTTTTTTTTCTTTTGCATTCATGAAATATAAAATATAATTTTATTTACTTTATGCATGTGTTATAATCCATAATTTCGTTGGCTAATTCCCAAAGCTATGCTAATATTCGAATTTCAACTGAAACGTTTTCTGTTAGCAATATATTAAAGTATTAACTTATGGTAATTCGGGGCAAATAGCACCTGTAATTCTGTAAATTTTGAATGCAATTAATTTTAGCACCCCAGGATAAAATCTTGCATACGCCCATGCTGCGTTCCTCTGACTTATCTGAAGTGGATAAGTGTTTTTAGCGCTCTAAACCAATTGGTTATTTTAATCAACTTTTTACTAGCAATTTTTCAACAATTTTGTTACTACCGAAATATTTCAACTTAAGATTGTATTTGTCATATTTAACGAATATTTTTTTCATTATAAACGCACATATTCTATTGTTGAATATTGATTTCGTTGAATATTATTTGATATTTTACATTCTGCATATATAAAACTATTTTCTAGTTCATTAAACTATCACTAACCATTAGATTATATTTTTGCTAGTTTCGAAACCAAATATCTAGCAATGCTAAGGTCCAACAGATTGACATTTTCTTATTGTTCATATATTCTATTATTGAATTGTGTTTCATATTTGTGTTAAGAATCTGTTTGCAATTTCATTAAATAATATGTACCGATTCTTGTAAAAAAAAAAATGATATTTTTCGATTTATTAGGGTTTTAAATTGTTAGTTTATTTGACCGTTTCTTTCTACGCGTGCGTTCATTTTTATTTACAAACAGAAATTTCCGTGTAACTCTACTTCAAGGGTATTTCTTCATCTGGCTTACGGCCAAAAGTGTCTCAAATCACCTAATGTCTTGTTTTGTGTTCAAAACCTCATGAAATAATTTGAGAATTGACCTAAATTTACGTGGCGTCATCTGCGTGGATAGTAATGAAATTGTGGAATTTCAAAATCGAAACCAAAAGTATTTTAAAAGAATCTATTAAGAGACTGCATTTTCCTTACGTTTAAATTTTAATTACATACATGCATTTGAGTTTTATCATACAAAATAGCACATAAAATGCATATTTACTGAAAATTACATAAAATTTGCAGTTTTAGATTAATTTCGTTTTCGTTTGGCGACTTACTCATCTTAAAATGGCGCCAAGTCCTATGGTTTGAAATAACGTATACATTAATGTTTATCATTTATTTATCGCAGTTAATAAGCAGGACCTGATTAACGCACGGGCCCCCAAATTTTTAGGAGCCCCCTAAATGTTGTATGTGATAAAAAATTTAAGCAAAAATAATTTTTTAATTAATTTACGTCTGGTAATATTATTTTTTATTTTAAATTATAAGGATGTTGTAATTTAAAATATTATATAACCTGCCGACGCGCAGTGGTCTAATGGTCAAGGCGAGCGTTTCCACAGCAATCGCTCGACCGCTGCGTTGAGGGTTCGAGTCCCACGCAAGGCATGGATGTTTATGTTGTGGGCGTAGTGTGTTCCGCCCCCCTCTGGTGCGCCTGGGGCAACGTCTTAGGACGGCTAAATGGTTCACGTTCTGGCCGCTGACGAAAGTTAAGTGCCTGGCCATTAAAAAAATATATATATATATTATATAACCTTTAAATTCATTTGTTACTTTGAAATAAAATGTTTATGAGTTTTGTATATGTACAAAATTTGAGGTTGTGATCCTAAGCGTCCAAATGTGCTATGTGTTGATGTTTTGCATGTGTTTGGTATGCGTATGGAGGCCCCGAATCAACACCTGGGCGCCATTTTGATTTGATCAGGCCTTGTTAATAAGTACATTTTTGATACTTTGAAAAATAGAAAAATAATCTAGAAACTGGATATGAACACTAATGCTTTCTATTTTATATATGACAATACTTGCTCTTGTTATGTGGAATGTATCGATTTTTAAAGTCATGTTTTTAATTTTAAAATAATATGATATATGTAAAACAAGAAAGATCAATCATGCATAAAGCATTGATTATGCAACACTTTCCAACTTCAATGCAATTTTATTTAAACATCTCTAAAATGCGATACATTTCTCGGTAATATTTTAAAAATTATCACAATACTACATTAATTTATTATATTTGAAAACTTAAAATTTCATAGAAAAAAATGAACTTCATTCAAATGACGGCATTGAAATATAAATTGTCTTTTTTAAACATCTCTAAAATGCAATACATTCCTCGGTAATATTTTTAAAATTATTATAATACTACAATAATTTATTATATTTGAAAACTTCATCGAAAACAACTGAAATTTATTCAAATGACGTCATCAAAATATTTTTTATTATTTTATAAATATTAATATTTTAGAAATATTGTATAATTCAATCGATGAAAGTCAGAAGTCTATTGATGTTCTACGTGATTAGACCAAGAAAATATCAATTTATGTTGCAATTGATTGAAAAAATAGCCAATGCCAATTTATATTTTATTTAGGAGTGGATGGCACCATCTGCAGAACTACAACTTGCATCGTTCTTAAAATGTACGTTTTTGATCTAAATTAGAAAACGTATTTTAAAATATGTTTTTGTGTTCATTAATTTTAAAAGACTGAATGCATTGCAAATATATTTTTATCTAAAAACGCATTATTGTTTAATTTCACTAATACGGTTCAATATAAATACTAAACATTTTGTTTCTCTACGGGGAACACGATATCTCTCGAAATAATTAAATGAACTACATGAAATTTTGTGCGCTTATATTAAATGGCAGCAGAAATAAGCCTATTGATTTCTAGCAATCTGTAGCGAAAACTCCAATCTGTGTTATCACAAACCGAAATTTCTAAATCTGTAGTGAATGCCATATATTGGATACATATTTTTTTCACTGTATATTGATTATATGTTTTAAAACTTAACAATTTAAAAACCCTTTATTTGATAAGTATAACATACAAATTTATTTGGTCTAAGAGTTTAATTGTTAATTTTTTGATACTTTTCAACATGTTGAAAAGTGTTTATGACTTTGTTCATTCGGTCCGTCCGTTCGCACGATAACTGCCGTAAAAATGACTTTATCAAATTGAAATTTTAGTTTGTTGTTGAGACGGTCTGTGGGACATAATGTAAATTAATATCACCAGGGGCCTCAGAGCTCCTATTTTTTCTTTTTTTAATCTTACTTTTTTCTTGTTTTCGCCTATTTTTTAGACGATCTCAGAAATACATTAAATCGTGGAATTTTATCTCTTCATTAAAGCAATAAAGAATATCCCGCTGTATAAATAAAAAATAAATCTCAAGATACTTTATTTTCTTTCCTTTTGCTTCAAAATCAGTACTTCATTAGTGGAATGAAAAGTAAAAGAAAAAGAAGCAAAACATCCCTTTTCACCTCTCTTCATTTGGGTAAACAATATTTTCATAAAGTGTGAAATGTTAATGTCATTTTTCAAAACACTGGAGGGGAGTAATACTAGTTCTTTGGATTGATGGGATTAAAGAAGTCAAGCATCATAATGAGATTGAAATATTTTGTTTCTGTTTATGAGCACTATATGCATAAATTATCCCAATATATTTAAATTAATAAATGTTTTACTAAACAAGATAATTTCACATAAATCGTGCGATTGCGCAATTCATTTTGTATTTTCGTGCAGTACTGAAAGTCCACAGGTATCTTTTTCCATCCATCTTCATCCATTGCTTATTTTTATATTTTGGTTGATTTAAAAAAAATATTTTGTATAATCAGGTATACAGATTACTACAGATTCTCCGTATTTCCTGAAAAATTGCCATCCAATTTAGACCGGAACCCAGTGGGGGAAGCATCCACAGGGACCGTACCCTCCTTCCCCTACCACCAACCTCTCGGAAGCATTTAGGGACCCACATATTTAATATGATCGTTTTTAACTTTATTTGAAAATTTTTACTATATCCGGAAAATGACAGATGCTAGTGTATTAAAGTTTACGCCATTCGTTTTCTAATAAAAAAAATGACAGAGGAAATGGATATTTGCGTAACATTATTCAAGGTTCTGATTTTTTCAATGAATTCTTCAAAAATTCAGTACTTATTAATTGCTCTTAGACCTAGACAGTCCGACCTACCACAAAAGTATAAGGTATCTGTTTGGACGGCCGGGAAGTGCCACCCAATTTAGACCGGAATCCTGTGGGGATGGCATCTACAGGGACCATACCCTCCTTCCCCTACCTCCAACCTCTCGGAAGGACTTACAGACCCACATGTTTAGCGTGATCATACTCCGCGTAAACACGGTGGCAGTGGCGGGAATCGAACCCGGGCTGTCCGAGTGCAATTCCCGGCCGCTAATCACTGGGCTGTCGCGCTCCGGCATGAATAGCTAAATTGTTATGTTTACTCTCATACTATGTAATATAGTATAGAGAAAGTATTGTTATCACGAAAATGTTTGAATTCGAGATTTTGATGCCAGTATATGTTTTAGGCCCTCTTAAACACGTTTTGACTATTTTTGGAGCGATGTCTGTATGCTCGTGGTCGATTTCTTGTGTACACTATAGCTGCCACACATATTGATTTTCACGAAACTTTATATCCGGTTTTACTATCGAAAAATCTAGAACTAGATAGAATTTTTTGAAATTCGAACGAAAACTTCGAAATTTAATAATATTTTTTTAATATGCAGCATAGGACAAAATTTGATATAATCATGCATATTTATGGCCTAATGATCACGCGACATAATAGTTTCAATCATTGTTTTGAAAAATAGTACAATATTTTTGTGTTCTTGGCGCCATTAGCCCCCTCGAAGGAGGGGGAGGGGGGTGAGTTACCCCCGTGAGGGGTACATTGTCAGGTATGGTATCAATCGAAATAATTTTTTAAGCCCTGTAAAGTGAAGGATAGCACGCTATAGCTGTAATCATTTGAACCAACGATATCGATTTTTAAAATCTTACTTGGAAAATGTGAAAAAATAAAATAAATAGAAAAACGCAAGCTATTTTAAATTCGATTATGAATGAGAAAGTCGAGTTGTGCCGCACTCGAGTTACTGTTTATGTGAAAATAAGTAAAATTTCGATTGCGTAATTTAGTTTATTTTCTCGTCAATCGCCGAGAGTACATTAGTATGTTTTTTCATCCATCTCCATCTTCAAAATATTGTATATTAGATTAACTAAACTAGGTTATTTTCATACTCTGATTCATTATTAAAGTTAGTTTTTTAATTATTTCCAGATAAATAATACGATTGTGCAACTCTGTTTTTTTCTCGTGAATTGCCGGTAGTACATTAGTATCGCTTTTATGCACCTCCATTTTATTGCATATTATATTGACTAAACTAGATTATTTTCATATCCTGGTTATTTTTTATTTATTTTCGCATGAACAGATTTAGAATGCTAGTATGAATCGTTCTCGAGATATTTCATATTTTTCAAATAAATTTATCAAAATACTACCTAAAATTAAAAAAAAAAAAACTATTGTAAAATATGTTCACTTTTCTTATGTAATATTATGCGATAAATTTGTTAAGATCAATCTCGTGGATCTAGCACGTTACATTCACGAGAGAAGATAGCTTCAGGTACTACCAAACCGTAAATACCAGACTGATGCCGCTTCGGTAGCAGGATTTAAAATTCCGAAATTTAAATTCTCCGAGTTTTGCAAATAGCGATTTGAATTTTGTAATATAAGATTATAATAGTATTATAGCATTACCTAATAATAATAAACAATTAAGATTTTAAACGGAAGAAAATTACTTTTTGATGCACGGTTTGCCGGGGGGGGGGGGGGGCAGGGAGGATGTTTTAAATCTTCAACATTTAAAAAAAAAATCCGATCTCATGGATAATTCGTTGCTTCATTATATTTTAAAATTATATATTAAAATAATTTAAAAAATGATTCATCATATTGGCGACATTTTTGTTAATTTAGAGTCACTTTTTGCATTTTTGATAATATCTTAAGGTGAGAAATATTGCCAACCTAAATTAGTCGCCAAATTCACCACATTTATCGCCAAGTGTTACAAACAAACAGGGAGAAGTGCTTTTCTTATATATAAATGACTATTGGCAAATTGTCAGGCAACACAAGACAAAACTATTACACAAAGCATCTTCTTTCGTGAATAGATTGAACTAGATCCACAAGAATGATGTTAAGGAATTTATCGCATAATATTAAATATGAAAAGTGAATATGTTTCATAATTAGTTAATGTTTTTGCTCTAATTTACGTGATTATTTTTTTTTTAACTTTATTTGAAAAGTTTTACGATATCCGCAAAATAGTTGATGCTAGTGTATTAAAGTTTACGCCATTTGTTTTCTAATAAAAAAATTTCAGAGGAAATGGACATTTGCGTAACATTATTGAAGGTTCTGATTTTTTTAATAAGTTTTTCAAAAGTTCAGTACTTATTGATTCTTCTTCTTCGACCCAGACCGTCCGACCTACCATAAAAGTATAAGGTATCTGTTTGGACTGCCGGGAAGTGCCACCCAATTTAGACCGGAACCCAGTGGGCGCGTCATCTACATCGACCATACATACCATCCTTCCCTACTCCCAAACTCTCGGAAGGACTTACGGACCCACATGTTTAACGTGATCGTACTCCCCGCGAACACGACGGCAGGGAGTCGAACCCGGGCAGTCCGAGTGCAATTCCCGCACGCTAACTACTGGGTTGTCGTGCCCCTAGTGCTTACTGATTGTAAGTACTAGGTACATGTGGGTCCGTAAGTCCTTCTGAGAGGTTGGTGGTAGGGAAAGGAGGGGACGGTCCCTGTGGATGCCTCCCCCGCTGGGTTCCGGTCTAAATTGGGTGGCACTTCCCGGCCGTCCAAACAGATACGGAAATTCCAGACAGATGGCGCTTCGGTAGTAGGATTTGAAATTCAAAATCCCGAGTTTCACAAATATAAATTTGTAATATAAGATTGTAACAATATTATAAGCATTCTCTGAAAAAAAATCATGTCTACAATAATAAATTTGAATGTTAGCAAATAGGATTTTAAAGGGCCGTAAAACAAACACTTTTTTATGTACGGTCTTGCCGAGAAGGGAGGGGGTCCTTTTTAAATCTTCAACATTGAGACATTTGACAAAAAGAAATCGATTGCCTGGACATCGGGTAATTCACTCTAGTATTACATATACATCTAATTATTTTACAAATTTCTCTCTATATTAAAAACATCTAGGTGCTGCCGCTGACAAAATTCTTTAAAACTAGAAATATTTTCTGTGAAAGCTAGGGCTGTAGCACCAAACGATTTAAAACTTTTCTTCATGATTTCAAATGTATTGTGTCGCCTGCTATATTGATTACAATTGAATAAAAATTTCTATTTTTTATGCAATTTTGAAGTAAAATGTGTTTCACACTATATTTTTATAAAAAAATTATTTTCTTTCATTTATCTTCAAAATATATTTTTCAATATTGAAGGCACTGTAGCCATTTCAAAAGAAATAATATTTAAATGGGGCCATTAAAAATATATTTAATATTCAGAGCTATATGAAGGTAAAGACAGTAATGTGATTGCTGCGCCAAACTGCGCCATTTAAAGTAGGCTGCGTCATTTTGATGCGACTACTTGATAGGAATCGCTATATTGAATCAGGAACAAAAAAATAGCTCCCATTAACTTATTTGTTTTGAAAGATCTATGTCCTATCGTGATTAAACCGTAACGAGATCTGCGTAGGGAGGAAGAAAGGAGTAATCCCTTCCTGGAGTGTGGTAGACGCGATATGGCAGAACTTATGCCGATTCAGTGCATTCAGAAGTAATCTCTCATGCCACACACCAAACGTCGTTTTATCGCCAGTTATGGTTTAATAAAGAATATTGTTCATAATTTGATTGCATATGAGAATGTCGTTAGATACATTTGTATCAGATTACTTAGAAGATTATTATTTGTAACAGATTATCTAGAAGATTGTTTAGAAGATTATTTGTATCAGATTATAAAGGAAGATGTTAGGAAACTTATCAAAGTATACAGTAGTATTTCAAAAATACTCGTTTGATTATTTATAAATCAAATAACAATCCGACTAATGTGGTTTTCAAGTAATACTATTAAAATACATGTATTTAAGAACTTTGTGTACTGCATACGGATTGTTTGAAATTAGTTAAAGAAATGTTTGACACACATACATATAAGTTATTATTTGAATAAAACGATTCTAAGATTTCGTAGTAAATATATGTGTAGAATCCATATATTATTCAATTCTTATATAGTACAAGAATCCGTAACGAAATTTGAAGATTATTTGAAAGGAGGAAATATTTGTCATTTTAAAAATGAAAATTTGTAACATTTTAAGGAAATTTGCTTGACATTTTTCAGTTTGTGGGAGCAATGTTGCTTTTCCGACACGCATAGGATAATGCAGCGTTTTTCAAGATGTGCTCTGCGGAACCCTTGGGGTTCTGCGACGTGATAGTTTCTGTTGTGATAAACATGCTGCATGGATCAATTTGAATAGAGTAATTAGAAAATTAATAGTAATTGCTTTAAGAGCTTAATGAAAATATTTTAAATTAATTACTCCATTCAAATCAAGATCCCTGCAACAAATTTTCACGGGTCGGATTCTCATGTCAAAACAATTAAATCTTAAAGGCCAAATAAACAATTAATAAAAAATTAAAATTTTTTGTATAGTGGTATTATCCAGGTATTGACATGAGAACCTTAAATGAAATGATAATAATATAAAACAATACATAAATAAATTCCCAATTTTTTTTTTATATTTAAAAAGAAATTATTTATTAAAGAAAATATATATATTCATTAAGATTATATTATATGTATATAATCAATATTAATTGACATTTTTTTTTTCACATAAATTAAAGTACCAATAAAAGAATAAAGAAATAAGTTCCTTTTACTCACAGCTTCTGTACTATTGTGTACTTGTTGAAAAAATATATATATATTTCAAAATTAGTAAAAAATATAATGCAAATTCACATCAGAACATTTGCAGATGATCTCTTCATCATGCTCTATTTTGTACTTCATTTTTAATTAATATTTTGTATGAAACCTGTATTTTTTTTATATTGAACCTTCAATATAAATTCTGCTGATATCATCATTTTAAACACTATCTCCTCAACTAGGAGCACTATCAACACATTTTTTTGTGAACAATGCCACAGATTGACTCATTTAAAATGCACACATCTTCAGCTCCTCGGAGCTCAGCCACTTCAAAAATTCACTGAACATTTTGATACACATATTTCAGAAATGAAATAAACTAGGTCACTACACCTTTTGAAAATCACAGACCTACTGACTGAACTTCAGCACTTCTAAAAATTACACCTCTTGAAAACACACTGACACTGACTTCTAAAAATTATACCTCCCCTCTTAACAGGGAAGGGGGAGAGACCAAAAAGCTGCTTCCCAGTTCACATTAGCATGTTGCTAGGGCCCAGTAACAGAAGAACAAAAAAATTTAAAAAATGACTTCTGGGTAAGAAAGAGACGTACCAATCAACCATTGGTTACTGACCAGTGATGTCACTTTGATCCACGAATTGTAGAAAGGGGAGAAAAAGTTCTTTCTTCGCATGCTCAATGTATTCCCAGAAAAAACCTCTGCTCACAGGGAAATCGGAATTGATGATCTTGCACATCTGTCAAGAATGGTAATTGAATGCACTTGGTGTTAATGGCTGCAAATACATGCCAGATTGTAGATAATATGAGAGGTCTCGTTTAGCTTTCAAAATTCTGTTTTTCCACACCTTAAAATGTCACTTAAGGTTTTAAGTGATCTTGCTAAATGCTTTTTAATGACTTTAGTGCCTTCTACTTCGAAGCCACTGTGGGAAAAACATTCACTACCTCAGACCACCATGAATTTAAGAAAAGTTCTCATGGGAAAAAAATAACTTTTTTTTTTGTTGTTGTTGTAAAGTTATAAAGTGTTATGATGAGTTTAAAGTTTTTAAACACATCACAACATTCCATCCCCCGTTTGAAGCAATTGAAGTGATCGTACCATCAAAATATTAATGTGTGAGAACAAAAACAACTTAAAATTCTATGAAACTGTGAGTAAAAAAATTAAAATTAAATGAACTAAATACAAAATAATAATACAATATACATATAAATTTCTGAATAAACATGATGTGCACATCAAAAAAAAATATTAACAATGTTTTGAATTTACAAAAATTGAAATTTTATGTATGTTGATGTAAAGTATTAAAAGTTGTAAATTCCTTGGTGAATTTATTTTTCACCTGCAAAACACTTTCATA
Source organism: Amaurobius ferox (assembly GCA_951213105.1). Classification (NCBI taxonomy): domain Eukaryota; kingdom Metazoa; phylum Arthropoda; class Arachnida; order Araneae; family Amaurobiidae; genus Amaurobius; species Amaurobius ferox. Next base: position 156,346,391 of record OX578142.1, read on the forward strand.
TTCACTGCAATCATACTCAATGATATTCGAAAGTTCAATAAAGTTCAACAATGACTACTTGAGCTGTATGTCCATTGACTATTCATTTGTAAATTAATTGTTCATTTGTAAAGTTCATAATGTTCTGGCTGCTGAAAATTGCAATGCTGATTTGCTAATTTGCTGAAAATGTAAAATTTGTGTCTGCATCACCAAAAAAAAAATTTTTTTTTTTTAAAACAGTATGAATTAATAAAAAGTTGTACATGTAAATCAACATAAAATATTCATATCCATATATTAAATACATAAGATTAAAATAATCTGATAGCAATAATATCATTCGTATTTTTTTTACGATCATTTTATCAATGATGTTTACCATTGTAACATCATACACTTATTTCTGCATTTGTGAATTTCATTAATTTTTTTTACTATTTGAGTAGATAAATATATAGTAATTAATAATAATGAATACATAAAAAAAAATCACATTCTAATATCAATTACAATATTTACATTAATTTTCATTTTCAAAAATGTAGCCAATTCTCAATGTGAGCTACACATGTTTACATATTATATATATATACAATTGTCTATTACTACATTCAATGAACTACATAACCTTTGAATGAATGTATTCAAAATTTGATAAATACAAATGAATTCTATCAGTAATTAAAAAAAAATGATTAAATGTTTATTCTGTGAAGTAAGAATAAAATATTTAAAATCCCAAAATGTGTTATAAAAATGAATGAAGTGTAATTTAATTTTAGTAAACAAACTTGATAATCTCAATACTGATTAAGATTTTACTACAAATGCATGTGTGAAACAAAGCTATATATGAGCTTTTAAAATGACTTTAATTGCAGATAAAATTTAAATTGCTGATTGGACAAAAAAAAAAAAAATAATCAAAATGATGACTGAATGAATTCGACAAAGTACAAACAACAGAAAATTCACATGATCAGAATGGAGAAGGAAATGAGAACAAAATTGTTTTTCCTCTCCTGCGACATTATAAAACCTTGAAAAAATTTTTGAAATACAATATGAGAGAATCGAAAAGTTCTTCTCAAAATTGTTAAAAGTTTGACAAACAATATGCTGACATATATACTTGACAAGAAATCAGAAGGGGCCCATAAAGGGTCGGAAGAAATGAATCATTGTCTGACCAGCAGACTAAAGATCCAAAAAAAAAAATCATATGCATATTAAATTGAAAGAGGTGATTTCTCAACAAGAACATCCCAACATAAATTTATCAACAAAATTTAGAATAATATGGAAGCTAAAAATGAAATTTATAAGAATTAAAGCTAATAAGTAATACATTATATTTTAGAATGAAATTATAATGAAAACCTATAAATTTAGTGAAATAATAAATGAAAATAATAATTCATGATGTTTAAATGAAATTATTATTTATAAAATTTAAGAAAATTTTTAATTTATTTTATTTGAAATATTTAATTTTACCATTACAAAATTATTATAAATGTGATCTTAAGGGTGGAATTCTAAACAATTTGTTAAAGTGAATTTTCATTTCTTTAAGTGATTCGAGATGTTTAATCACTGCATTGTCATTCCGAAGAATTCGAATAATTTCAAAAGGACCTTGATATTTTGGTCTTAATGAACCTGTATGTGTTAATGCCTTCATGTAAACTTTGTCACCTAAATTTAATTTCTGTCCTTTGCAATTCTTTAATCTTTCCTGAATTTTTTCATTTGCATTATCTTGATTTTGAAAAACCTGATTTTTGATTTCCTCTTTTAATTTATTGTTTTCCTCAATAAATTGTTCAATAGATTTAGATGTCTCCCTGATTTCGGAGAACATATCCAATGGTAACCTTAGTTCTCTATTGAAAAAGAGCATATTTGGAGAAAATTTAGTTATTGAGTGTTCTGACTGATTATAAAATAATTTGAATTTTAGAATTTGGTTATGCCAATCAAAATGTTCATTACATAAGCAAGCAAGAGTTGATTTCATAATACCATGAGAGCGTTCTAAAAGTCCATTACTGCTCGGATGAAAAATAGAAGATTTGTGATGATCAATATTTAAATCAGAAATGAATTTTGAGAATTCTTTAGATGTAAATTGCGCGCCATTATCGGTGTAAATCACTTTGCAAAATCCAAACCGAGAGAAATATTGATTTAAAACATCTATAATAGTTTGCGAAGAAATATTCTTAACTGGAAAAACTTCAAGATATCTACTAAAATGATCTATTATGGTAATAATGAAATTATGTTGTTTAGTTGAGCGTACAAGCTTTCCAACAATATCAATAGAAATAACTTCTGATGGACAAAATCTCTTCGCCTGAAGTTTCACAGGTTGTTTAGCTAATTTCTTAGATTTAAATTTAAGACATTGAGAACAATTCAAAACAAAGTTTTTTGTATCAGCAAACATGCCATGCCAATAATATAATTTTCCTACAAAATTGTATGTCTTACTAACACCAAAGTGTGCGGCATGTGCTGAATAAATAGCAGCTTTCTGCAATGACTGTGGTAAAACAATTTTGAAAGGATTTGCATGATGCTTTTTAGATCTCATCTTCATCATTAATATATTGTTTGAAGAATCAATTTTGAATTTTTTGAATTTATTTTTATTTGAATTGTCAATTACTTCTTGTCTTACTTTTGAAATTTTATCATCCTTCAACTGTTCAGCCAAAATATTCTCATTAGATAAACTTTTATCAGATTGAAAAATGTTGTTCATTAAAAATTTTACATTATTATTGGAAAAAATGACTCTACTAAAATAATCAGAAGGATTTGAAACACCTTGAATATGTGAAATAGAAAATTTAAATTGCTGTAAATATAATAGCCATCTACATGTAATGTCACTCTGAGATTCTAAATTCAGATGATAAGAAAGTGCCTTAGCATCACTCAAAATTTTAAACTCTGCACCAATCAGATAATCTTTGAAATGTCTAACTGACTCATAAATTGCTAAAAGTTCAAGTTTTAAACTGGGGTATCTAGTTTCAGAGTCTTTCAATTTTCTCGAAAAGTATTGTATTGGATGTAATTGATTGTCATATTCTTGTGCCAAAATTCCACTTAAAGCTACTTTACTCGCATCAGTTATAAGAAAAAAAGGTTTGCTGAAATTAGCATTTTTGACCACTGGTTGACCTAAAATAGCTTGTTGCAATTTTAAAAATGAATTTTGACATTCTTCAGTCCATTTGAATTTAGCATTTTTTTTGGTTAAATTTACAAGAGGTTCAACAATTTCTGCATAATCTTTGATTAAAATTCTAAAATAATTTGTCATCCCTAAAAATGTTTTAATATGCTTATTGTTTTTGGGAGTGGGAAAAGACTCAATATTTTGGATATTCTTATCCGAAGGAGAATAACCATGTTTGTCCACCTTAAAGCCAAGATATTCAATTTCAGATTTAAATAATTGAAGTTTATGTGGATCCAGCGTTAAATTAAATTTGTTTAACCTGTCAAAAATTAATTGCAATTTGTCTAAAACTTCAGAGAATGAATTGCCTCCTACAATGATGTCATCAAGAAAAAATTGAATACCTAAATGTTTAATATCTCCCAAACATTTTTGAATAAGTTGAGCAAAATAACTAGTACTATTTGCAGTACCCTGAGGTAATCTAGTAGGTTGAAAATTCCCTGATTCTGTGGAGAAGGCCAATTTCGGTTTATCTTCATCTCTCAATTTAATTTGAAAAAAAGCACTTTTTAAATCCAATACACAGTATAAATTTTGACCAGCTACTTCTTGCAAAATATCATGAATATTAGGTACAGAATATTTAAAATGTGTTAATATACTATTTAAAATTCTATAATCAATCACAGGTCTATATTTAATGTCTTCAGGTTTTGTCGATTTATTGATGTGTTTCTTTTTCACCATAATTAAAGGAAATGCATAATTTGAATTAGTATTCTCAATAATACCTGCCTCGAGAAGTTGTTGAATTTCTTTCTGAGCAATAGGTTTTACTAAATGTGGAAGCTTATATGGTTTACATTGCACTGGATAATCATGTATCAAGTTAAATTCAGGAGTTACTTCAGTCGTTACACCAAGAGTTTTGTAATTTTTAGAAAAAACTGCAAAATTTTTCAGAAGCATTTCTTGAACCTGTGTTTTTTGATCAGGATTCAAGTGATCAAGTTTAAAATCATCTTTAGTAAGTTCTGATTTTCAAGTTCTAAAATTTTAGAATTTATGTTATTAATTTTTGCAATGTTTTGTTTTGCCTGTGGCTTAATGTCAAAATTAGGGTTAAGAAACATTAATTTAGAATTTTTCTTAATATTTACATTTTGATTTGTATTATTTGAAATTAGTATCATTATTTTGTCAACATTATATACTGAACAAATTCCACTTTCAATTTGAATGTTAATTTTGTTATTAGTTGGAATAGCCCAAAATTCAGATTTTAAGTCAGGTTTATCAACTTTAAGTTCCGCCAATATGGTTTGCATAGGTGCAACATTTATATTATTAATTGTTCTAGCAAAATTATTTGATTTCTCATCATTGTTTACATTATTTTTAACATTACAATTTTGTATGGTTGCATTTAAATTTGAAATATTGCTGGTTCCTGAAGAATTAATTTTTGAATTTGAAGTTTTATTTACATTTAATATTAATTTTTGATCAATATATTCATTGTTTACTTGATTCATTTCAATTTGAACATTACTGTTGTGTAAAATTAATTTGTTTTGTGACATATCTAAAATAAGCTTGTTTCTTTTTATAAAATCAAAACCAATTATCATTTGATAATCACTAGACCAAGTGTCATTTGTCACAAAGAAAACATTTTTGAAATATTTATTATTTATTTTAAAACCAAATTCAACAGTATGCTTAAAAGGAATGATGGATTGATTTAAGGTTTGAATAGTCACATTTCTCGATAAATAATTTATTTTTGTTTTTTCTCTAATTTGTTCAAAAAGTTGATATGAAATAAGAGATAAAGAAGCACCTGAATCAATTAGGGTTAAAACTTGAAAATCATTAACAGAAATTTGTAATAATGGAAGATCAGAGCCTAAAATATCACCGTCTTCAACTAAATTGCATGAAGCAATGATTTGAGAATGATTAAAACCTGAATTCAAAGAATTAGTAGAATTTTGTGAATGCTCAATATCATTTTTATACACAATGTTGTCATTAGAAACATGAGTGCGGGGAATTTCAATGGGTACATGGGAAGCTACACCCGCTTTTGTAGTTAAATCAGTACTGAGATTAAAAGTAGATTCCTTTTTTAGTTTAAATTTGCTGAGTTTTGATTTTGTTCCTGTACAACTACTTGTTGTTCATGATTGTTTTGAGTTACAGATTGCATTTGAGGATATATTTGAGCTGGTGGATATATTTGAGAAGGATAGGTCCAATTCTGTACTTGTGGAAAAAAAGGAATTGCATTCTGCATATTAAAATTTTGTGGAAATCTAGGTTGCTGTTGATAATTTTGCTGATAATTAATGTTCCTTGGTCTCCACTGTCTAAATCTTTGTCCTTGTTGTCTATAATTTCTATGATAATTGTTGTTAAAATTACCTCTTGGTCTAATTCCCTTTTGGTTTCATTTTTTTGATTAAATTTCCAATAATGTTTACAATTTGAAGTTAAATGTGGTTCTCCACAAATCAAACAACACAATTTTTGTTTAGCATTATCTTCCTTTCCAATATTCACATTATTTAATTGTCCCAAAACTTCATGTAATACAGCTTCAGTAGCTAACTGTTTGGATTTAATATCCTCGATTTCAGAATTTGAGCTTGTAATATTTAAAATCTCATTTGCTTCCTCACTTAAAGCTCTATCAATTGTTTTGGCTATTTCTAATGCCTCATTAAATGTTTTGGGTCCTCTCTTTTTTACCTCAATTCTTACATCAGATCTCAAAGCTTCAAAAAATTTAGTTAATTTTAAATTATCTACAAAATCTTTAATTTCTTTTTTAGATTTATCTAAATTAGCAGTGTATTTATTGGCTGCTTTTTCAATTTCTTCACCCAAAGTAGAAATAGACTGATTGACTTTTTGTTTTATCGTGGCAAAATCTGCCTGTAGCTCTATAAAAGATTTAGTTTTAGTGAATTTTGTTTTTAATTTTTGCACAAAATCTTCAAAATTAATTTCATTTGCTACTTCTTCATTGTTAGTTAGAAATTCCAAAGCTTTTCCTCTCATCAAAGATTTTAAGATAATTAGTTTTTTATTTTCATCCCAACTGGTTAAGTTTACTAAATTTTGAAATTGAGATATAAAAAAATTAAAATTTTCATTTTCGAGTCCAGAAAATGTTTGCATTAATTGTAGAACAGGTAGTGTAATTGCATTATCATTTTGGTCTTGAATTGTAGCGTTTAATGAGTTTATACTTTTTCTAAGATTTATATTAGCTTTTATTTTATCTTTGCAATTATCCATGTTAATTTTTTTTTTTTTTTTTTTTTTGTAAATATCAATAATAAAAATATGTATACACAGTTAGAACATCATATAAAACAGATTACACAGATAAAGAGTATAAAAAAATATTTTTTTGATAACTTGACATTAATAATTTTCATATTTTTGATAATTTGACATTAAGTGTCCTATATAATAGTTGCAAATTATTTTAAATCAATTTTTATCAAATTTCAATTCAAAATAAATTTTTATTTTGCTAATGCAATTTATAAATTGGCTGCATACTTAATTTTAGTTTATTTTTCAACTGTTACTCTTATTTTATGTTACTATAAAGATATTTATTTTCATCAATTGTTTATTAATCTTAACCATAATTTAAATATTAATTAAATTATTCATATCATATTTTGAAAATTTTAAATATTAAATTATTGAATAATAAATTTACTGCTTCAATTAATAAAATGCAATACATAAAATGCAGTGTTTAAAAGAAACATCAATTGCATGCCATAGAAGTGGATCACACACCATAAAACTTAGTTAACCATTATAAAAAAAAAATCTATCCAGAAGGAGTGGTCACGCACCAGAAAACTTAAATGATATGTTGTGATAAACATGCTGCATGGATCAATTTGAATAGAGTAATTAGAAAATTAATAGTAATTGCTTTAAGAGCTTAATGAAAATATTTTAAATTAATTACTCCATTCAAATCAAGATCCCTGCAACAAATTTTCACGGGTCGGATTCTCATGTCAAAACAATTAAATCTTAAAGGCCAAATAAACAATTAATAAAAAATTAAAATTTTTTGTATAGTGGTATTATCCAGGTATTGACATGAGAACCTTAAATGAAATGATAATAATATAAAACAATACATAAATAAATTCCCAATTTTTTTTTTATATTTAAAAAGAAATTATTTATTAAAGAAAATATATATATTCATTAAGATTATATTATATGTATATAATCAATATTAATTGACATTTTTTTTTTTTCACATAAATCAAAGTACCAATAAAAGAATAAAGAAATAAGTTCCTTTTACTCACAGCTTCTGTACTATTGTGTACTTGTTGAAAAAATATATATATATTTCAAAATTAGTAAAAAATATAATGCAAATTCACATCAGAACATTTGCAGATGATCTCTTCATCATGCTCTATTTTGTACTTCATTTTTAATTAATATTTTGTATGAAACCTGTATTTTTTTTATATTGAACCTTCAATATAAATTCTGCTGATATCATCATTTTAAACACTATCTCCTCAACTAGGAGCACTATCAACACATTTTTTTGTGAACAATGCCACAGATTGACTCATTTAAAATGCACACATCTTCAGCTCCTCGGAGCTCAGCCACTTCAAAAATTCACTGAACATTTTGATACACATATTTCAGAAATGAAATAAACTAGGTCACTACACCTTTTGAAAATCACAGACCTACTGACTGAACTTCAGCACTTCTAAAAATTACACCTCTTGAAAACACACTGACACTGACTTCTAAAAATTACACCTCTTGAAAACACACTGACACTGACTTCTAAAAATTATACCTCCCCTCTTCCCAGGGAAGGGGGAGAGACCAAAAAGCTGCTTCCCAGTTCAGATTAGCATGTTGCTAGGGCCCAGTAACAGAAGAACAAAAAAATTAAAAAAATGACTTCTGGGTAAGAAAGAGACGTACCAATCAACCATTGGTTACTGACCAGTGATGTCACTTTGATCCACGAATTGTAGAAAGGGGAGAAAAAGTTCTTTCTTCGCATGCTCAATGTATTCCCAGAAAAAACCTCTGCTCACAGGGAAATCGGAATTGATGATCTTGCACATCTGTCAAGAATGGTAATTGAATGCACTTGGTGTTAATGGCTGCAAATACATGCCAGATTGTAGATAATATGAGAGGTCTCGTTTAGCTTTCAAAATTCTGTTTTTCCACACCTTAAAATGTCACTTAAGGTTTTAAGTGATCTTGCTAAATGCTTTTTAATGACTTTAGTGCCTTCTACTTCGAAGCCACTGTGGGAAAAACATTCACTACCTCAGACCACTATGAATTTAAGAAAAGTTCTCATGGGAAAAAAATAACTTTTTTTTTTGTTGTTGTTGTTGTAAAGTTATAAAGTGTTATGATGAGTTTAAAGTTTTTAAACACATCACAACAGTTTCAAGTAAATTTTCTTAAAAATTTAAAAACGGGTAAAATTTTAATGCTTTTATACTTTTAAATTATTTTAATTTTAAATATTTTATTGTTAAATAGAAGAATTTTGAATGTTATTGGAAAATAAATAAAAATATTTCCTAATTTAAATATGGTAAACAAATATCAAAATTAATTGCACTTTGCATTTAAAAATTCTCTGACCAATTACATTTCCAGCAACTTACGTACGTGTAATCGTTCATTTAAATTAGTAATATATTTTTCAATTATTTTTACGTCTAAGTTTGGCAAAATTGAAATTTTTAATACAAAAAATTATAAAAATATGAAAGAGCCTTTATGCAATGGAAAGTGATGTGTACACTTCAATTTCGAAAGAACTGTTTCTATACTTTTTAGCACACTTATTTCATATAGTCATATGAATTATTGGAAAAACCAGAAGTTACATATTCAGACCAGGAAATCCTTAGTGAACCCTACCAACCCCTCCGGAATACAATGTTTAATCTATATCAGTCTTCATCTAAGCTGTACCTAAAGCAAAGTCTGAAAAACAGATGTTGAAATGAAAATGTAAATTTTTGAATAGGAAGTAGCATCTCTCTCCAGAACAAGAAGTGGAAATCCTTCATGAACCCTACCTCCTCCGTAATTTCATGCTGCATCCATATTAGCAACTATATCTTTTTAAACATCTAAATCCTACGAAATAGATGTTTAAAAAAATTCGTTAAAAACAATGGCAAATTGTAAAATTTTCCCACCAAAATCTGCATTTCAAAATTATTTAGAGTAAAATTATATTATTATTTTTTGTACACACATGAGATAAATTGTCTGTGACTTACAGTTTTAAGTGGGTTGTGAACAATATACATTTACACTCAGTTTTATCCGTCACACAAATGGATCTAATATAACAATTATGGATCTGAAGGACTAAATAAACTTTAATTTTTGTATACCGATTTAAAGGTATATTTATGCCGTAGAATGTAAAATCTCACTAATTTGATATTTATGGATTTTTTTTTTGTGAAATATATATATATATATATATATATATATATATATATATATAATAAGATAGATATATATAGATAATAAGATATATATATATATAGATAATATATATATATATATAGATATATATATATAGATAATAATAATATATATAAGAAAAAAAGGTTTGAATGTCCAATGAAAGAGAAGTGAGAAGCTTTAATTCGAAAATTCAACTAACAGGCTTACGAAATAAAAGTATAAATCAACAAATCTTCAAGCAAATGGAAAAAAAATAAAACAAATAAATAAAATAAAAATCGAATCAACAAGTCAATGAAAAGTATCAAAATACAAAGGTATGGAATCGAAAAAAGAATAACAAACGAAATCAAGCACAAACGCTATACACGTGGACGAGGCTCTAAGCCTAAATCATGAATTGTTCACTTCTACAAAAATCGTAATCATGTCCAAGTTTTTTATAGAAGCAAACACAAAAATGTATGTTTCTGAAGAAATAGATATATTATATCTATAAACTATTTCTACTTGGACGACATACATAAATAAGAAAAATAAAAGGAAAAATGGATACCAAAAAACTGGCTGAAAAAACACACTAATCTAGTAAGCACCGGAACACAGAAAGAAGTGACAAGTGTTGCCAATCCTAAAGGAAATAAGATATACTGTTGCCATTCGTAAGAAATAAGTAACAGTAATGCGAAAAGACGTGTACAAGAAATAATATACCATCAAGAGGGGCAATAATGGAAAGGCTAATGTCTAAGTGGATGTATAAATAAAATATAATTAAAACAAGAGAAGGGAGATGTCAGGCTAAAATTTAAAGCAATATTAAATAAATAAAATTCAAGAAAATCCAGCTATTCTAAATTTTTTAACTATACCATTTACAAAATAAGAGGGATATTTATATAAATTGCTGGTAATTTTTAGATTATCAATATGTAAAGTATGGAATTTTTTATCAGATAATCTATCTTCTTAAATAATAAAAGGCAATGTCTGTGTGTGTGTGTGTGTGTCTGTCTGTCTGTCTGTCTTATACACTATACGTTTCGCGACCGCGCGTCGGAGAGCTACGAAATTTGGCAATCGGAGACCCGGGGGGGAGGGAAGGGGACACGTGAAAACCGATTTTCAAAATTCTAATTATTTTTTTATTTATTTAATGTTTTATGCGATTTCGACCTTTTTTTGCCCTTTTTTCTCCACGATCCAGACGTCGTAGAAAAAAACAACTCACACCATCGGAAAGAGCAGACAATTGCGAGTAAAAATATATCAATTTCAAATCTGAATTTCGATTTCTAATATTTTTTAAAGATTTTAAAACAAAAGTCACTTTTTGCTCAAGAAAACGATTTTTGGTTTTTAAATTCTCGCATCGTGAAAAGTACTCATAATTTCGACTAATAATTTACATTTTCAGAAAGGTCAAACATCTGGCATTCTTACAAGTCCAATCTGGTCAGGAAATATTCCGTATTGCCCACAGGATCGGGATTTTAAAAGTTTCCGAATTTCGATTTCTCGGCGTTCCGCTCGGCGTGCCGCTTCATTTCTCCACCGCTGAAGGAAGGAAGGTGGTGGGTGGGGACGTCAAGGTGGAGGTGACGTCACGGTTCTGTATATGCATAGCGATGGGTGGGACAATAAGAAACCGAATTAGTTTTTACTTTCCGTTTCCCGCGCTTCCGATTTTAAATGAAATAAGAGCTTAACATATGCACTGTAGAAATTATTATATTTATATTTTAAATGATGGAACGATATGGATTTTTTAAATGGATATTTTAATTTTATGGATATTTTAAATGATGGAACGATGGATATTTTAATTTTATGGATATTTTAAATGATGGAACGATGGATATTTAAATTTTATGGATATTTTAAATGATGGAACAATGGAATGAGGATGATGGAATTAAGAGCTTAGAGAGCATATGGTCATTTTAAATTGTAAATTAGCGCGCGGGAAGTTAGCGGTAGGCCCGGGTACGATTCCCGCCACTGCCAAAACTGCCGAAGTGTTCACGCGGAATACGATCACGTTAAACATGTGGGCCCGTAAGTCCTTCCGAGAGGTTGGTGGTAGGGGAAGGAGGGTACGGCCTAAATTGGGTGAATAAAAAGAAAGTTATGGAGATTGTCGCGGAGGGCGAAGTAGCCCAGTGGTTAGCGCGCGGGAATTGCACGCGGTAGGCCCGGGTTCGATTTCCAAAATTGCCGCCGTGTTCACGCGGAGTACGATCACGCGGAATAAACATGTGTGTCTGTAAGTCCTTTCGAGAGGTTGGTGGTTGGGGAAGGAGGGTACGGTCCCCGTGGGTGCCTCTCCCACAGGGTTCCGGTCTAAATTCGGTGAATAAAAAGAAAGTTATGGAAAATGTCGCGGAGGGCGAAGTACACCAGTGGTTAGCGCGCGGGAATTTCACTGGGTAGGCCCGGGCTCGATTCCCGCCACTGCCAAAACTGCAGCCGCGTTCACGCGGAGTACGATCACGTTAAGCATGCGGGATCGTAAGTCCTTCCGAAAGGTTGGTGGTAGGGGAAGGAGGGTACGGTCCCTGTGGATGTCTCCCCCACTGAGTTCCGGTCTAAATTGGGTGGCACTTCCTGGCCGTCCAAACAGTTACCTTACACCTTCTGGTAAGGTCGCGCCAGCGAGTGTGCCACGGTTACAATTTGCCACGGTCAGAATTTTCAAGGGTAGCGAACAGGCTGGTCGCCAAAGGCGGCTAGTAAATAATAAAAGGCAATGTCTGTGTGTGTGTGTGTGTGTGTGTGTGTGTCTGTCTGTCTTATACACTATACGTTTCGCGACCGCGCGTCGGAGAGCTACGAAATTTGGCAATCGGAGACCCAGGGGGGAGGGAAGGGGACACGTGAAAACCGATTTTTAAAATTTTAATTATTTTTTTATTTATTTAATGTTTTATCCGATTTCGACCGTTTTTTGCCCTTTTTTCTCCACGATCCAGACATCGTAGAAAAAAACAAATTACACCATCGGAAAGAGCAGAGAATTTCGAGTAAAAATATATCAATTTCAAATCTGAATTTCGATTTCTAATATTTTTTAAAGATTTTAAAACAAAAGTCACTTTTTGCTCAAGAAAACGATTTTTGGTTTTTAAATTCTCGCATCGTGAAAAGTACTCATAATTTCGACTAATAATTTACATTTTCAGAAAGGTCAAACATCTGGCATTCTTACAAGTCTAATCTGGTCCAGAAATAATGAAAATTGCCTTCAGGATCGCAATTTTAAAGACGTCATGATTTTAAATTTCTCGCCGTTCCGCTCGGCGTGACGCTTCGTTTCTCCCCCGCTGAAGCAGGGAAGGTGGTGGGTGGGGACGTCAAGGTGGAGGTGACGTCACGGTTCTGTATATGCATAGCGATGGGTGGGACAATAAGAAACCGAATTAGTTTTTACTTTCCGTTTCCCGCGCTTCCGATTTTAGATGAAATAAGAGCTTAACATATGCACTGTAGAAATTATTATATTTATATTTTAAATGATGGAACGATATGGATTTTTTAAATGGATATTTTAATTTTTTGGATATTTTAAATGATGGAACGATGGATATTTTAATTTTATGGATATTTTAAATGATGGAACGATGGATATTTAAATTTTATGGATATTTTAAATGATGGAACAATGGAATGAGGATGATGGAATTAAGAGCTTAGAGAGCATATGGTCATTTTAAATTGTAAATTAGCGCGCGGGAAGTTAGCGGTAGGCCCGGGTACGATTCCCGCCACTGCCAAAACTGCCGAAGTGTTCACGCGGAATACGATCACGTTAAACATGTGGGCCCGTAAGTCCTTCCGAGAGGTTGGTGGTAGGGGAAGGAGGGTACGGTCCCTGTGGATGCCTCCTTCACAGGGTTCCCGTCTAAATTGGGTTGAAGACCCAGACCGTCCGGCTCGTCAACAAGGACTTGAGCAACCAAAAGGACGGCCGGGAAGAAAGATAGCGGGAGCTAACTCACAGGGCCATCGTCCAACGTTCCACCAAACACCAACCCAGGACCGGAGCCCCACGAGCGGCCCGCAGCGGGCGCCGAAACAGGGCACAGTTTATTTAAAATTCTAATTAGGTTACAATGGATTTTTACAAGATTCCACCACTTAAGGCATAAAATTTTCAGGTGGAGTGAGCACATTAAAATGAAGAATGAATTAATAAAGAAGAAAATCCTTCTTAGACAGTTGAAATATGAGTATAACCAACACAACACAGACAAACCAGGCAGACAAGACAAAATAAAGGCAGCAACAATACAGTAACAACAAAACATAACAAGTAACACCTCCCGGAAAACACAGGGCAAAGAACGCGGGAACCGACCAAGGGGAGGGAGAAAAGGGGGGAACAAACTCACAGGCTGATTAAGTGATCTGGTTAGAGATGTCTCTAGCAATGAGAACACAGTTTTTTAATTTTTCAGTTGAAGAATAGTTAGAGCTGACTCTCGAGAACCAGACTGCACAGTTAGAGGGAGAGGGTTTTATTAAATGATATTTTTTAGTATGGGGGCAATCAAAAACAAAATGATCGGCGTCTCCATAAGCGCCACAAGTGCAGCTAGAGGTGGATTTGTGTTTAAAAAAATGTAAATAGTCCATGAAAGGGCCATGGCCAGTTAAAAAATAAATAAGATATTTGTTGGTAATATGAGTGGCGGGATTAACCCGGGGCAGAAAGGAGGAAACACGGGCAGGATCGTGCGTCCGGGGGGAAATATAAGAATTTAGATAATTTTGCCAAAGGAGTGAGATATTTTGCTTACAAAAATTTTTTAAAAGGGAGAAAGGGAAGGGAAGGGAAAAGGGAGAGCCAGAAGAGGAGGCGATTTTAGCATATTTGTCGGCAGTCTCGTTTCCCGAGATGTCAGAGTGGGCCTTCACCCAACGGATATTAATGAGTTTTTTATGAGAAATTGCATTTAATTTAATTTTTGAAAGATAACTTGATTTATTTTTAATTGAGTTAAAAGCCGAAAGGGAAGAAAGGCTATCAGTAAAAATATTAATTTTGGTATTATTAGTTGAGGCCCAATTAATAGCAAAGTCAATGGCGGAGATTTCAGCCTGAAAAACTGTGTTCCCATTGGCTAGTTTAAAGATGAAGGTGTCCTGGAGTGTATCATTATTGAATATACAGACAGCAAAACCAGTGTTTCCATCAATGGAAGAGCCATCTGTATAAACATTAAAATTGGAAAAGGAGGAAGGGGGAAAGGGGACAAGGTTAGCTATACGATGAGAGGGAGGAATAGTAGAAATAGGGCAGTTAGAGTCAAACAAGGAAGGGGCAGGGACGGGCAGATTAGAAAAAAGATTAATGCGATGTTTCCAGAATAAGTATTTTTTGAAATTAGTGTTAATCACGAAATGAATAGGGGGGATGCCAGTAATGGAGTATAGAGAAATGTTAGAAGAGGTACGAAAACCCGATGAGATTTTTAAGAGGAAAATCCTTTGAAGAGAGAGAAGTTTTTTGACCTGGTCCCCAGTTAAAGCCCCGCCCCAAATTCCCGCACCATAAATTAAAGACTTTTCTATAACCGATAAGTACCAAACTTTTAAAAAGGATTTGTCTACCCCCCAGTTACTGCCAGACACCCGCCCAAAGGTGTTGGCAACCTTATAACATTTCTCCTTAAGATTAAAAATGTGTGTACTCCATTTAAGATTGTCATCAATAGTGATTCCTAAGTAGACAAGAGAGCGGGAGGTAGGGATTTTATGATTTAGGATTTTAAACGAGGGCCTTCTACGAATTTTGTTTCTATTTTTATTAAATATGATGGATTTACACTTCTCCGGAGAGACAGTTAGCTTGAGGTCAGAAAGGGCTGAAGAGATTAAGTTTAATAAATTGTTGGTGTTTGAACGAAGGGTGCAAAGATTATCGCCGTAAGTAACCACCGCAAGATCATCCGCGAAGGCTTGGATATGATAAAGATCATTATTAAGGTTTAAAATTGCATTAAAGTAGATGCTCCACAGGGTAGGGGAAATAACCGAACCCTGTGGGGCGCCCATTGAAATTGTTTTATTAATTATCAGTGATTTGTCTGTGAATGAAATTTGTCTATTTATCAAATAAGAGAATAAAAAAGATTGAAAGGTGTGTGGAAGATTAATATCATTAAACACTTGTGGAAGTACATTCCAATTCAGAGAATCAAAAGCCCCGCAGATGTCCACGGTGGTTAGCGAGACAAAATTTATAGATTTGTGTACGTTAATTGATTCAATCAGCCTGTGAGCGGCGTCTTCGCAACAGGTCAGCTCCTTGAAACCAAATTGCAAAGGATGTAGAGCCCCCTCAGTCGCCAGCCAAAAGTTAAGTTTGTTAATAAATATCTTTTTATTATTTTGCCAAAAGTGGGGAGGAGGGAAATTGGCCGAAAGGAGGAGCAAAGGGAAGGATCTTTGCCCGGTTTATTAAAAAATAAAATATTTGCATTCCTGAGGCAGGAAGGAAAGTGGCAAAGTTTAAAACAGTAATTAATAGATTTTGAAATAAGGGAGGGAAAGGATTTATATAACTGTTTCCAGATGGCAAAGTCCAGGAGATCAAGTCCCGGAGCTTTGCCCATTTTTAAATTATTGAAGACCGAAAGGAGCTCGACATCAGAAACAATTCCGAGGCCCCCTTCGGGGACAGGGAAAGAGGGAAAACCTAGGAAATTAGAATCGTCCCTAAAGTGGTGGTCCACGTCTAAATTGGGTGAATATAAAGAAAGTTGCGGAGGGCGAGGCAGCCCAGTGGTTAGCGCTCAGGAATTGCACTCGGTAGGCCCGGGTTCGATTCCCGCCACTTCCAAAACTGCCGCCGTGTTCACGCGGAGTACGATCACGATAAACATGTGGGTCCGGAAGTCCTTCCGAGAGGTTGGTGGTAGGGGAAGGAGGGTACGGTCCCTGTGGATGCCTCCCTCACAGGGTTCCCGTCTAAATTGGGTGAATATAAAGAAAGTTGCGGAGGGCGAGGCAGCCCAGTGGTTAGCGCTCAGGAATTGCACTCGGTAGGCCCGGGTTCGATTCCCGCCACTTCCAAAACTGCCGCCGTGTTCACGCGGAGTACGATCACGATAAACATGTGGGTCCGGAAGTCCTTCCGAGAGGTTGGTGGTAGGGGAAGGAGGGTACGGTCCCTGTGGATGCCTCCCTCACAGGGTTCCCGTCTAAATTGGGTGAATATAAAGAAAGTTGCGGAGGGCGAGGCAGCCCAGTGGTTAGCGCTCAGGAATTGCACTCGGTAGGCCCGGTCCCGGCCGTCCATACAGTTACCTTACACCTTTCTGGTAGGTCGGACGGTCTGGGTCTCAACAACAACAACAACTCGGTAGGCCCGGGTTCGATTCCCGCCACTTCCAAAACTGCCGCCGTGTTCACGCGGAGTACGATCACGATAAACATGTGGATCCGGAAGTCCTTCCGAGAGGTTGGTGGTAGGGGAAGGAGGGTACGGTCCCTGTGGATGCCTCTCCCACTGGGTTCCGTTCTAAATTGGGTAAATAAAAAGAATGTTATGGAGATAGTCGCTGGGGGCGAAGAAGCCCAGTGGTTAGCGCGCGGGAATTGCACTCAGTAGGCCCGGGTTCGATTCCCAAAATTGCCGCCGTGTTTACGCGGAGTACGATCACGTTAAACATGTGGGTCCGTGAGTCCTTCCGAGAAGTTGGTGGTAGGGGAAGGAGGGTACGGTCTAAATTGGATGAATAAAAAGAAAGTTATGGAGATTGTCGCGTAGGGCAAAGTAGCCCAGTGGTTAGCGCGCGGGAATTTCACTCGGTAGGCCCGGGTTCGATTCCCGCCATTGCCAAAACTGCAGCCGTGTTCACGCGGAGTACGATCACGTTAAACGTGTGGGACTGCAAGTCCTTCCGAGAGGTTTGTGGTAGGGGAAGGAGGGTACGGTCTCTTTGGATGCCTCCCCCATTGGGTTCCGGTCTAAATTGTGTGGCACTTCCTGGCCTTCCAAGCAGTTACCTTACACCTTTCTGGTAGGTCGCGCCAACGAGTTTGCCACGGTCAGAATTTTCAAGGGTAGCGAACAGGCTGGTCGCCAAAGGCGGCTAGTCTTCTATATAATAAAAGGCAATGTCTGTGTGTGTGTGTGTCTTATACACTATACGTTTCGCGACCGCGCGTCGGAGAGTTATGAAATTTGGCAATCGGAGACCCTGGGGGGTGAGAAGGGGACACGTGAAAACCGATTTTCAAAATTCTAATTATTTTTTTATTTATTTAATGTTTTATGCGATTTCGACCTTTTTGCCCTTTTTTCTCCACGATCCAGACGTCGTAGAAAAAAACAACTCACACCATCGGAAAGAGCAGACAATTGCGAGTAAAAATATATCAATTTCAAATCTCCATTTCGATTTCTAATATTTTTTAAAGATTTTAAAACAAAAGTCACTTTTGGCTCAAAAAAACGATTTTTGGTTTTTAAATTCTCGCATAGTAAAAAGTACTCATAATTTCGACTAATAATTTACATTTTTAGAAAGCTGAAATATCTGGCATTCTTACAAGTCTAATCTGGTCCAGAAATAATGAAAATTGCCTTCAGGATCGCAATTTTAAAGACGTCATGATTTTAAATTTCTCGGCGTTCCGTTCGTTTCTCCCCCGCTGAAGCAGGGAAGGTGGTGGGTGGGGACGTCAAGGTGGAGGTGACGTCACGGTTCTGTATATGCATAGCGATGGGTGGGACAATAAGAAACCGAATTAGTTTTTACTTTCCGTTTCCCGCGCTTCCGATTTTAAATGAAATAAGAGCTTAACATATGCACTGTAGAAATTATTATATTTATATTTTAAATGATGGAACGATATGGATTTTTTAAATGGATATTTAAATTTTATGGATATTTTAAATGATGGAACGATGGATATTTTAATTTTATGGATATTTTAAATGATGGAACGATGGATATTTAAATTTTATGGATATTTTAAATGATGGAACAATGGAATGAGGATGATGGAATTAAGAGCTTAGAGAGCATATGGTCATTTTAAATTGTAAATTAGCGCGCGGGAAGTTAGCGGTAGGCCCGGGTACGATTCCCGCCACTGCCAAAACTGCCGAAGTGTTCACGCGGAATACGATCACGTTAAACATGTGGGCCCGTAAGTCCTTCCGAGAGGTTGGTGGTAGGGGAAGGAGGGTACGGTCCCTGTGGATGCCTCCTTCACAGGGTTCCCGTCTAAATTGGGTGAATATAAAGAAAGTTGCGGAGGGCGAGGCAGCCCAGTGGTTAGCGCTCAGGAATTGCACTCGGTAGGCCCGGGTTCGATTCCCGCCACTTCCAAAACTGCCGCCGTGTTCACGCGGAGTACGATCACGATAAACATGTGGGTCCGGAAGTTATTCCGAGAGGTTGATGGTAGGGGAAGGAGGGTACGGTCCCTGTGGATGCCTCCCTCACAGGGTTCCCGTCTAAATTGGGTGAATATAAAGAAAGTTGCGGAGGGCGAGGCAGCCCAGTGGTTAGCGCTCAGGAATTGCACTCGGTAGGCCCGGGTTCGATTCCCGCCACTTCCAAAACTGCCGCCGTGTTCACGCGGAGTACGATCACGATAAACATGTGGGTCCGGAAGTCCTTCCGAGAGGTTGGTGGTAGGGGAAGGAGGGTACGGTCCCTGTGGATGCCTCCCTCACAGGGTTCCCGTCTAAATTGGGTGAATATAAAGAAAGTTGCGGAGGGCGAGGCAGCCCAGTGGTTAGCGCTCAGGAATTGCACTCTATAGGCCCGGGTTCGATTCCCGCCACTTCCAAAACTGCCGCCGTGTTCACGCGGAGTACGATCACGATAAACATGTGGGTCCGGAAGTCCTTCCGAGAGGTTGGTGGTAGGGGAAGGAGGGTACGGTCCCTGTGGATGCCTCCCTCACAGGGTTCCCGTCTAAATATGTGAATATAAAGAAAGTTGCGGAGGGCGAGGCAGCCCAGTGGTTAGCGCTCAGGAATTGCACTCGGTAGGCCCGGGTTCGATTCCCGCCACTTCCAAAACTGCCGCCGTGTTCACGCGGAGTACGATCACGATAAACATGTGGGTCCGGAAGTCCTTCCGAGAGGTTGGTGGTAGGGGAAGGAGGGTACGGTCCCTGTGGATGCCTCTCCCACTGGGTTCCGTTCTAAATTGGGTAAATAAAAAGAATGTTATGGAGATAGTCGCTGGGGGCGAAGAAGCCCAGTGGTTAGCGCGCGGGAATTGCACTCAGTAGGCCCGGGTTCGATTCCCAAAATTGCCGCCGTGTTTACGCGGAGTACGATCACGTTAAACATGTGGGTCCGTGAGTCCTTCCGAGAAGTTGGTGGTAGGGGAAGGAGGGTACGGTCTAAATTGGATGAATAAAAAGAAAGTTATGGAGATTGTCGCGTAGGGCAAAGTAGCCCAATGGTTAGCGCGCGGAAATTGCACTCGGTAGGCCCGGGTTCGATTCCCAAAATTGCCGCCGTGTTTACGCGGAGTACGATCACGTTAAACATGTGGGTCCGTGAGTCCTTCCGAGAAGTTGGTGGTAGGGGAAGGAGGGTACTGTCTAAATTGGATGAATAAAAAGAAAGTTATGGAGATTGTCGCGTAGGGCAAAGTAGCCCAATGGTTAGCGCGCGGAAATTGCACTCGGTAGGCCCGGGTTCGATTCCCAAAATTGCCGCCGTGTTTACGCGGAGTACGATCACGTTAAACATGTGGGTCTGTAAGTCCTTCCGAGAGGTTGGTGGTAGGGGAAGAAGGGTACGGTCCCTGTGGATGCTTCTCCCACTTGGTTCCGGTCTAAATTGGGTGAATAAAAAGAAAGTTATGAAGAATATCGCGGAGGGTGAAGTACCCCAGTGGTTAGTGCGCGGGATTTGCACTTGGTAGGCCCGGGTTCGATTCCCAAAATTGCCGAATAAAAATAAAGTTATGGAGATTGTCGCGGATGGCACGGTAGCCCAGTGGTTAGCGCGCGGGAATTTCACTCGGTAGGCCCGGGTTCGATTCCCGCCATTGCCAAAACTGCAGCCGTGTTCACGCGGAGTACGATCACGTTAAACGTGTGGGACTGCAAGTCCTTCCGAGAGGTTTGTGGTAGGGGAAGGAGGGTACGGTCTCTTTGGATCCACGACCCAGACCGTGCCCCTTGCCAACGGGGGCTTAAAGGGTTTTTAAGCACGGCCGGGAAAAGGTGTACACCCCAACACAAACCAGGACCACGGGCCACCCCGCCCCACCGGACAGAGGAAACCGCCGAACCCCACCACACAGCGAGCAAACAGCCCAGGACGCCAGGGGGACAACAGGCCAACGCCCATCAGGCGAGGCCAGACGCCACCAGTCCCGGAGAAGTGCCCCGACGAGGACGACCGAAACCCCCACCAGCAGGCCAGGGACCCGCCCGCAAAGGGACCAACCAGGCAACGCGCGCCACCGACAAAACGGCGACGCCCACCGCCCACAGAATATTTATTTATTTATTAATTTTTTTTTTTTTTTTTTTTTTTTCTCAAAAACAACCGGCCAAGGTGGTTACATGGCTGACAAAAACTCTCGCACCAATTGGCGAGGAAGGATTTTACAAAATCCGCTACAATTAGCGGAACAACATAAATACAAACAAGAATAATTAAAACAAAACCCGCAAGATTGCGGTGGAACAAAGGGAATAGTGAAATAATGATGAGGATTGCCTACCGTCCTTTCCAGGACCAAAAGTTTTTTCCCACTCCCTTGCCATAAAATAATACATTATTTTACAGTTTAAATACATTGAGTTACCGTTTTTAGGACACATTTCACATAAATATAAAATAATTATCAGTCTATATACAATTATTTACAAAAATTTGAATATTTTTTTCATTTGCTCCACTATGATACAATATTACAATTTCTCCAATATATATATACATATTTTCAGTCATTTATATATATCTACAATAACTTTATATTCATATTTAACTGTTATTTTACTTTTATATACATATTTATACAAATTTATTTACAACCATATGCACTTTTATATCCAATGATTTTGAAATTGAACCGACGATGTGCACACCAACAAATTCTAACTAATAAAAACAGTTAGTTAGAATAAGTAATATTCCAACTAATAAAAACAGATTGACATAAAATATAAATGGCTATCCACGGTTCCAAAATCAGAATGGTATGTTTAGCTAATTATTCGTCTTCACAGATTCCTTTAGATACCAGAATACATTCTTTTACACGAGCTGTGGACGAGGAACTAGCCACTACCCTATCAAACCATAGGGCCCGCCCTCCAGCCGAGGGCCTCCCAAGATGCCACCTGAGGGTCAGCGGGCAGTCAAAGACGTAGTGGTCTGCGTCCCCCACCGACCCACAGGTGCAAAGAGGCGAGGGTTTTATCTTAAACCTATTCAGGTAGGCCATAAAAGGACCATGCCCTGTACAGAAGTATATCAAAAATTTATTCACTACCTGTCGAGCAAGATTAGGAACGGGACAAAAGGAACGGGCCCGTAAGCCACCGTCCCACGAGTCACCAAGAGTCCGCCATCTCCCCACCACCTCCGACCTAACAAAGCCGGCCAGGAGGGAGTAGGGGGCAGGGACATCCAGTGGCTCGCCGGACCTAGCCGCGATCTTCGCGTTATCGTCTGCCTCCTCGTTACCGGCAATACCTATGTGGGCCTTTACCCAACGAAGGGAAACCAAATCCTTACACCCAAACAGATTATTCCGTACGTGTGAAAGCAATGCAGAGCGACTGCGGGACGAGCACAGCGCGGCAATAGAGGAAGCGCTATCAGTGTAAATAATTGTAGGAACACCAGCTTCGAGAGCCCAGCTACCAGCAAAGTTAATGGCATGAAGTTCAGCTTGGAAAACTGAGTTAAAATCATTTAGCTTATACCTGCTTACGTGGGTCAAGATATTATCAATATATACACAAAAAGCGAAACCCACCTCCCCGTCGATTTTCGACCCGTCAGTAAAAATACAACACCGGGGAGCCTCCCCAGCACCCTCTAAAACCAAGACCCTTCGGTCCGGGGGTAGAGAGCCCGAGGCGACCCGGTTGTCGAATCTCGCCGGGGAAGGTAGTAAGGGATTGGTAAACAAATTGGTCCTCCTCTTCCAGAAATAAAATTTCTTATGGCTAGCCTCCAGGACTGCCTGAATGGGTGGGATGCCGAGGAGAAGGAACAAAGCAACGTAGGGAGAGGTCCGGTACGCGCCGGAGATCCGCAGCAGGAACGGACGCTGCAAGCAGCGGAGCCTTAGGCCCTGCGCTCTGGTCAGGGCCCCTGCCCATACTCCGGCGCAGAAGCAAACAACCTTCTCCACTACGGCCGAGTACCACCTCTTAAGCATTCTCCTATCGGCACCCCATCCAGACCCGGCGACCTTCGCAAAACCGCTAGCCATAGAAACACATTTGTTAAAAAGAAACTTGATATGAGGAGACCAGGACAATTTTGAATCAATTATAACTCCCAGGTAGCAAAGCTCCCGAACCACAGAAATAGTGCGGCCATCTAGTTTAAAGATAGGGTTCCGTGCAAGGACACCCCTAGAGGCCACCACCAGCGCACGGGACTTCTCGACGGAGACCAGTAGGCGCCTCTTCCCGAGAAAGTCAGAGACAGAAGCCAGGATACGGTTCATGCTCCTCTCCAGGTCTCGCCGCACTCGCCCGGTAGCAATTACCGCGAGATCATCGGCAAAGGCCTGAAGGAAGCAGTCTCCGCCTCCCAGCTCCAGCACCTGGTTAAAATATAAGTTCCATAAGAAGGGAGCCAGAATGGAGCCCTGAGGGCATCCCATGCTGACCCCCTTCGAACGAATAAAATTCCCCTCAACAAAGCTAACGGTACGGTGCGAAAGATAGGAATAGATAAAACCCCGAAAGGGGGGCGGAACACCAAGGTCATCCAAAACATCCTGAAGAATGGTCCAATTTAAATTATCGAAAGCCGCTCTTATATCCAAAAGAACCACGGCGCTGTGCTCAGTCCCACGGGAAGCCCTCAACCGGTCCACCAAATTCAGGCAGGCGTCTTCTGTACTCAAAAGCTCCCGGAACCCAAACTGGGCGGGATGAAGAATGTTATTTTTAAAAACCCAAAAGTTCATTTTATTCATGAAGACGCGCTCAATTATCTTCCCCAGAGTGGGCAGCAGGCATATAGGGCGGTACGACCCGCATAACCCAGGATTCCGTCCCTCCTTTCTGAGGAAGATAACCCGCGCCCGTCTCAAAGACCTAGGAAAATATGCGAAAGAAAGGCAGAAATTCACAAATTTTGTAAAAAAGGGTAAGTCTAAGAGGAAGAGATTTTTCCATACATCGTAATTTAGGTTGTCGAGACCCGGGGCCTTGCCCCCTTTTAAATTTTTAATAACCGCCAGAATTTCAGATTTCTCAACAGTAATTTCTGGAAAAATACCGGGAACCACCGGGAACTCCGTAAACAAGGGATCGTCTGGGAAACAATGATCAAGCAACCGGGCAATTTTGTCTCCGTAAGAGAGACCTGGTTCATCGTCAAATTGGAGAAGAAGACCAGGACTCCGGGGGAGTTTCCCTAGAGCCACTCTAAAGGTAGTCCCGAAAAGTTTCTCGCACCGTGTACAAAAATTCTTCCATCCCTCATTTTTGGATCGATTAATCATGAAGCGATACTGTGATCTATTCTTTCTGTATTTAGTTAGTACAGGACCAATAATGTCCGGGCCAACCCCCGAATTTCTCAAGGAACGCAACCTCCGCGAGAGGGCAGACACATAATTACGCTTAGCCGCCAGTTCACCCGTCCACCATGTAAACTTTCTATCCCTTGTCTTCTTCATTTTTCGCAGGGAGAGTGAGGCACAACTCTCTACTTCCCCGCACAACTTTTCGGTAAATAGATCCAGAGAATTTGTATCAACTACTTTATTTAATATGTCATTGAGAGCAGTTTTACGTTTTTTAAATTTGTATAACAGTTTTCCGACGCCATATCTAGTTTTAAAAAGGAAATCTCCGGAGAGACTGCATTGTACCCCAACAATAAAACTTATAAATTTATGGTCACTTAAAGACTCTTGGTTTAGAACCTTCCAGTCGGATATCCAAGATAAGATAGGAGAACCCACGATCGTCAGGTCAGGCCACCCAATGCCCGAATGGGAATCAAAGGTGGGGCCGTACCCGACGTCGTTACAAATAACAAGGTCGTTCTCAACGCAGAACTCACCCACCCGTCTGCCGCGACAGTCCTCCAAGTTATACCCCCAAAGCCTAGACCTAGCATTGAAATCGCCTCCCATGACGACATCCAGCTCATCAAAAGGAAACCCGGAAAACTCATCTATTTGTGAGTCGATGTCGCCATGAGGGCGAAAATAAGTACTAGAAAAACAGATCGATTTGTCACCACTCACTAGAACGTCAACAAAAACAGAGGACAGAGTGTTAAATTTAAATTGATAATTTAAGGAAGAATTTAAAATCATAATGAGAGCGCCAAACGATTTAGAACAAAACTGAACTGAACCAGGAGGGGGGGAAGGAACCTTGCCGCCGGAGAGGGGAGGGTCTTGAATTAAAACTAGATCGAAATTGCCCTCAAAGGCTGTCAACATCGTATGACTAAAGGCGGCAGGGGAGTGGTTAACGTTGATCTGTAATAGTCTAAGACCCATAATCTGTAGATCTAGCTATCAGCCCGATATGGCGTTTGAATACTGGGCAGTCCTCATCAAGACAAGAATGTTTTATGTTATATCTGGTACGTGATTCCTGATTACTTAAAATACAATTTATACAAGTGGGGGGCTTTTTACAAGCCCCGGAGTGGATTTCCGTACAGTGGAGACAACATGCTTTTTCCAGGCACTTCGAGGTGGTATGGCCTATTCTCCCACATTTCCTGCAATGCCTTACACTCAAAAACTCCCTGATCTTGGCCCTCATCCAATCCAGTTGTAAAGAACCCGTCTCCATGATACCACGAAAAATATCGGGATTGAGACTGAGCACCCAGTGCATCCCGGATTTACCCCGAATACTAAAATCTACCGTGAAATTGGTGTCAGTAAGTGCCGGGTTGAGTCTTACCAGTGAGTTCTTTACCTCTTCTCTGGACAAGTCTTTGTCCAAATTGACCACAATAATTCGTGGATGCCTTCTCCTGGGTCGGAAAACTTCGAACTTTTCGGTAACCTCCGGTATGGCCTCTAGCTTATTTTTAATTTCATCCAGATCTGAACTACGGTGGGCCTCAATTGCCAGACCACCCCTTGCAATCTGTTTTACTGCTCCGACACGTATATCACTCCCCACCAGGGAGACCGCCGAGCAAACCATCTTCCTGTTCTCCTCGAACTTCCCCTCAACCTTGGGTTTCACAATCAAGACGCCTGGACGAGGTCCAGGGAAGGCAGCGTAGGACGAGTGAATACCCCTAGCAAGGGTTCCAGCATAGTCTTGAGATCCGGGGGCAACTGCACCCCGCACAGCAGAGTCCTTTAGGGCCTGGCCCACATCAAGGAGGGTGGATTTAAGCTCCCCGCAGAAGGAGTCGAATAGTCTCTCACTCTCTCCGAGCTGTCCCTTCAAAGTAGCAATTTCCAACTTTTGATCCTGTATTATGGTATCCTTTACCAAATCATCACCCGTTGGACGAATGACCCGGGGAGGAGATCCAGGTGACTGTCTCAAGCTAATAGTGATTTCCTTTTTCAACTTTTCAATTACTCTCGTTTTTTGAATTAGTTGACCCTCCAAAACCGCTATATTCGATTTTAACTCCTCAACCTCCTGGCCCGTCGGAAAACCGCCGCCATGAGTGTAGAGTTTTTCCTTAAGCGCCTCAAAATCTCTCTGGGATGCCGCCAACTCATCTACCCTAGATAGGTTTTCACTTTTCAAAGAGATAACTTCCCTTCTACAATTTTCCAGTTCTGTAACGGTTTCATTGAAGGTCACGTAACTCATTCTCTTATTAGCTTCTGTCCGACTTTTCTCGACCTCTATCTCCAACTCCAACTGTTTTTTTACTAAGGCTGCATTAGTGATGTCATAATCATCCAACTTACTTTTCAACAATCCAATCTCCACGTCCTTTTCCTCCATAAGGATAAAGAGTTCTTTTTTCGAACTTTTCAATTGCTCAATCTCTACCTCTTTTTCTTCCATAAGGACAAGGAGTTCATTATTTTTGCATTTTAACTCGTCTATGGAGGTAGTCAATTTAAGACTAAGATCCAAGTCCTCCATAGTGGATGCAGGATCCTCATATTCCGTGAGTTTCTCCCTCAGCTGGGTAATTTCCCTGTTGAGGTTAACAACACTCTCGACCAGGGGAGTACAAAAAATAGTAGCTATGGCATCCCTCCTTTCATTTCCCAATCTCCTTTCCCTGAAAGTGTAGCAATGGGATTTTAGTTCATCCAACTTTACAAAAGCCTCCCGAATAGACGGGGAGTCGATATCCAAGTTCTCCAAATATTCAAACAGTTTATCCATGGTTAGATCAGTGACTGTTTATCTCAATGCCTGATAATACTCTCTTATATAAAATCCTCAACTTAAGATCAAAAGTTATTTATACAGTTTTAACACAGTTTTCATGTACTGAATACACCAAAAGTAATCGCTAGAATTATATCTACAGAGTAACCATATTTAAATATATAAAAACAATTACTAAATGATCTATTAATTTCATATAATTTAAACAATTTGGGAATTTTACACAGTATACTATTCAACTATATCTAATATTGAACTCACCCAATTACCAAGAAGTAAAGAGTTTGTGTAGTTACCGCTATAAGTCTCTAGGCAAATATCAAGTATGACGACAAGTCCAGCATCCGACGTCAGCACCAGAAAGTACAAGGAAAGTTCACAGCCTGAAGTCTCCTGTCTCCACCACAGCTCACTGAGATCCAAGGCACCAAAGTCAAACAATCCCAAGAAACGGTTGCCAAGGAAGACGTCACCACGGGAACAAATGGAAGAGCAAACGGAAGTCCGCAATATCTCCACAGAAGTACGTAATACAAAGCACAAAAGCCACGATAGTTCCGGGAGATAACGTAAGGGCAAAAGCAAAGAAGATCCACAAGGATGAAGGACACCAGTTCCCCTGTCACTGCACCTAGAGCCAAGGCACTGCCACCGGAGGATACAGAAGTAAACAAAGTATTAACGACATCAGCACTGAGGATGCTCCGGAGAAGATGACGTAGTCACAATGTCGAAGGGACACTCCAAAAGTTATTAAATAATTAATAAATGTAAATATTCAGTTATAAGTCTCCCGTCAGCGAGAACCTTCTAGATGTACCAGTATCTGTTTCTATAATTAATTTCAGATTTTTAAGGCCATCCAATAAAGAAGTATAAAGAAGTCAGGACCGCAGAAAACCAATGTTTTATCAATAAAATCTATATCCGTCTTCCAATCCAGGTGACAGTCTCAACAATTATAGCAAATAATATTTCTGAATTAATGAGAACATTCTCGAACAGCAAGTCCCAGGGGGTCGTAAGCAGCAAGGGGTTCTAATCTCAAAATTCCCCGAGAAAAATCCAGAAATCGGTACCTCCAACAGTATGGAGGTTCAGAATGGCTTCCAATATAAAGGCTCAGATGAAGCAAAATTCAAAATATTTTTTAATTAAATTACTAATAAATATTAAGACACCAAAACTTGATAGTATGTTCTATATCACTCTATAGTATTAAATTAAATATTTCCTTATTTTTAACTCTTATAGAATATAAGTTATTCAAAAATTAGGGCCGCAGAAAATCACTTTTATGCTTCTCTATCCTAATCTATATAGCTATATCCACTATATCTCATACCATATATAGTACATAATATTTCTCTATTTATCATATATTAGTTAGCAATATACACCTTATAAAAGCCAAGTAGTAAAGGTTCCAAACTTCGAAAAATTTGAAGAAAAATATCAATGTTATCTAATTACGCAATATAGCCGCCATTGCTGAGATTTAACATTATATACGGAATTCACTTAACATTACGTCCAGAACAGCCTTTAAAACGTCTGATATATACCTTTATAATAGCACTTGTTGATCACCAGCTATATCGAAGTATTCCACTTTGCACAAGGTATCCTTTAATAGTACTTTGCATTCACAACACCAACTGTAACACGCATAATCTATATTCCTTTAAGAGCTCATGAAAACAACACCTTCACAAGGCCGCCATTCTGTCGGGGTCTTTTTGGATGCCTCCCCCATTGGGTTCCGGTCTAAATTGTGTGGCACTTCCTGGCCTTCCAAGCAGTTACCTTACA
Organism: Amaurobius ferox; assembly: GCA_951213105.1. NCBI lineage: Eukaryota > Metazoa > Arthropoda > Arachnida > Araneae > Amaurobiidae > Amaurobius > Amaurobius ferox. The sequence continues at coordinate 156,375,453 of OX578142.1, forward strand.
CCTTTCTGGTAGGTCGCGCCAACGAGTTTGCCACGGTCAGAATTTTCAAGGGTAGCGAACAGGCTGGTCGCCAAAGGCGGCTAGTCTTCTATATAATAAAAGGCAATGTCTGTGTGTGTGTGTGTCTTATACACTATACGTTTCGCGACCGCGCGTCGGAGAGTTATGAAATTTGGCAATCGGAGACCCTGGGGGGTGAGAAGGGGACACGTGAAAACCGATTTTCAAAATTCTAATTATTTTTTTATTTATTTAATGTTTTATGTGATTTCGACATTTTTGCCCTTTTTTCTCCACGATCCAGACGTCGTAGAAAAAAACAACTCACACCATCGGAAAGAGCAGACAATTGCGAGTAAAAATATATCAATTTCAAATCTCCATTTCGATTTCTAATATTTTTTAAAGATTTTAAAACAAAAGTCACTTTTGGCTCAAAAAAACGATTTTTGGTTTTTAAATTCTCGCATAGTAAAAAGTACTCATAATTTCGACTAATAATTTACATTTTTAGAAAGCTGAAATATCTGGCATTCTTACAAGTCTAATCTGGTCCAGAAATAATGAAAATTGCCTTCAGGATCGCAATTTTAAAGACGTCATGATTTTAAATTTCTCGGCGTTCCGTTCGTTTCTCCCCCGCTGAAGCAGGGAAGGTGGTGGGTGGGGACGTCAAGGTGGAGGTGACGTCACGGTTCTGTATATGCATAGCGATGGGTGGGACAATAAGAAACCGAATTAGTTTTTACTTTCCGTTTCCCGCGCTTCCGATTTTAAATGAAATAAGAGCTTAACATATGCACTGTAGAAATTATTATATTTATATTTTAAATGATGGAACGATATGGATTTTTTAAATGGATATTTTAATTTTATGGATATTTTAAATGATGGAACGATGGATATTTTAATTTTATGGATATTTTAAATGATGGAACGATGGATATTTAAATTTTATGGATATTTTAAATGATGGAACAATGGAATGAGGATGATGGAATTAAGAGCTTAGAGAGCATATGGTCATTTTAAATTGTAAATTAGCGCGCGGGAAGTTAGCGGTAGGCCCGGGTACGATTCCCGCCACTGCCAAAACTGCCGAAGTGTTCACGCGGAATACGATCACGTTAAACATGTGGGCCCGTAAGTCCTTCCGAGAGGTTGGTGGTAGGGGAAGGAGGGTACGGTCCCTGTGGATGCCTCCTTCACAGGGTTCCCGTCTAAATTGGGTGAATATAAAGAAAGTTGCGGAGGGCGAGGCAGCCCAGTGGTTAGCGCTCAGGAATTGCACTCGGTAGGCCCGGGTTCGATTCCCGCCACTTCCAAAACTGCCGCCGTGTTCACGCGGAGTACGATCACGATAAACATGTGGGTCCGGAAGTTATTCCGAGAGGTTGGTGGTAGGGGAAGGAGGGTACGGTCCCTGTGGATGCCTCCCTCACAGGGTTCCCGTCTAAATTGGGTGAATATAAAGAAAGTTGCGGAGGGCGAGGCAGCCCAGTGGTTAGCGCTCAGGAATTGCACTCGGTAGGCCCGGGTTCGATTCCCGCCACTTCCAAAACTGCCGCCGTGTTCACGCGGAGTACGATCACGATAAACATGTGGATCCGGAAGTCCTTCCGAGAGGTTGGTGGTAGGGGAAGGAGGGTACGGTCCCTGTGGATGCCTCCCTCACAGGGTTCCCGTCTAAATTGGGTGAATATAAAGAAAGTTGCGGAGGGCGAGGCAGCCCAGTGGTTAGCGCTCAGGAATTGCACTCTATAGGCCCGGGTTCGATTCCCGCCACTTCCAAAACTGCCGCCGTGTTCACGCGGAGTACGATCACGATAAACATGTGGGTCCGGAAGTCCTTCCGAGAGGTTGGTGGTAGGGGAAGGAGGGTACGGTCCCTGTGGATGCCTCCCTCACAGGGTTCCCGTCTAAATATGTGAATATAAAGAAAGTTGCGGAGGGCGAGGCAGCCCAGTGGTTAGCGCTCAGGAATTGCACTCGGTAGGCCCGGGTTCGATTCCCGCCACTTCCAAAACTGCCGCCGTGTTCACGCGGAGTACGATCACGATAAACATGTGGGTCCGGAAGTCCTTCCGAGAGGTTGGTGGTAGGGGAAGGAGGGTACGGTCCCTGTGGATGCCTCTCCCACTGGGTTCCGTTCTAAATTGGGTAAATAAAAAGAATGTTATGGAGATAGTCGCTGGGGGCGAAGAAGCCCAGTGGTTAGCGCGCGGGAATTGCACTCAGTAGGCCCGGGTTCGATTCCCAAAATTGCCGCCGTGTTTACGCGGAGTACGATCACGTTAAACATGTGGGTCCGTGAGTCCTTCCGAGAAGTTGGTGGTAGGGGAAGGAGGGTACGGTCTAAATTGGATGAATAAAAAGAAAGTTATGGAGATTGTCGCGTAGGGCAAAGTAGCCCAATGGTTAGCGCGCGGAAATTGCACTCGGTAGGCCCGGGTTCGATTCCCAAAATTGCCGCCGTGTTTACGCGGAGTACGATCACGTTAAACATGTGGGTCTGTAAGTCCTTCCGAGAGGTTGGTGGTAGGGGAAGAAGGGTACGGTCCCTGTGGATGCTTCTCCCACTTGGTTCCGGTCTAAATTGGGTGAATAAAAAGAAAGTTATGAAGAATATCGCGGAGGGTGAAGTACCCCAGTGGTTAGTGCGCGGGATTTGCACTTGGTAGGCCCGGGTTCGATTCCCAAAATTGCCGAGTAAAAATAAAGTTATGGAGATTGTCGCGGATGGCACGGTAGCCCAGTGGTTAGCGCGCGGGAATTTCACTCGGTAGGCCCGGGTTCGATTCCCGCCATTGCCAAAACTGCAGCCGTGTTCACGCGGAGTACGATCACGTTAAACGTGTGGGACTGCAAGTCCTTCCGAGAGGTTTGTGGTAGGGGAAGGAGGGTACGGTCTCTTTGGATCCACGACCCAGACCGTGCCCCTTGCCAACGGGGGCTTAAAGGGTTTTTAAGCACGGCCGGGAAAATGGATGCCTCCCCCATTGGGTTCCGGTCTAAATTGTGTGGCACTTCCTGGCCTTCCAAGCAGTTACCTTACACCTTTCTGGTAGGTCGCGCCAACGAGTTTGCCACGGTCAGAATTTTCAAGGGTAGCGAACAGGCTGGTCGCCAAAGGCGGCTAGTCTTCTATATAATAAAAGGCAATGTCTGTGTGTCTTATACACTATACGTTTCGCGACCGCGCGTCGGAGAGTTATGAAATTTGGCAATCGGAGACCCTGGGGGGTGAGAAGGGGACACGTGAAAACCGATTTTCAAAATTCTAATTATTTTTTTATTTATTTAATGTTTTATGCGATTTCGACCTTTTTGCCCTTTTTTCTCCACGATCCAGACGTCGTAGAAAAAAACAACTCACACCATCGGAAAGAGCAGACAATTGCGAGTAAAAATATATCAATTTCAAATCTCCATTTCGATTTCTAATATTTTTTAAAGATTTTAAAACAAAAGTCACTTTTGGCTCAAAAAAACGATTTTTGGTTTTTAAATTCTCGCATAGTAAAAAGTACTCATAATTTCGACTAATAATTTACATTTTTAGAAAGCTGAAATATCTGGCATTCTTACAAGTCTAATCTGGTCCAGAAATAATGAAAATTGCCTTCAGGATCGCAATTTTAAAGACGTCATGATTTTAAATTTCTCGGCGTTCCGTTCGTTTCTCCCCCGCTGAAGCAGGGAAGGTGGTTGGTGGGGACGTCAAGGTGGAGGTGACGTCACGGTTCTGTATATGCATAGCGATGGGTGGGACAATAAGAAACCGAATTAGTTTTTACTTTCCGTTTCCCGCGCTTCCGATTTTAAATGAAATAAGAGCTTAACATATGCACTGTAGAAATTATTATATTTATATTTTAAATGATGGAACGATATGGATTTTTTAAATGGATATTTTAATTTTATGGATATTTTAAATGATGGAACGATGGATATTTTAATTTTATGGATATTTTAAATGATGGAACGATGGATATTTAAATTTTATGGATATTTTAAATGATAGAACAATGGAATGAGGATGATGGAATTAAGAGCTTAGAGAGCATATGGTCATTTTAAATTGTAAATTAGCGCGCGGGAAGTTAGCGGTAGGCCCGGGTACGATTCCCGCCACTGCCAAAACTGCCGAAGTGTTCACGCGGAATACGATCACGTTAAACATGTGGGCCCGTAAGTCCTTCCGAGAGGTTGGTGGTAGGGGAAGGAGGGTACGGTCCCTGTGGATGCCTCCTTCACAGGGTTCCCGTCTAAATTGGGTGAATATAAAGAAAGTTGCGGAGGGCGAGGCAGCCCAGTGGTTAGCGCTCAGGAATTGCACTCGGTAGGCCCGGGTTCGATTCCCGCCACTTCCAAAACTGCCGCCGTGTTCACGCGGAGTACGATCACGATAAACATGTGGGTCCGGAAGTTATTCCGAGAGGTTGGTGGTAGGGGAAGGAGGGTACGGTCCCTGTGGATGCCTCCCTCACAGGGTTCCCGTCTAAATTGGGTGAATATAAAGAAAGTTGCGGAGGGCGAGGCAGCCCAGTGGTTAGCGCTCAGGAATTGCACTCGGTAGGCCCGGGTTCGATTCCCGCCACTTCCAAAACTGCCGCCGTGTTCACGCGGAGTACGATCACGATAAACATGTGGGTCCGGAAGTCCTTCCGAGAGGTTGGTGGTAGGGGAAGGAGGGTACGGTCCCTGTGGATGCCTCCCTCACAGGGTTCCCGTCTAAATATGTGAATATAAAGAAAGTTGCGGAGGGCGAGGCAGCCCAGTGGTTAGCGCTCAGGAATTGCACTCGGTAGGCCCGGGTTCGATTCCCGCCACTTCCAAAACTGCCGCCGTGTTCACGCGGAGTACGATCACGATAAACATGTGGGTCCGGAAGTCCTTCCGAGAGGTTGGTGGTAGGGGAAGGAGGGTACGGTCCCTGTGGATGCCTCTCCCACTGGGTTCCGTTCTAAATTGGGTAAATAAAAAGAATGTTATGGAGATAGTCGCTGGGGGCGAAGAAGCCCAGTGGTTAGCGCGCGGGAATTGCACTCAGTAGGCCCGGGTTCGATTCCCAAAATTGCCGCCGTGTTTACGCGGAGTACGATCACGTTAAACATGTGGGTCCGTGAGTCCTTCCGAGAAGTTGGTGGTAGGGGAAGGAGGGTACGGTCTAAATTGGATGAATAAAAAGAAAGTTATGGAGATTGTCGCGTAGGGCAAAGTAGCCCAATGGTTAGCGCGCGGAAATTGCACTCGGTAGGCCCGGGTTCGATTCCCAAAATTGCCGCCGTGTTTACGCGGAGTACGATCACGTTAAACATGTGGGTCCGTGAGTCCTTCCGAGAAGTTGGTGGTAGGGGAAGGAGGGTACGGTCTAAATTGGATGAATAAAAAGAAAGTTATGGAGATTGTCGCGTAGGGCAAAGTAGCCCAATGGTTAGCGCGCGGAAATTGCACTCGGTAGGCCCGGGTTCGATTCCCAAAATTGCCGCCGTGTTTACGCGGAGTACGATCACGTTAAACATGTGGGTCTGTAAGTCCTTCCGAGAGGTTGGTGGTAGGGGAAGGAGGGTACGGTCCCTGTGGATGCCTCCCTCACAGGGTTCCCGTCTAAATATGTGAATATAAAGAAAGTTGCGGAGGGCGAGGCAGCCCAGTGGTTAGCGCTCAGGAATTGCACTCGGTAGGCCCGGGTTCGATTCCCGCCACTTCCAAAACTGCCGCCGTGTTCACGCGGAGTACGATCACGATAAACATGTGGGTCCGGAAGTCCTTCCGAGAGGTTGGTGGTAGGGGAAGGAGGGTACGGTCCCTGTGGATGCCTCTCCCACTGGGTTCCGTTCTAAATTGGGTAAATAAAAAGAATGTTATGGAGATAGTCGCTGGGGGCGAAGAAGCCCAGTGGTTAGCGCGCGGGAATTGCACTCAGTAGGCCCGGGTTCGATTCCCAAAATTGCCGCCGTGTTTACGCGGAGTACGATCACGTTAAACATGTGGGTCCGTGTGTCCTTCCGAGAAGTTGGTGGTAGGGGAAGGAGGGTACGGTCTAAATTGGATGAATAAAAAGAAAGTTATGGAGATTGTCGCGTAGGGCAAAGTAGCCCAATGGTTAGCGCGCGGAAATTGCACTCGGTAGGCCCGGGTTCGATTCCCAAAATTGCCGCCGTGTTTACGCGGAGTACGATCACGTTAAACATGTGGGTCCGTGAGTCCTTCCGAGAAGTTGGTGGTAGAGGAAGGAGGGTACGGTCTAAATTGGATGAATAAAAAGAAAGTTATGGAGATTGTCGCGTAGGGCAAAGTAGCCCAATGGTTAGCGCGCGGAAATTGCACTCGGTAGGCCCGGGTTCGATTCCCAAAATTGCCGCCGTGTTTACGCGGAGTACGATCACGTTAAACATGTGGGTCTGTAAGTCCTTCCGAGAGGTTGGTGGTAGGGGAAGAAGGGTACGGTCCCTGTGGATGCTTCTCCCACTTGGTTCCGGTCTAAATTGGGTGAATAAAAAGAAAGTTATGAAGAATATCGCGGAGGGTGAAGTACCCCAGTGGTTAGTGCGCGGGATTTGCACTTGGTAGGCCCGGGTTCGATTCCCAAAATTGCCGAATAAAAATAAAGTTATGGAGATTGTCGCGGATGGCACGGTAGCCCAGTGGTTAGCGCGCGGGAATTTCACTCGGTAGGCCCGGGTTCGATTCCCGCCATTGCCAAAACTGCAGCCGTGTTCACGCGGAGTACGATCACGTTAAACGTGTGGGACTGCAAGTCCTTCCGAGAGGTTTGTGGTAGGGGAAGGAGGGTACGGTCTCTTTGGATGCCTCCCCCATTGGGTTCCGGTCTAAATTGTGTGGCACTTCCTGGCCTTCCAAGCAGTTACCTTACACCTTTCTGGTAGGTCGCGCCAACGAGTTTGCCACGGTCAGAATTTTCAAGGGTAGCGAACAGGCTGGTCGCCAAAGGCGGCTAGTCTTCTATATAATAAAAGGCAATGTCTGTGTGTGTGTGTGTCTTATACACTATACGTTTCGCGACCGCGCGTCGGAGAGTTATGAAATTTGGCAATCGGAGACCCTGGGGGGTGAGAAGGGGACACGTGAAAACCGATTTTCAAAATTCTAATTATTTTTTTATTTATTTAATGTTTTATGTGATTTCGACATTTTTGCCCTTTTTTCTCCACGATCCAGACGTCGTAGAAAAAAACAACTCACACCATCGGAAAGAGCAGACAATTGCGAGTAAAAATATATCAATTTCAAATCTCCATTTCGATTTCTAATATTTTTTAAAGATTTTAAAACAAAAGTCACTTTTGGCTCAAAAAAACGATTTTTGGTTTTTAAATTCTCGCATAGTAAAAAGTACTCATAATTTCGACTAATAATTTACATTTTTAGAAAGCTGAAATATCTGGCATTCTTACAAGTCTAATCTGGTCCAGAAATAATGAAAATTGCCTTCAGGATCGCAATTTTAAAGACGTCATGATTTTAAATTTCTCGGCGTTCCGTTCGTTTCTCCCCCGCTGAAGCAGGGAAGGTGGTGGGTGGGGACGTCAAGGTGGAGGTGACGTCACGGTTCTGTATATGCATAGCGATGGGTGGGACAATAAGAAACCGAATTAGTTTTTACTTTCCGTTTCCCGCGCTTCCGATTTTAAATGAAATAAGAGCTTAACATATGCACTGTAGAAATTATTATATTTATATTTTAAATGATGGAACGATATGGATTTTTTAAATGGATATTTTAATTTTATGGATATTTTAAATGATGGAACGATGGATATTTTAATTTTATGGATATTTTAAATGATGGAACGATGGATATTTAAATTTTATGGATATTTTAAATGATGGAACAATGGAATGAGGATGATGGAATTAAGAGCTTAGAGAGCATATGGTCATTTTAAATTGTAAATTAGCGCGCGGGAAGTTAGCGGTAGGCCCGGGTACGATTCCCGCCACTGCCAAAACTGCCGAAGTGTTCACGCGGAATACGATCACGTTAAACATGTGGGCCCGTAAGTCCTTCCGAGAGGTTGGTGGTAGGGGAAGGAGGGTACGGTCCCTGTGGATGCCTCCTTCACAGGGTTCCCGTCTAAATTGGGTGAATATAAAGAAAGTTGCGGAGGGCGAGGCAGCCCAGTGGTTAGCGCTCAGGAATTGCACTCGGTAGGCCCGGGTTCGATTCCCGCCACTTCCAAAACTGCCGCCGTGTTCACGCGGAGTACGATCACGATAAACATGTGGGTCCGGAAGTTATTCCGAGAGGTTGGTGGTAGGGGAAGGAGGGTACGGTCCCTGTGGATGCCTCCCTCACAGGGTTCCCGTCTAAATTGGGTGAATATAAAGAAAGTTGCGGAGGGCGAGGCAGCCCAGTGGTTAGCGCTCAGGAATTGCACTCGGTAGGCCCGGGTTCGATTCCCGCCACTTCCAAAACTGCCGCCGTGTTCACGCGGAGTACGATCACGATAAACATGTGGATCCGGAAGTCCTTCCGAGAGGTTGGTGGTAGGGGAAGGAGGGTACGGTCCCTGTGGATGCCTCCCTCACAGGGTTCCCGTCTAAATTGGGTGAATATAAAGAAAGTTGCGGAGGGCGAGGCAGCCCAGTGGTTAGCGCTCAGGAATTGCACTCTATAGGCCCGGGTTCGATTCCCGCCACTTCCAAAACTGCCGCCGTGTTCACGCGGAGTACGATCACGATAAACATGTGGGTCCGGAAGTCCTTCCGAGAGGTTGGTGGTAGGGGAAGGAGGGTACGGTCCCTGTGGATGCCTCCCTCACAGGGTTCCCGTCTAAATATGTGAATATAAAGAAAGTTGCGGAGGGCGAGGCAGCCCAGTGGTTAGCGCTCAGGAATTGCACTCGGTAGGCCCGGGTTCGATTCCCGCCACTTCCAAAACTGCCGCCGTGTTCACGCGGAGTACGATCACGATAAACATGTGGGTCCGGAAGTCCTTCCGAGAGGTTGGTGGTAGGGGAAGGAGGGTACGGTCCCTGTGGATGCCTCTCCCACTGGGTTCCGTTCTAAATTGGGTAAATAAAAAGAATGTTATGGAGATAGTCGCTGGGGGCGAAGAAGCCCAGTGGTTAGCGCGCGGGAATTGCACTCAGTAGGCCCGGGTTCGATTCCCAAAATTGCCGCCGTGTTTACGCGGAGTACGATCACGTTAAACATGTGGGTCCGTGAGTCCTTCCGAGAAGTTGGTGGTAGGGGAAGGAGGGTACGGTCTAAATTGGATGAATAAAAAGAAAGTTATGGAGATTGTCGCGTAGGGCAAAGTAGCCCAATGGTTAGCGCGCGGAAATTGCACTCGGTAGGCCCGGGTTCGATTCCCAAAATTGCCGCCGTGTTTACGCGGAGTACGATCACGTTAAACATGTGGGTCTGTAAGTCCTTCCGAGAGGTTGGTGGTAGGGGAAGAAGGGTACGGTCCCTGTGGATGCTTCTCCCACTTGGTTCCGGTCTAAATTGGGTGAATAAAAAGAAAGTTATGAAGAATATCGCGGAGGGTGAAGTACCCCAGTGGTTAGTGCGCGGGATTTGCACTTGGTAGGCCCGGGTTCGATTCCCAAAATTGCCGAATAAAAATAAAGTTATGGAGATTGTCGCGGATGGCACGGTAGCCCAGTGGTTAGCGCGCGGGAATTTCACTCGGTAGGCCCGGGTTCGATTCCCGCCATTGCCAAAACTGCAGCCGTGTTCACGCGGAGTACGATCACGTTAAACGTGTGGGACTGCAAGTCCTTCCGAGAGGTTTGTGGTAGGGGAAGGAGGGTACGGTCTCTTTGGATCCACGACCCAGACCGTGCCCCTTGCCAACGGGGGCTTAAAGGGTTTTTAAGCACGGCCGGGAAAATGGATGCCTCCCCCATTGGGTTCCGGTCTAAATTGTGTGGCACTTCCTGGCCTTCCAAGCAGTTACCTTACACCTTTCTGGTAGGTCGCGCCAACGAGTTTGCCACGGTCAGAATTTTCAAGGGTAGCGAACAGGCTGGTCGCCAAAGGCGGCTAGTCTTCTATATAATAAAAGGCAATGTCTGTGTGTCTTATACACTATACGTTTCGCGACCGCGCGTCGGAGAGTTATGAAATTTGGCAATCGGAGACCCTGGGGGGTGAGAAGGGGACACGTGAAAACCGATTTTCAAAATTCTAATTATTTTTTTATTTATTTAATGTTTTATGCGATTTCGACCTTTTTGCCCTTTTTTCTCCACGATCCAGACGTCGTAGAAAAAAACAACTCACACCATCGGAAAGAGCAGACAATTGCGAGTAAAAATATATCAATTTCAAATCTCCATTTCGATTTCTAATATTTTTTAAAGATTTTAAAACAAAAGTCACTTTTGGCTCAAAAAAACGATTTTTGGTTTTTAAATTCTCGCATAGTAAAAAGTACTCATAATTTCGACTAATAATTTACATTTTTAGAAAGCTGAAATATCTGGCATTCTTACAAGTCTAATCTGGTCCAGAAATAATGAAAATTGCCTTCAGGATCGCAATTTTAAAGACGTCATGATTTTAAATTTCTCGGCGTTCCGTTCGTTTCTCCCCCGCTGAAGCAGGGAAGGTGGTTGGTGGGGACGTCAAGGTGGAGGTGACGTCACGGTTCTGTATATGCATAGCGATGGGTGGGACAATAAGAAACCGAATTAGTTTTTACTTTCCGTTTCCCGCGCTTCCGATTTTAAATGAAATAAGAGCTTAACATATGCACTGTAGAAATTATTATATTTATATTTTAAATGATGGAACGATATGGATTTTTTAAATGGATATTTTAATTTTATGGATATTTTAAATGATGGAACGATGGATATTTTAATTTTATGGATATTTTAAATGATGGAACGATGGATATTTAAATTTTATGGATATTTTAAATGATAGAACAATGGAATGAGGATGATGGAATTAAGAGCTTAGAGAGCATATGGTCATTTTAAATTGTAAATTAGCGCGCGGGAAGTTAGCGGTAGGCCCGGGTACGATTCCCGCCACTGCCAAAACTGCCGAAGTGTTCACGCGGAATACGATCACGTTAAACATGTGGGCCCGTAAGTCCTTCCGAGAGGTTGGTGGTAGGGGAAGGAGGGTACGGTCCCTGTGGATGCCTCCTTCACAGGGTTCCCGTCTAAATTGGGTGAATATAAAGAAAGTTGCGGAGGGCGAGGCAGCCCAGTGGTTAGCGCTCAGGAATTGCACTCGGTAGGCCCGGGTTCGATTCCCGCCACTTCCAAAACTGCCGCCGTGTTCACGCGGAGTACGATCACGATAAACATGTGGGTCCGGAAGTTATTCCGAGAGGTTGGTGGTAGGGGAAGGAGGGTACGGTCCCTGTGGATGCCTCCCTCACAGGGTTCCCGTCTAAATTGGGTGAATATAAAGAAAGTTGCGGAGGGCGAGGCAGCCCAGTGGTTAGCGCTCAGGAATTGCACTCGGTAGGCCCGGGTTCGATTCCCGCCACTTCCAAAACTGCCGCCGTGTTCACGCGGAGTACGATCACGATAAACATGTGGGTCCGGAAGTCCTTCCGAGAGGTTGGTGGTAGGGGAAGGAGGGTACGGTCCCTGTGGATGCCTCCCTCACAGGGTTCCCGTCTAAATATGTGAATATAAAGAAAGTTGCGGAGGGCGAGGCAGCCCAGTGGTTAGCGCTCAGGAATTGCACTCGGTAGGCCCGGGTTCGATTCCCGCCACTTCCAAAACTGCCGCCGTGTTCACGCGGAGTACGATCACGATAAACATGTGGGTCCGGAAGTCCTTCCGAGAGGTTGGTGGTAGGGGAAGGAGGGTACGGTCCCTGTGGATGCCTCTCCCACTGGGTTCCGTTCTAAATTGGGTAAATAAAAAGAATGTTATGGAGATAGTCGCTGGGGGCGAAGAAGCCCAGTGGTTAGCGCGCGGGAATTGCACTCAGTAGGCCCGGGTTCGATTCCCAAAATTGCCGCCGTGTTTACGCGGAGTACGATCACGTTAAACATGTGGGTCCGTGAGTCCTTCCGAGAAGTTGGTGGTAGGGGAAGGAGGGTACGGTCTAAATTGGATGAATAAAAAGAAAGTTATGGAGATTGTCGCGTAGGGCAAAGTAGCCCAATGGTTAGCGCGCGGAAATTGCACTCGGTAGGCCCGGGTTCGATTCCCAAAATTGCCGCCGTGTTTACGCGGAGTACGATCACGTTAAACATGTGGGTCCGTGAGTCCTTCCGAGAAGTTGGTGGTAGGGGAAGGAGGGTACGGTCTAAATTGGATGAATAAAAAGAAAGTTATGGAGATTGTCGCGTAGGGCAAAGTAGCCCAATGGTTAGCGCGCGGAAATTGCACTCGGTAGGCCCGGGTTCGATTCCCAAAATTGCCGCCGTGTTTACGCGGAGTACGATCACGTTAAACATGTGGGTCTGTAAGTCCTTCCGAGAGGTTGGTGGTAGGGGAAGGAGGGTACGGTCCCTGTGGATGCCTCCCTCACAGGGTTCCCGTCTAAATATGTGAATATAAAGAAAGTTGCGGAGGGCGAGGCAGCCCAGTGGTTAGCGCTCAGGAATTGCACTCGGTAGGCCCGGGTTCGATTCCCGCCACTTCCAAAACTGCCGCCGTGTTCACGCGGAGTACGATCACGATAAACATGTGGGTCCGGAAGTCCTTCCGAGAGGTTGGTGGTAGGGGAAGGAGGGTACGGTCCCTGTGGATGCCTCTCCCACTGGGTTCCGTTCTAAATTGGGTAAATAAAAAGAATGTTATGGAGATAGTCGCTGGGGGCGAAGAAGCCCAGTGGTTAGCGCGCGGGAATTGCACTCAGTAGGCCCGGGTTCGATTCCCAAAATTGCCGCCGTGTTTACGCGGAGTACGATCACGTTAAACATGTGGGTCCGTGTGTCCTTCCGAGAAGTTGGTGGTAGGGGAAGGAGGGTACGGTCTAAATTGGATGAATAAAAAGAAAGTTATGGAGATTGTCGCGTAGGGCAAAGTAGCCCAATGGTTAGCGCGCGGAAATTGCACTCGGTAGGCCCGGGTTCGATTCCCAAAATTGCCGCCGTGTTTACGCGGAGTACGATCACGTTAAACATGTGGGTCCGTGAGTCCTTCCGAGAAGTTGGTGGTAGAGGAAGGAGGGTACGGTCTAAATTGGATGAATAAAAAGAAAGTTATGGAGATTGTCGCGTAGGGCAAAGTAGCCCAATGGTTAGCGCGCGGAAATTGCACTCGGTAGGCCCGGGTTCGATTCCCAAAATTGCCGCCGTGTTTACGCGGAGTACGATCACGTTAAACATGTGGGTCTGTAAGTCCTTCCGAGAGGTTGGTGGTAGGGGAAGAAGGGTACGGTCCCTGTGGATGCTTCTCCCACTTGGTTCCGGTCTAAATTGGGTGAATAAAAAGAAAGTTATGAAGAATATCGCGGAGGGTGAAGTACCCCAGTGGTTAGTGCGCGGGATTTGCACTTGGTAGGCCCGGGTTCGATTCCCAAAATTGCCGAATAAAAATAAAGTTATGGAGATTGTCGCGGATGGCACGGTAGCCCAGTGGTTAGCGCGCGGGAATTTCACTCGGTAGGCCCGGGTTCGATTCCCGCCATTGCCAAAACTGCAGCCGTGTTCACGCGGAGTACGATCACGTTAAACGTGTGGGACTGCAAGTCCTTCCGAGAGGTTTGTGGTAGGGGAAGGAGGGTACGGTCTCTTTGGATGCCTCCCCCATTGGGTTCCGGTCTAAATTGTGTGGCACTTCCTGGCCTTCCAAGCAGTTACCTTACACCTTTCTGGTAGGTCGCGCCAACGAGTTTGCCACGGTCAGAATTTTCAAGGGTAGCGAACAGGCTGGTCGCCAAAGGCGGCTAGTAAATAATAAAAGGCAATGTCTGTGTGTGTGTCTGTGTGTCTGTCTTATACACTATACGTTTCGCGACCGCGCGTCGGAGAGCTACGAAATTTGGCAATCGGAGACCTGGGGGGGAGGGAAGGGGACACGTGAAAACCGATTTTTAAAATTTGAATTATTTTTTTTGTTATTTAATGTTTTATGCGATTTCGACCGTTTTTTGACATTTTTGCCCTTTTTTCTCCACGATGCAGACGTTGTAGAAAAAAACAAATCACACCATCGGAAAGAGCAGAGAATTTCGAGTAAAAATATATCAATTTCAACTCTCAATTTCGATTTCTAATATTTTTTAAAGATTTTAAAACAAAAGTCACTTTTGGCTCAAAAAAACGATTTTTGGTTTTTAAATTCTCGCATAGTGAAAAGTACTCATAATTTCAACTAATAATTTACATTTTTAGAAAGCTGAAATATCTGGCATTCTTACAAGTCTAATTTGGTCCAGAAATAATGAAAATTGCCTTCAGGATCGCAATTTTAAAGACGCCATGATTTTAAATTTGTCGGCTACCGGCTCAGTTCTTCAACGGCATTTTCCCCCCATCCGCAGTAGTTTCTTCCCCTTCTCCATGGAGACCGCGCTTTCGGTTTTAAATGAATTACGAGCATAAGTGTTGTATACATCCGGCGAAATTATTATATTTATATGATATTTTAAATGGATATTTTAAATAATTTAAATGATTGAATTGTGGTGATGTATTTGAAATTATTATATTTATGGATTGGTGGAACGATATGGATGATTTTTTGATTTTAAATGGATATTTTAATTTATGGATATTTTAATTTATAGATATTTTAAATGGATATTTTAATTTTATGGCTATTTTAAATGATAGAACGATGGAACGAGGATGGTGGAATTAAGAGCCTAGCATATGGTCATTATAAATTTAAATTAGCGCGCGGGAAGTTAGCGCGCGAGAATTGCACTCGGTAGGCCTGGGTTCGATTCCCGCCACTGATGCGGAGTACGATCACCTTAAACATATGGGTCGATAATTCCTTCCGAGAGGTTGGTGGCAGGGAAAGGAGGGTACGGTCTCTGTGGATGCCTCCCCCACTGGGTCCTGGTCCAAATTGGGTGAATAAAAAGAAAGTTATGGAGATTGTCGCGGAGGGCGCGGTAGCCCAGTGGTTAGCGTGCGGGAATTTCACTCGGTAGGCCCGGGTTCGATTCCCTCCACTGACAAAACTGCTGCCGTGTTCACGCGGAGTACGATCACGTTAAACATGTGGGTCCGTAAGTCCTTCCGAGAGGTTGGTGGTAGAGGAAGGAGGGTACGGACCCTTTGGATGACTTTCCCACTGGGTTCCGGTCTAAATTGGGTGAATAAAAAGAAGGTTATGGAGATTGTCGCGGAGGGCGCGGCAGCCCAGTGGTTGGCGCGCGTGAATTGCACTCGGTAGGCTCGGGTTCGATTGCCGCCACTGCCAAAACTGCTGCCATTTTCACGCGGAGTACGATCACGTTAAACATGTGGATCCGTAAGTCCTTCCGAGAGGTTGTTGGTAGAGGAAGGAGGGTACGGACCCTGTGGATGCCTCCCCTACTGGGTTCCGGTCTAAATTGGGTGAATAAAAAGAAGGTTATGGAGATTGTCGCGGAGGGCGCGGTAGCCCAGTGGTTAGCGCGCGGGATTTGCACTAGGTAGGTCCGGGTTCGATTCCCGCCATTGCCAAAACTGCCGCCGTGTTCAGGCGGAGTACGATCACGTTAAACATGCGGGACCGTAAGTCCTTCCGAGAGGTTGGTGGTAGGGGAAGGAGGGTACGGTCCCTGTGGACGCCTCCCCCACTGAGTTCCTGTCTAAATTGGGTGGCACTTCCTGGCCCTCCAAACAGTTACCTTACACTTTACTGGTAGGTCGCGCCAGCGAGTGTGCCACGGTTAGAATTTGCCACGGTCAGAATTTTCAAGGGTAGCGAACAGGCTGGTCGCCAAAGGCGGCTAGTATATTCTAAAAAGCTTATTAAGAATTATATTTCTAAACAATAGAAAATAGTTGCAGGAATTAAATGGCAAAATGTTATTAATTTTAAAATTAAAAGATTCTTTTTTACCATATAAATTAGTAACAATTTTATTAAAAGGTTCAACAAAAAGATTTAAATCTAAAAAATTAATATTTTTACTAATAGTAGCTTCATTAGGAATTAATTCCAAATTATCACGATAGAAATCAATATTAATGACACAATTTTCAGTATGTACTAAGCAAATCAGATCATCAACATATCTGTATATTGAATAATCTATTGATGTAAAAGACTGTTCAAAATGATAAAGATATAAATTAACTAACATACTGCTACTGCAACCACCCTGTGGAACTCCTGAGACTTGTAGGTATAATTTATTTCCTTGAAAAATATAATTATTGAAAATAACAAAGTGAAGAAGTTTAGGAAAATTAACAAAACTGGCTTGAGTTGTAAGATTAGTAATATAATCATTGTATAGAGCTAAAATTACATCATACAGGTCAGAGATTTTGATATTATTGAAAAGATTTTTAAAATCAAAAGTTTGAAATCCTATTAGATTTTAAGGGAT
Organism: Amaurobius ferox; assembly: GCA_951213105.1. NCBI lineage: Eukaryota > Metazoa > Arthropoda > Arachnida > Araneae > Amaurobiidae > Amaurobius > Amaurobius ferox. Next base: position 156,391,902 of record OX578142.1, read on the forward strand.
GTTAATCTATTCTTTAATTCTTTACTATTATTAAGAATATTCTTTACTATTATTATTTTTTGCACGCAGTTACCACACTATATTTTGATCGTACTATATTTTGACACACACACACACTCTTTCTCTCTCTCTCTCTCTGTGTCTCCCTCCCTCCCTTTCACCCGTATTCTAATCACGTTAATTACATGATGATCTACCTAATTCTAATTTTTTCAGAGTGCAGCTACATATAGAATTTCGTGGCTGTACGTACTCTCTCTAATTTAAAATACCTAATTTCGAATAATGTTTTAATCCCATTTATTACAAAATATTCTACCTGTTTCTAATTTTCTATAAAATGCATCTACATATAAATTGCCGTAGTGATACTTGCATTCGTACCCCACAGATACACACACACACTGATGGAAATATTTCCCAAAATGTTCGAAATGTGTTCATGATGTCTTTAAGTGAAAGCCCCAGGCCGTCCGGCTCGTCCAGAGGACTTGGAGCAACAAAATGGACGACCGGGAAAGATGATGTCTTTAAGTGTATTTTTTCGTCTAAATGTCGCGATTATCCGTGAACTTCCTCTATACAATAGCATTAGAAAATAATAAAATGATTCTTTAATTGAGTGAATACTGAATTAATTTAATTCTAATCCAAGAGATAATGCATTTAAAAAGTTTCTATATTGCTTAATTGCAAGTTATATATCAGCTTTTTTAATCTAATCAATATTGAATTAATTTAATTCCAATCTGAGAGATAATCCATTTAAAACGTATGCCTATATTGCTAAATTGTAAGTTATATATCCTATAAAAAGATAAACCAAATTGCAAAGTCCTTTCTTTTGATGTGGCTGCTATGGCTGCTATAGTAACCTTGAGAGAGAGCGCGCTCCTTCGGGTATCATGGCGATAAAACAACGTTTGGCGTCTGATTTGAAAGGCGGATGTCTGGCTTAGTATATATACTTTTTAGCCTTCCGCGTGATTGACACTAGCGTCTACAGCTCGCGGATTCTCGATTTATCAAAAACGCTGCAGCAGCAAGTTTCGGATTTTACGCATGCGCGTGAACTTCGCAATGATGTGGATTTCGCGGTGCTCAATATGTTTGTTCTTCCTGTTTCTATTTCTACGCCGCTTTATAAAGTAAATTTCACGATTTAAAGAATAAATTACGTGATCTACGATTTCGTGTAGGAATGGGGGCTCGATTGATAAAGATCTTAGATAATTTTTTTTATCAGTTCGGAACGAAAGTAGCTTAAATTCATTTTTTGGAATTAAAATGAAATTCAACCACACGTTACAGAATTAGGGATGATATTTATTTTTAACTTTGCAACATGTTGAAAAATCAAATATCTGTTATTTTCATTTTACTCATGAAAATTCTAATGTTAAATAATGTTTTTTTAATATTTTTGTATCAGCACACATATTTTAATATACTGGAGAGAGCTCCCCCCACGAATAAAAATGGAAATGTGTCGCTTTACTATTAATATGTGTACACACTACACAGATCAGTTCAAATAAAAAATAACAGTTGTAGATGCAACTTAAATATGAAATGAATTTTAAATCATCAGTTCAGAAAAAAAATAATATTGTTTCTCAACAAAGGGAAAGTGAAGATTTAAAATCTGGATGCTGATATAACACAATGCAGAATGTAATTTTTTAGATTTTTTTTTTTAATATAAAGCATGTTCATTTTAAACCAGGGCATCTCTTCCTGAAAAACTATGGTTCAAATCAACCAGCTCTTTTAACTGCATTAAGCATACTATTCCTAGCCTGATTCTCAGCCTGAATTTAAGTCATAACCTAATCTCATGCTTATATATGGTATCATGTTTAAACTACACTTATAAATTACATAATTCATACTGAAAGTTATTTAAAATATTTTTGTAAAGTTTAAAAAAAATTGATTGAATTGCAAATTTCACATCAAAATTTAAATACATATTAAATTATGTATACCAAGCATATTTCTATTGTTATATATGTAATATACAAACAATGTAACCTTAAAAATGCTCACGAAAATCATGAATGCATCATCCAATTAAAATAATAGTTATTGGTGAATTTAGCAATTCACAGCCTAATATTTGTAATCGAAAGTTTAATTGGTCACTAAAAATAAAAATATTCTTTTTCAGTAACTCTATAATTTGGTCTTAGCTTTCAAAATTAATTGTACCAATACTGTTGTACATCAATACCTGCTGAGAAATTAAATTTAAGTGAATACAAAATGCTAGAAGTATAAATTAATAATGTAGAAAGATTGCTTACCCTTGATCCATAATTTAAAAATTAGAAAAACATATTAAAAGTATATTTTGAGGGTTTAAAACTAAACATCTTGGTAGTGCTTCGGTAATTCCTAGATATTCTATTACCTTCATAATTTTGAATCTCTTCATATGTAGAATGTATTTGTACTGTATGTATGAACTTCGATGTAATACATCATTTGAACATTGCAATTTCTTACAGAAAAAATTATTTATTTATAAATTTTATCAATTTTTTTTTAATTTTGATTTATCAGTTTAAGTAATAAAATATTACTTATGTGTAGTGTTTCTTGAATTTATTCTCAAATTCTGGTTAAATTTTAAACAGTGGGTTAAATTGTAAACAAACTTTCTAAAGGGTATGAAATACTTACTTACGAAGTTACATCTAAGCCTGTTATAAAGCCAAATTTTTGTTTCACAGTCAAACTAAATACTTGGCAAATTATATCCTCAATACACACACACACACACATATATATATATATATATATATATGGATGATGCATTCATGATTTTCGTGAGCATTTTTAAGGTTAAATTTTTTGTATATTACATATATAACAATAGAAATATGCTTGGTGTACATAATTTAATATGCATTTAAATTTTGATGTGAAATTTGCAATTCAATCAATTTTTTTTAAACTTTACAAAAATATTTTAAATAACTTTCAGTATGAATTATGTAATGTATAAGTGTAGTTTAAACATGATACCATATATACGCATGAGATTAGGTTATGACTTAAATTCAGGCTGAGAATCAGGCTAGGAATAGTATGCTTAATGCAGTTAAAGGAGCTGGTTGATTTGAACCATAGTTTTTCAGGAAGAGGTGCCCTGGTTTAAAATGAACAAGGTTTAAAAATAAAAATAAAATCTAAAAAATTACATTCTGCATTGTGTTATATCAGCATCCAGATTTTAAATCTTCACTTTCCCTTTGTTGAGAAACACTATTATTTTTTTCTGAACTGATGATTTAAAATTCATTTTATATTTAAGTTGCATCTACAACTGTTATTTTTTATTTGAACTGATCTGTGTACACATATTAATAGTAAAGCGACACATTTCCATTTTTATTCGTGGGGGAGCTCTCTCCAGTATATTAAAATATGTGTGCTGATACAAAAATATTAAAAAACATTATTTAACATGAGAATTTTCATGAGTAAAATGAAAATAACAGATATTTGATTTTTGAACATGTTGCAAAGTTAAAAATAAATTTCATCCCTAATTCTGTAACGTGTGATTGAATTTAATTTTAATTCCAAAAAAATAAATTTAAGGTACTTTCGTTCCGAACTGATAAAAAAAATTATCTAAGATCTTTATCAATCGAGCCCCCATTCCTACACGAAATCGTAGATCACGTAATTTATTCTTTAAATCGTGAAATTTACTTTATAAAGCGGCGTAGAAATAGAAACAGGAAGAACAAACATATTGAGCACCGCGAAATCCACATCATTGCGAAGTTCACGCGCATGCGTAAAATCTGAATCTTGCTGCTGCAGCGTTTTTGATAAATCGAGAATCCGCGAGCTGTAGACGCTAGTGTGATTGACACAGTGGAGTCGAGCGCAGACTATTCTATGGAGTCAAACATACATGAGGGCTCGAAGCTGCGGAAGGCCAGAAAGTATACTAAGCCAGAAAGCTTTCTTTCAAATCAGACGCCAAACTTCGTTTTATCGCCAGCGTGATACACGAAAGAGCGCTCTCTCTCTCAAGGTTACTATAGCAGCCACATCAAGAGAAAGGACTCTCACAATTTGGTTTATCTTTTTATAGGATATATATAACTTACAATTTAGCAATAGAGACACGATTTAAATGGAGTGTCTTAGATTGGAATTAAATTAATTCAATATTTATTAGATTAAAGAAGCCGATATATAACTTACAATTAAGCAATATGGGCTTATCGTCGATATATAACTTACAATTAAGCAATATAGACACTTTTTAAATGCATTATCTCTTAGATTAGAATTAAATTAATTCAGTATTCACTCAATTAAAGAATCATTTTATTATTTTCTAATGCTATTGTATAGAGGAAGTTCACGGATAATCACGACATTTAGACGAAAAAATACACTTAAAGACCCCATGAACACATTTCGAACATTTTGGGAAATATTTCCATCCGTGTGTGTGTGTGTATCTGTGGGGTGCGAATGCACGTATCACTATGGCAATTTATATGTAGATGCATTCTGTATAAAATTAGAAACAGGTAGAATATTTTGTTATAAATGGGATTAAAACATTATTCCAAATTAGAGATATTAAATTAGAGTGAGTACGTACAGCCACGAAATTCTATATGTAGCTGCATTCTGAAAAAATTAGAATTAGGTAGATCATCATGTAATTAACGTGATTAGAATACGGGTGAAAGGGAGGGAGGGAGACACAGAGAGCAAGAGAGAAAGAGTGTGGTTGTGTGTGTGTCAAAATATAGTGTGGTACTGCAGGAGAGGTCGACCTTATTTTCAACGAGTAGGATTCAAGGGCGCCCATAAAACTTATTCCTGAGATGGCCAAACTCAAGGATGGGAGGTAAATATCTATTAACTTAATACCTACATTTCTGACCTTGAACGTCCGCGGGAGCGAAAGTGCCCCCTCGCGCTCCCCTATGGGCGCCCATAGAACATTTTCCAGAGGGTAAATTCATGGATGAGAAGTACAATGTTGACTAGCTTGATACCTACATTTGTGACTTTGAACGCCCCTATGGGCACCCATGGTTATAAGTGTTGAAGACCCAGAACATTTGACTAGCCCTATAGGGCTTACAGCAGCTGTTTGAGTGGCCGGGAGAGATGGCTATAAGCACAGACTAATATAGTATTCAGTGGCTATAAGTGTTGCAGATCCAAACCACTCGACTGACCCAGAGGGCTTACAGCAGCTATTTGAGTGGTCGGGATGGCTATAAGTGTTGTTGTTGAGACCCTGACCGTCCGACCTACCAGAAAGGTGTAAGGTAAATGTTTGGCCGGCCGGGAAGTGCCACCCAATTTAGACCGGAACCCAGTGGGGAGGCATTCAGAGGGACCGTACTTTCCGTCCCCTACCACCAACCTCTCGGAAGGACTTACGGACCCACATGTTTAACGTGATCGTACTTCGCATGAACACGGCGGCAGTTGTGGCAGCGTGCAAATCCAGCCCGCAAAGCACCGGGCTACCGCGCCCGAAATGTGCCAACAGCACGCGGTGTTCCCAGGTGGTCACACACCCAAGTACTAACCGCGCCCGTTGCTGCTTGACTTCGGTGATCTAACGAGACTGTTATTTTCAGCACGGTAGGGCCGTTGGCATATGGCTATAAGTGTTGAAGATCCAGACCGTCCGACTCATCCTGAGGACTTGAGCATCTAATTGGATGGCCGGATGGCTATAAGTGTCGAAAGCCCAGACCAACCGACTCATCCGAAGATATAGAGTAACATGATGGAAGGCCGGGGGGATGGCTATAAGTGTAGAAGGCCCAGACCACACAGCCAACCCTAAGGTTTACGGCAGTTAAATGTGTGGCCGGGAGAAAAATTTAGACCGGAGACCGACTTCCACAGACACCCACGAGCTGCCCAGAGTATACCAGTCGTTTATTGAAATCAAAATATTTTACAAAGTTACATATTAAATGTCCAAGGACAGCAGGACAAGCAGACACACAAGCAAGCAAACAAAGAAGAAGAGAAAAACAGATGAAGTCTCTCTGCAGTACATTATGCAGTTTGGAGTGTAATAACATTGCAGTGCAGTAAGTGATGACAATATTTTGTACAATTTTTCAGTAAATGGCCGCTTGAAAGGAGGCCAGGGAAAATTTTACAGTATAGTAATTATATCATTATTATGCAATATGTGAGGTATATACAAATTGGTTGAACAAGAGCTGCAAAAAGTAACTAGTGCAAAACAAGACCAGGGGAACAGTGAGGAACAACACTGATCGTAAATGCAGGGAGAATGCCCACGGGAAGGTTAGGAAACTTTGTTCGAGATTTCTCTCGCAACGAGCACACAGTTTTTGAATTTACCAAGAAGGACAGGATTATTTCTAACACCGGAGAACCAGGTCGCACGATGAGCAGGGGAAGGTTTAACGAGGTGAAATGCCGAGGAGTGTGGGCACGAGAAGACATAATGATCCACATCTCCAAAGGCACCACAAGTACAAGAGGATGATTTCTCTTATGTTTAAAATGATAAAGGTAATCCATAAAGGGACCATGACCCGTGAGAAAATAAATTAAGTATTTGTTGTGAATTTGGAGATTAGGATTGACAGAAGGGAGGTAGGTTAAGATTCTAGAAGGGTCATGAGTCCGGGGAGAGATATATTCGTTTAAAAGAGTTTGCCATGTTTTTAGAAGATAAGTTTTACAGAGATTTTTCAGGTGAGAATAGGGAAGGGGGACAGAAGAGGGTAAGCCAGAGGAGGTGGCAAGTTTGGCATTCTCATCAGCGACCTCGTTACCCCGAATGTTAGCGTGGGTCTTGACCCACGAAAGATTAAAAAGGGATTTAAATGGAAAAACTTTTGATTTAATGTCGTTTAAATATTTTGATTTAATTTTCGGGGAGTTCAATGCCAAAATGGCGGAGAGGCTGTTTGAATAAATGTTGACTTTAATATTTTTGCTAATAGCCCAAGAAAAGGCCGCGCTTAGAGCAGCCAGTTCCGCCTGGGAAACTGTGTTCCCGGAATTTAGTTTGTACAGAAGCGCTTCGACCAAAGAATCACCCTCAAAAATGCAGATGGCACATCCAACATTTCCATCAAGCTTAGAACCATCAGTATAAATGTTGATATTGGATGAAATGACAGGATCACAGGAGGGGAAAAATAAGGAGCGAAGGGCGGGGGAAAGTCCCGAAAGGGCACAATTACTGTCAAAACGGTCAGGGGGCGGGAAGGAAGAGTCCGAAAAAAGGTTAATTTTATGCTTCCAAAAGTGATATTTTAAGTATTGAGTTTTGATAATACAGTGTAGGGGGGGAATTCCTGTTATAGAATAAAGAGAAATGTTTGAAGATGTTCTGAAACTGGATGATATTTTTAACAAGAAAGATCAATCATGCATAAGCATTGATTATGAAACACTTTCCAACTGAAATGTAATTTCATTTAAAAATTTCTAAAATGTCATTCATTCAGTGGTAATATATTTTACATTATCACAGTACTACAGTAATTTATTATACATAAATATTTAAAACTGTATCGAAATATAAATCATCTGATTCTTTATGCAAAATCAATGAATATTTCATTCATATAACTTGTATTCCAGACTCCAGAGCTAAATAATTTTGTGTGAAAAAAATTCAGCAATTCTTATGTAATTCATCTTACAATCGCTTGCGATATTTGCATTCTGCATATGTTAAAATTAGGCTTCCTTGAAGAAATAATAAAAGTTTAGGGATCATTTAAAATCACAACTATTGTAATTGCATAGGCACGGAATTTAGATACACAGATAATATATATGTGTATGTGTATGTACTCAAAGTATTGGAATCTTGCCGAAGATCGGAACTCGAATTTTCAAAGTATCTACACGTTTTGGGACTTCTAGAACACGAAAAAACTACTTTTAGGAAGACGTCTGTGTGTGTAAGGGTGTATCTGTGTATGTTTCTGTGTGTCTGTGTGGATATTACATCCACTCTAATTGAAAAACTAATGGACCGAATTTCATACAATTTGGTAGGTATGTTTTTTGTGGGAAATCCTGATGTTCATTAGATTATAGTACGATTCGTAATAAAAGAATCTGCCTTCTTTGCGAAATGGCCGCAGAAATTGCCTTTATCCACTCTAGCTAAAAACTAATGAACCAAATTTAACAAAATTTGGAGTATAATATTTCAATAACCTACAAGTGATTTATATACCAAATTTAACAAAATTTTGTATATAAATCATTTGTAGGTTATTCTACTACGATTCGGGAAAAAGGAACGGGCTATTTTTGCGAAATGGCCAGCAAAAATCGTTATATATAAAAATAAAAGACTACGTGTGCTCAATTATATCAATTAAATTCCTATTTTATATGTGATTTTTGACAACAAAAAGAATAAGACTAACCCCATTACTCTAGGACTAGCCGTTCTTGAGATATTCTAGTTTTTTCGCGTTTTCGCTACGCCACCTTTGACAATAAGTCCAGCTATCAAATGAGAACCAAATTTAAGTTTAACGTGTAAATTCAATGTCATTTAAAATACTTATGTTGTGCAGATAAACTCAAATTATCATTGAATAAATAAAGAGAACGAATATGAGTCTGCAGAGAAAGACATGTGCTGTCCACATCAGAATTTTTAACAATATTACACCAATGATTTATAGAAGTGAACGGGGATTATTTTCAGGCCATTTCGAAAAAAATGTATAATCTATATTTAAAGATCCATCAAATTTTTGTCGAATAAAATGTTCAACAAATTTAAGCTGTGTACCAAATTTTAACTCTCTAGGACGTAGGAAAGTGCATTTAAAATGCCATCAATTAAATTTATCATGAAGAGTTATATAAAATTTAAAAAAAATGAAAAATTGTTATCTACCAAATTTATCTTAAAATATGAAGCCACTCCCATATGCAAAACGTTTAAACAAATGGAGAGATATTTATTATATAATATCTCTCTCTTTTCTTTCTGGAAGATATCCCAAAGTCAGAATTTAATTGAATTTGTTTTTTTCCCTATATTAAATAATTTTTTTAATTAAAAAACTACTTAACATATTTTACTGAATTTTTTTTTATATATTCTATGGGATAATGTGAATATTTCCTAAAAATTTCGAAGCAATTCGTGAATTTTAAATTCACTTAAAAAATGTTTGAAAAATTAGGTCCCATAGGGTTCAATGTATTTCATTTTTTCAACCCGGGTTCAATAAAAAACTAATTGGGTGATATTATTTATTTATATTCCCATAGGTCCTACAGACCGTCTGAACAACATACTAAAATTTCATTTTGATAAACTCATTTTTACGGCAGTTATCGTGCTAACGGACAGACAGACAGACAGACAGACAGACAGACAGGCAGACAGACAGACAGACAGACAGAATGAACAAAGTCATAAACACTTTTCAACTTTGTTGTAAAGTGTTAATAAAAAGATCCTTTGTAAAGAAGTAAGTTTAGAAATCTGATCCCCAGTAAGTTTCCCGCCCCAAATCCCCGAGCCGTAAGTGCTTATTTTTGCAATGACAGTTAAATACCAAGTTTTGAGAAACGATTTGTTAACACCCCAATTATTTCCTGAAATCTTTCCAAAGGTAGAAAAGAGCTTGAAACATTTCTCTTTAAGATGTAATATGTGGGGACTCCATCTTAGATTATCATCAATAATTATACCTAAAAATTTGAGGGATCTGGAAATTTTAATTGTTTTATTTAAAAATTTTATGGATGGGTAGTATTTTCGTTTCTTAAGGGATCTGTTAAAAATTATGCAGGCAGATTTTTCAGCAGAGGCCGAAAGACTGAGAGAGGTGAGAGTGGAAGCAACAAGGGACAGGGCAGTGTTAGTGTTATTAACGACAGTGCGGATGTCGTTCCCCGAGGTGACCACGGCCAGATCATCAGCAAATGCCTGAAAATAGTACAAGTCGTTGTTTAAGTTTAAAATATTATTAAAGTATATATTCCAAAGGATAGGAGATATAACAGACCCTTGAGGGGCTCCTTTGGATAAAAATTTAGTGGTCGAAAAGTTGTTGGCCGAAAAGGAAATTGATCTTGAGTTTAAATATGAATAAATAAAAATTTTAAATTGTAGAGGAAGATTTAAATTGTCAAGGGTGGAAGGTAAGATGTTCCAATTTAAGGTGTCGAACGCAGCGCTGATGTCAACCGTGGCCACGGAAACAAGACGCGTAGGTCGAAGAGCTCCTATACGGGTAACCAAAGCGTGAGCAGCATCTTCACAGCTGTGCAACTCCCTGAAGCCGAACTGAAGGGGATGAAGAGCCTCGCTCGCCTTTAACCATAGATTGAGTTTATTAATAAATAGTCTTTCAATTATTTTTCCAAAGGTGGGAAGGAGACATATAGGCCTAAAAGAGTTGCAGGAGGTTGGATCTTTGCCAGGTTTAAGTATGAACAAAATCTTTGCATTTTTTAGTGGTTCAGGAAATTTACAGAATTTAAATATTAAGTTAATAATTTTAGAAAAAAGGGAGGGATATGATTTGTATAGGTTTTTCCAAATATTATAATCTAGATTGTCTTGGCCAGGGGCCTTGCCCGATTTGAGGTGGTTAAAGACCAGGGAGAGCTCGACATCCGAAACCGAACCCAAACCTCCCGAAGGAACGTCATGAACAGGGAAGGAAGTGAAAGAAGAATCTTCAGGGAAGCAGTGGTCCAACAGACGTTGAATTTTCTCATTATATTCTAGGTATGGGTTGTCTTGAAAATGTAAATTAATATTGTTAAATTTCTTTTGTTTTTGAAAAGTATATTTAAAGAGAGAGCCGAATTTTTCAGAGCAATTGCTGCAATGACATTTCCAGGCATTAGATTTAGCTTTAATTATTAGGAGTTTGTATTTTGCTCTGTTCTGTCTGCATTTAATTTTGGCCTGGGAAAGAAGTTCAAGGGAGGCGGAGTTCCTCTCGAGCGATTTGATCCTTTTGTATAGGGCGTTAACAAAGTTCCTGAATTTAGCAAGATCCCGGCTCTACCAGCTGAGGTTAAATTGCTTAGACGTTTTCTTCTTTCTTATATTTTTTAGAGCACATTCTTGGGTTTTTTGGATAAAGTTTTCAATAAAGTTGTCCAGCATGGTGGAGTCGAGGACAGAGTCTAAGGAGTCATTGAAGTCTTTTAAAAGGGGTTTGAAATTATGGAGAAATTTGCTCAAGTTGTAATTAGTTTTAAAAAAGAAGGACGAAAAAGTAGGGGGGGCAATGTTAATGGTGATAGAAATATATTTGTGGTCGCTTAATGTATCGTCCGAGAGGACTTCCCAGTCTTGAACGAAATCATAAAAATTTAAGGTAACTAGTGAAAGGTCAGGGAATCCCCTGCCAGAGTGGGAAACGAATGTTGGACCCCTAGAAGCGTCGTTCATGACAATCAAATTATTTTCCAAGCAGAAATCCAAGATGCTGGTACCCCTACGATCAGTGAAGTTGTAGCCCCACATCTGAGCACGGGCGTTAAAATCACCAAGGATAAGGAAGTTAGGGTTGAAGAGGTCAAGGTTTGAAAATTCAGATATTAAGTCGTTGATTTCAGAATGGGGGGGGGGGGGGAAATGTAAAGAGGCAATATTAAGTGTTTGGTTGTTCGGTAGAGAAATTTCGATTATAATTATTGAAAGGGAGCGGAATTTTAGTTTGGGTGAAAGCGAAGAGTTAGTCACAATAATGACAGCTTTACCCGAAAGAGAGGAGAATTGAGAAAAATTGGAAGGAGGACGGAGGATACCATCCTTAGTAACGTAAGGTTCCTGAAGACATATAAAATCAAAAGATTTTTCCAGAGAAAACTGCAGCAGATTGCTATGCGCAGCCAGTGAGTGATTTGAATTGAATTGAAGGATTTTTAAAACCATTAAGCTGGTGATTCAATGGCAGTGCTCAGGGTGGGGAAAAAATGATAAAAATAATAAGAGTAAAAACTATATACAGTATTTACAAAACCCATGATTGGTGAGGTCTATTGTTCGCTCTGGAGTTGTTTGATACGCCGAGTCTCTTGAATGTAAGCATTACATGAGTTCTTATCGTGCGCCGTGTGATGAAAGTTCCAGTTAAGAGTCTCTCCCCTATCAAGAGCAGCAGCTATAGCCGTGGAACAATTCACGCATTTTGGTATAAGTTCTTTACAAACTCGTTGGTCATGTGAATTGCTGCAACATCTACCACAATTCCCAGTAGGGAATGGACAGTAATTGGCCACATGGCCGTATTCCTGACATTGAAGCAGATTCTTAAGTTGATATATTTTTTGATAAAGTAATAATTGAAGTGATGAAATAGTTTTCTGGTGTCTTTTAAAAGTTTTGCATTATTAATGTCCACCAGTATTACCCAGTTTATTGAACCACGGGAGTTCTTGAAGCTTTTTAGGATTGCAATGTCGGTTGACTTGATTGAAGGGCAATTCGAAGAAATGAGAGCTTTAACATTTTCCTCTTTGTAGGGAGGGGGAATGTTAAAGAGTATAAGAGCCTCCCTCCTGGGGGGCTCCATCTTGATGTTAAACTTTTGTCTAATAGCAGACTTCTCCAAAATAGGCATGAGGTTAGCTCCAGTGGGGTTGATGCAGGAGATTTTGATAGTGCCGTTGGGCAAAGCAGTGATATTCTTGACGTTAAGGCCCTTAGGGCGAGGCAGCGAAAAGAGGTCACTTTTTAACTGTTCATTATTATTCGTCCTGTCCTTCCCCTGGAGGAGAACGTTGGAGTACGGCTGAGCAGGAACAGAAGATGAAGAAGGTCCACCGGAAGAAGCAGGTTTGAGGGTAGAGAGAAAAGCAGGTAGAGAATCTTTAATAGATTTGTTGACCAGAGTAGGAAGACTGTCATTTATAGAACACTTGATATCTTTAATCATGATGGGATGGCTATAAGTGTGAAAGCCCCAGGCCGTCCGACTTGTCCAGAGGACTTAGAGTATCTATTTGGACGGCCGGGAAGGATGGCTATAAGTGTGGAAAACTTTAGACTTCACGGAAACTTTTGTGGGGTCTGGAAAGACTCCATTTTTTTCACCCCTGGGGAAATCGAAACTCAACTCTGTTCGTTCTGTCCTGAGGTTACTAGTATAAGTAGGGAGTTTTTTCAATGAGCGCCCATAGGGGAGGGAAGGAGGCACTTCCGCCTCCCTGGACATTCAAGGTACCAAATGTGGGGATCAAGGTAGTCGATATTGTACATATTGAGTTTAACGCCTAGAAAAGTGCTATGGGCGCCCATGCTTATAGTATCGACAACGGGACAGAACTTAATGGAGCTTAATATTTTTGTTTCTCACTCGAGGGTGAATAAAATGGGTGGGAGTGTCAAAAAGGCTTTATCAATCAATGACTTTGAGTCCTTCACAGCTTAACCGAATTAACTTTTATTTTGTGCAAATATTGTATTTGAAACGATTATAATAGCGAAACTCAACATATCTTAAATCAAGAATATTAATTTCCCCAAAGGGACAGGAATTATCAAATAAATTAAACTTCATTTTCCAAGATATTGAATATTCATCAATTTGACATTATTTTTATTAATTTAGTGTCATTTTTGCCAATTTGGAAATGACGATATTTTGTTAATGTATCGACAAGCATTACAGACAGACAGACATTGTTTGATGTCAAAATACAAAACTATTGTGAATCAGTGCCTCGTGAATAAAACCTACCAGAATGATGCTAACACCGTTGTCACATAATATTGTACATGGAATGGAAACATATTACCGTAGTTAGCACTGTTTTAATTTCATGTATTTTTTAAATTTATTTGAAAAACGTACAATATATCAAGAATGGTTCATGCTATTATCCCAAAGTTTATGTTATTCATTTTCTAATAAAAAATTAAATAAAAAATGATATTTTATGTAACAATATTAAAGGTTCTGATTTTTTATGATGTTTTTCAAAATTTCATTTGAAAGTTTGGAGCTGGTTTCCAAATATTCGATTGCTTATAAAATCAATAGACTTCCAGTATTCACTGATTGTAATAATCGAAATTTTTTTTTTGTTTGAAACTTTCCATCCGTTCGTTAGATATCGCATCCACTGACTCAAGAACACACACACTAATATACATGCACACACTAATATACATGCACATACTACATACAGTAATATACATGCACACACACAGGCGCGCGCGCGCGCGCATACACACACACAGATATCACTTTAAAAACATTCGATTCGATTTCAGGGATGTTTGAAACAAGCTCTACCGTCGAAAACACAAAGCAGAATTCGAGTTTTCAACCTCGTCATAATACTTTCCCTATACATTATATCAGTGTTTTTCAAATTCATTTTGTCACGAAACCCTTTTGAAATTTAATTTGATGGTGGAACCCCAAAATAAGAAATATCCCCTGTTGTCCAAATTATGCATCAAAATTTTACACGTTTTTAAATTTAAGACAATTTACATGAAACTATCACGTCGCGGAATCCCAAGGGTTCCGAAAACTTTGAAAAGTCCACCTTGAAATACGATGCATTATATTAGGTATGTCAGAAAAGTAATATTTATTGCTCCCCCAAACCGAAATTGTCAAGCAAATTTTCTTAAAATGTCACAAATTTTGCATTTTTAAAATGACAAATATTCCCTTCTTTTAAATAATCTTCAATTTTCGTCACTGATTGTTGTACAATATAAGTATTGAACAACATACGGATTCTACACATATATTTACTCCAAAATCTCGCATATAAACGTTTTATTCAAATAATAAATTATATATGTGGGTGGAACATTTCTTACACTCATTGCAAACAATCTGCGTGTAGTACAAAAAGGTCTTAAATACATGTATTTTCATAGTATTACTTTAAAACCAAAATGTACATAAAACGTGATTTAAATAATGGGAAACAAATGTATCTAATCTGTCTTCATGAACAATATCGCGGATTAAAAACAATCGTCTTTCTCTCCGCTTTTGCAGGAGCTGCAAAAATAAGTGTACCAGAACTGGCGATAAAACGACGTTTGGCGTGTGAGAAGCTTTCTGAATTGGTATACCTTTGAGCTTATCGCCTCGAAGCTTCGTACGCACTCTAGAAATAGGGAGTTTAAAAGTGGACTAAAATGTCGAGGAAAAATCTGTTTTTATTTAAAATTTTGGAAAAATCAGCGAATTTTTAACTTGTTGATCTGTTCTAACTAAAATGGGTAAATCGAAAAATAAATAAAAAGTACAAAAGTAGCTTATATAGAACTTCAAACTAAAAGCAATTTTGATGGCATAAAAGTGTACATAGAAATTGGTGGAACGTTTCAGATACTTGATTCTCTATGCCTATGACTCCTGAAAGACGACTAGTGGGGAGGAGAGATGAAAGCAATTGCTGTGATTGTTTTAGTTTCGTATTTTCCAATGATGCACTCGAGAAGCGCCTAGTTAAATCGGAGTGGTCCGAGGGGCCGGCAACAGTGGATTTATACTTGTTGGCGCGATAAGCAGATATATGACATATTTGAAAATAATATATAGTAATTGATGATTTTGTATATATTAGTGAAAGTAACAACTTGAAATCGGCCGCTTATTTTGTTCTTTTGTTTGGAAAGCTATATTTACTATAAATTAACAAATAACTAAATAAGATCGTATTGCAAAGCATGCAACAACAAGGTGATTAACACACTGACCTCTTAAAGGGGTCAATACCAGCTGCATTCGCAATGACTCATAATATTTTAGAAAAACCTTGGAGGAGTGGGATTTTTCTTTATAAAAAAGGTTATTTATTTTATCAAGTGCTCTATTTTTCACATATTTGACTATTCAGAATAAAGTTTTGCCTTTTTTCAGCAGCATCAGTTATATATATATATATATATATATATATATATATATATATATATATATATATATATATATATATATATATATTTGAAATATGTAATAATAAGAATTATGTAAAAATAAAAAAAAATAAAAAAACAATTCAAGTAATATTAACATCACCGTAGAAGCAAATTCACGGCCATAATGCCGATAAGAGAAAAGAACAGCACCGTCCCAAATTCGATGACTAATCAGAATTAAATTCATCTTCAGGTGAGTATTTAATTCTAATTAACCCAAACAAATGCCTGTTTCAGATTAAGCAATAGTACATTACTATAAATGCTTAAACTCAGACTACAGGCAACAAAAAATGAAAAAAATGAAAATAGGATACATTAAGAAAATTTGTATTACCATGCGGCATGAACCTTTCTTCTTCCACCACGTGTATACACGATCAACCTCATATACATATATACCATATATACCATATATATATCATATATATACCATATATATATATATATATATATATATATATATATATATATATATATATATATATATATATATATATATATATATATATATATATATATATATATATATATATATATATATATTAGCCGCTTTTGGCGACTAGCCTGTTCGCTACCCTTGAAAATTCTGACTGTGGCAAACTCGCTAGCGCGACCTACCAGAAAGGTGTTGAAGACCCAGACCGTCCGACTCGTCCTGAGGACTTGAGCATCTATTTGGACGGCCGGGAGAGGAGTTGGCAGGCGTCCGGCCGATGTCCGGGTGTCCACAACAACCAACACCAAATTTATTGAATCTTTAAAAAATTTTTACAGGAGTGGTTACAAGGATATAAGCTAATAACATAGTTTTGCTAATATGAAAATATATCTGAAGACTTGATTACATTTATACTCTTGTAGACTTGAATACATTTTGTTGACTTATTTACATTATTGAAGACTTGATAGTATATTTACAAATGACATAATGATCTGAGATAATATAAGTATTATGATAGTAGTTGAAAACATTTTGAAGTTGACTATATATTATAAAATGGGGTGCAACAACTAAAGACCAGAAAGGTGTAAGGTAACTGTTTGGATGGCCAGGAAGTGCCACCCAATTTAGACCGGAACCCAGTGGGGGAGGCATCCACAGGGACCGTACCCTCCTCCCCCTACCACTAACCTTTCGGAAGGACTTACGGTCCCATATGTTTAACGTGATCGTACTCCGCGTGAACACGGCGGCAGTTTCGGCAGTGGCTAGAATCGAACCCGGACCTACCGAGTGCAATTCCTGCGCGTAACCACTTGACTACCGCGCCCTCCGCAATAATCTCCATAAGTTTCTTTTTATTCACCCAATTTAGACCGGTACCCAGTGGGGGAGGCATCCACAGGGACCTTACCCTCCTTCCCCTACCACCAACCTCTCGGAAGGACTTACGGACCCACATGTTTAATGTGATCGTACTCTGCCTGAACACTGCGGCAGTTTAGGCAGTGGCGGTAATCGCTAACCACTGGGCTACAGCACCCTCCGCGACAATCTCCATAACTTTCTTTATATTCACTCAATTTCGACAAACCCGGTGGGGGAGGCATCCACAGGGACCGCACCCCCCTTTCCCTACCACCAACCTCTCGGAAGGACTTACGAACCCACATGTTTAACGTGATCGTACTCCGCGTGAACACGGCAGCAGTTTTGGCAGTGGCGGGAATCGAACCCGGCCAACCGAGTGAAATTCTCGCACGCTAACCACTGGGCCACCGCGCCCTCCGCGACAATCTCCATAACTTTCCTTTTATTCACCCAATTTAGACCGCAACCCAGTGGGGAGGCATCCACAGGGACCGTACCCTCCTTCCCCTACCACCAACCTCTCGGAAGGACTTACGGACCCATATGTTTAACGTGATCGCACTCCGCGTCAGAGCCGGGAATCAAACCCGGGCCTACCGAGTGCAATTCTCGCGCGCTAATTTAAATTTTATAATTAAGCACTTAATTCCATCATCCTCCTTCCATCATTTAAAATATCCATAAAATTAAAATATCCATAAAATTAAAATATCCATAAAATTAAAATATCCATTTAAAATATCTATAAATTAAAATATCCATAAATTAAAATATCCATTTAAAAAATCCATATCGTTCTATCAATCATCCATATCGTTCCACTAATCCATAAATATAATAATTTCAAGTACATCACCACAATTCAAACCGCCATAATTCAATCATTTAAATTATTTAAAATATCCATTTAAAATATCATATAAATATAGTAATTTCACCCGATGTATCCAATACATATGCTAAGCTCTTATTTCATTTAAAACCGAGAGCGCGGTCTCCATGGAGACGGTTAAAAAACTACTGCCGAGGTGGAAAATGCCGTTGAAGAACTTAACGGTATGCCGAGAAATATAAAATCATGACGTCTTTATAATTGCGATTCTGCGGGCAATTTTCATTATTTCTTGACCAGAATGGACTTGTAGGAAACTCAGATCTTTGACATTTCTAAAAATGTAAATTATTAGTCGAAATTATGAGTAGTTTTTACGATGGGAGGATTTAAAAACGAAAGTTGGTTTTTTTGAACCGAAAGTGACTTTTGTTTTAAAATCTTTAAAAAATATTAGAGTTTGTCCCTGAGATATGAAATTTATATATTTTTACTCGCAATTGGCTGCTCTTTCTGGTGATGTGATTTGTTTTTTTCTACGACGTCTGAATCGTGGAGCAAAAAGGGCAAAAAACAGTCAAAATTGCATAAAACATTAAATAACAACAACAAAAAAAATAATTAAAATTTTTAAAATCGGTTTTCACGTGTCCCCTTCCGCCCCCCCCCCACGGGTCTCTGAGTGCCAAATTTCGTTGCTCTCCGACGCGCGGTCGCCGAACGTATAGTGTATAAGACAGACACACACACACTTGCAGACATTGCCTTTTATTATATACTAGCCGCCTTTGGCGACCAGCCTGTTCGCTACCCTTGAAAATTCTGACCGTGGCAAATTCTGACCGTTGCAAACTTGCTGGCGCGACCTACCACAAAGGTGTAAGGTAATTGTTTGGACGGCCAGGAAGTGCCACCCAAATTAGACCGGAACTCAGTGGGGGAGGCATCCACAGGGACCGTACCCTCCTTCCCCTACCACCAACCTCTCGGAAGGACTTACGGTCCCACATGTTTAACGTGATCGTACTCCGCGTGAACACGGCGGCAGTTTCGGCAGTGGCTAGAATCGAACCCGGACCTACCGAGTGCAATTCCTGCGCGTAACCACTTGACTACCGCGCCCTCCGCAACAATCTCCATAAGTTTCTTTTTATTCACCCAATTTAGACCGGTACCCAGTGGGGGAGGCATCCACAGGGACTTTACCCTCCTTCCCCTACCACCAACCTCTCGGAAGGACTTGCGGACCCACATGTTTAATGTGATCGTACTCCGCCTGAACACTGCGGCAGTTTAGGCAGTGGCGGGAATCGCTAACCACTGGGCTACCGCACCCTCCGCGACAATCTCCATAACTTTCTTTATATTCACCCAATTTAGACCGGAACCCAGTGGGGGAGGCATCCACAGGGACCGTATCCTCCTTCCTCTACCACCAACCTCTCGGAACGACTTACGGACCCACATATTTAACGTGATCGTACTCCGCCTGAACACTGCGGCAGTTTAGGCGGTGGCGTGAATCGAACCCGGGCCTACCGAGTGTAATTGCCGCGCGCTAATTTATATTTTATAATGACCATATGCTATTTAAATTATCCATAAAATTAAAATATCCATCGTTCCATCGCTTAAAATATCCATAAAATTAAAATATCCATAAATTCCAATATCCATTTAAAATAACCATAAATTAAAATATCCATTTAAAAAATCCATATCATTCCATGAGTCATGCATATCGTTCCACCAATCCATAAATATAATAATGTCAAAAACATCACCATAATTCAATCCACCGTAATTCAATCATTTAAAATATCCATAAATTAAAATATCCATTTAAAATAATCATATAAATATAATAATTTCACCCGATGTATCCAATACATATGTTAAGCTCTTCATACATTTAAAACCCGAAGCGCGGTCTCCATGGAGACCAGGGAAAAACTACTGCGGGGGGAGGGAAATGTCAGGAAAGGATCGGTCTTCGCCAAGAATTGGGCCAAAAACATAAAATCATGACGTCTTTAAAATTGCGATCCCGCGGGCAATTTTCATTATTTCTTGACCAGATTGGACTTGTAAGAATGCCAGATTTTTGCCCTTTCTAAAAATGTAAATTATTAGTCGAAATTATGAGTAGTTTTTATGATGGGAGGATTTAAAAACGAAAGTTGGTTTTTTTGAACCGAAAGTGACTTTTGTTTTAAAATTTTTAAAAAATATTGGAATTTGTCCTTGAGATTTGAAATTTATATATTTTTACTCGCAAGTGACTGTTCTTTCCGGTAGTGTGATTTGTTTTTTCTACGACGTCTGGATCGTGGAGATCGTTTTTTTGAACCGAAAGTGACTTGTGTTTTAAAATCTTTAAAAAATATTAGAATTTGTCTCTGAGATTTGAAATTTATACATTTTTACTCGCAATTGACTGCTCTTTCCGGTGGTGTGATTTGTTTTTTTTCTTCGACGTCTGGATCGTGGAGAAAAAAAGGCAAAAAACAGTCGAAATTGCATAAAACGTTAAATAACAACAGCAAAAAAAAAATAATTAAAATTTTAAAAATCATTTTTCACGTGTCCCCCCCCCCTACGGGTCTCCGACTGCCAAATTTCGTAGCTCTCCGACGCGCGGTCGCTGAACGTATAGTGTATAAGATAGACACACACACACTCACCCGGTCGTCCAAATAGTTGCTCAAGTCCTCTGGATGAGTCGGACGGCCTGGGTCTTCCACACACACACTCAAAGACATTGTCTTTTGTTATATACTAGCCACCTTTGGCGACCAGCCTGTTCGCTACCCTTGAAAATTCTGACCGTGGCAAATTCTGATCGTTGCAAACTTGCTGGCGCGACCTACCACAAAGGTGTAAGGTAATTGTTTGGACGGCCAGGAAGTGCCACCCAAATTAGACCGGAACTCAGTGGGGGAGGCATCCACAGGGACATTACCCTCCTTCCCCTACCACCAACCTCTCGGAAGGACTTACGGTCCCACATGTTTAACGTGATCGTACTCCGCGTGAACACGGCGGCAGTTTAGGTAGTGGCTGGAATCGAACCCGGACCTACCGAGTGCAATTCCTGCGCGTAACCACTTGACTACCGCGCCCTCCGCACCATTCTCCATAACTTTCTTTTTATTCACCCAGTTTAGACCGGTACCCAGTGGGGGAGGCATCCACAGGGACCTTACCCTCCTTCCCCTACCACTAACCGCTCGGAAGGACTTACGGACCCACATGTTTAATGTGATCGTACTCCGCCTGAACACTGCGGCAGTTTAGGCAGTGGCGGGAATCGCTAACCACTGGGCTACCGCACCCTCCGCGACAATCTCCATAACTTTCTTTATATTCACCCAATTTAGACCGGAACCCAGTGGGGGAGGCATCCACAGGGACGGTACCCTCCTTTCCCTACCACCAACCTCTCGGCAGGACTTACGAACCCACATGTTTAACGTGATTGTACTCCGCGTGAACACGGCAGCAGTTTTGGCAGAGGCGGGAATCGAACCCGAGCCTACCGAGTGAAATTCCCGCACGCTAACCACTGGGCTACCGCGCCCTCCGCGACAATCTCCATAACTTTCTTTTTATTCACCCAATTTAGACCGGAACCCAGTGGGGAGGCATCCACAGGGACCGTACCCTCCTTCCCCTACCACCAACCTCTCGGAAAGACTTACGGACCCATAGTTTAACGTGATCGCACTCCGCGTCAGAGGCGGGAATCGAACCCAGGCCTACCGAGTGCAATTCTCGCGCGCTAACTTCCAGCGCGCTAATTTAAATTTTATAATTAAGCTCTTAATTCCTTCATCCTCGTTCCATCATTTAAAATATCTATAAATTAAAATATCCATAAATTAAAATATCCATTTAAAAAATCCATATCGTTCTATCAATCATCCATATCGTTCCACTAATCCATAAATATAATAATTTCAAATACATCACCAGAATTCAATCCACCATAATTCAATCATTTAAGTTACTTAAAATATCCATAAATTAAAATATCCATTTAAAATATCATATAAATATAATAATTTCACCCGATGTATCTAATACATATGCTAAGCTCTTAATACATTTAAAACCCGAAGCGCGGTCGGGAATGTCGTGGAGGAATCGGTTCTTCGCCGAGAATTGGGCAGAAAATATAAAATCATGACGTCTTTAAAACTGTGATCCTGCAGGCAATTTTCATTATTTCTTGACCAGATTGGACTTGTAAGAATGCCAGATCTTTGACCTTTCTAAAAATGTAAATTATTAGTCGAAATTATGAGTAGCTTTTACGATGGGAGGATTTAAATACGAAAGTTGGTTTTTTTGAACCGAAAGTGACTTTTGTTTTAAAATCTTTAAAAAATATTATAAATCGAAATTGTAATTTAAAATCGATATATTTTTACTCGCAATCGTCTGCTCTTTCCGATGGTGTGATTTGTTATTTTCTACGACGTCTGGATCGTGGAGAAAAAAGGGCAAAAAACGGTCGAAATCGCATGAAACATTAAATAACTAAAAAAATAATTAAAATTTTAAAAATCGGTTTTCACGTGTCCCCCCCCCCCCTGGGTCTCCGATTGCCAAATTTCGTAGCTCTCCGATGCGCGGTCTCTGAACGTATAGTGTATAAGACAGACAGACATTGTCTTTTATTATTTAAGATATATATATATATATATATATATATGTATATATATATATATGTATATATATATATATATTATATATATATATAATATATATATATACACAGTAGGTGCTGTTTAATGTGATCGCTTTGGGACAGATGCTATTTGATAACAATAAACAAAAAGTATCAGAAACATAAAATTTTGATTTTAAAAGTTAATATTTACTGTATTTTTGCAGCTACTACAAATTTAAAAGACAAAGATTCACACAAACACTATTTTAAACAAATCGTTAAAATAGGTCAATTAAAAAAAGTCTTCCAAAGTTGTCTGCCTTGTATTTTGTCTCAGCAAATTATTTATAAAACTTTCATACCTGTACTGTTCGCGAAAGTTCCCAGTAGTGCCTTTGTGTTGCACCCTGAGTCCCAAAACACGGAGAGCCTCTCTCATTTCAGTAGCAGTTGGAGGATTCTCAACAAGGTTTTCAGCTTCGTCCTCATCTTCATCCGATGCTTTTTCATTGTTTTCTTCGACAGAACAAGATACAGCTCGGCATACATCTTCACCAGTCATTGTTGTAGCTACTTGGGCGTTCTCATCTATAGACATCCATTCTGCAAAGTCATTTTCAGTCATGTCGGATGGTACGAGTACTGTTTCATCGAATTCCGGTACAGCGTTCAACTTCTCTTTATTTTCAATCCCTTCGCGATTCTTTAACATTTTACAGAGTAATGGCTGAGAGAATTTTAGTGCAACAGCAGCATTTCTTTTTTCGTCCGTTTTAAGGAACCCACCGTGCGAGAAGCAGTTCTTAATTGTATTC
Organism: Amaurobius ferox; assembly: GCA_951213105.1. NCBI lineage: Eukaryota > Metazoa > Arthropoda > Arachnida > Araneae > Amaurobiidae > Amaurobius > Amaurobius ferox. The sequence goes on from OX578142.1 coordinate 156,415,491, forward strand.
TCGGACACTCGATCCCACGACATTGTCAAAAGATGGAGGGCCTGAAGGACATTCGTCTTCTTTGCTAACGCGTTTGCACCCAGTTGTTTCGTATCTTCCATATTTTCCAAAACCCTAGTGCGCATTTCTCCAGGTAATACGCTTTCATTGCACGAATTATTCCTTGGTCACATGGTTGGATAAGTGATGCAGTGTTGGCAGGTAGGAGAATGATTTTGATATTCTTTAATGTGACATTTGCATCGTGGGCTCTGCAGTTATTGATGAGTACGGCGATATTGTGATCTAATTCTTTGTCCAACTTTAGAAGCCATTCGCTGAATAGAGAAACTGTCATCCAAGCTGTTTTATTGGCAGCATAATCAACCGGCAATTTCTTAATATCCTTAAAGCATCTCGGCCTTTTGGTTTTTCCGATAACAAAGAGTTTCTTCTTCTTTCCAGTCATGCTCCCACAACAGAGTACAGTTATACGTTCTTTTGAAACTGTGCATCTCTTAGAGCTCTTGTTTTTGAACAGATACGTATGTTCTGGCAAGGCACGAAAATAATGTCCTGTTTCGTCAGCATTGTAGAAGTTTTCGGGTGAATATTCAGCGATTATTTTCGCCCATTCTTCGGAAATCCATGACTTTGCAGCTGGAAAAACAGCATCCTTTTTTCCCCCCATGGGTACGTTTGAACACAATGTTCTCCCTTTTCTCCAGCGATTAAACCACCCGTCTGTTACAATGAAATGTTTTTTGCCCATTTTAGAAGCAAGATCTTCAGCTTTCTGCCGCATTAAAGGACCGTTTATGCGTGCATTCTTTTCCCTAACATTGGCAAACCACAGTGTCAAAGCCGATTCGACTTCTCCATATTTCCCAATACGTTTTCGCTTATAGTTCAAATTTGCGTTCAACTTCTCTTTATTTTCAATCCCGTCGCGATTCTTTAACATTTTACAGAGTAATGACTGAAAGATTTTTAGTGCAACAGCAGCATTTCTTTGACTCATATTGGGTAAATTATCAAAACGTTTCAAAATGTCAATTTTGTCCTTAACAGTTAAATCATTGCGTTTTTTTCCATTGCTAAAATGCTTGACCGTCTGCAATAAAGTTTGAAATGCAACTTGACAGAGAGAAAAAAATTCTACAGCTTATAACAGTCCAAGCACTTTGCTTACTGATAAGAAAAGAACTCAACGCTTTTCCTACGCCCCCATCATTCTCAAATGGGGGGAAAAGGGAAGAGAAATCACCACCTGCAGAGCCGGCGCCAAGGGCGGCCTGAGGGCGGCCTTGCGGCAAATTCCTGCACGTGCGAACAAAAGGGGCCCTCTTTGGGGTTTTGGGGATTCTCCCTTTGCTTTTCCGTATATGTAGTTTGGATTTTTGTTGAGAGAATGAAAAAAAAATTCGAAAATGGTACACGAACGACGAAAGTGAAGTGATAAAGTGATAACAATAAACGAAGGCGCTGATTACAAAAACCGATTTTTTTAACATGTGTTAATATACAAGCGTTCGGGAAAACTGTAATTTTTTAGACCTAAATTTAGATATCCTCAATAATCATGTAATCACGAATCTATATAATAAAAAAGATTCTCACAACTTCACTATCATTAAGCTGCTATCATATCAATCTTGTAATTCTATTCAATTGTTTAGAAGCATCATTTTAAACCAGCTCTTTCGAATACATCTACTTTCTGATCCTCGGTTTCACTTTCTCCACATCAATAATCTTAAACGCATTTGTCAAAATTACCAATATCAGGAAATATTTGTAAATAATATTTTTAATAATTTCAAATATACCACATAATAATTTTACACATACATTATTTATCTTTGATTGGATAACTCAATTTTGAGAATTCACCCATTCTTATCACCTAACTTACCACTTGGCCTGAGTTTAATACTGTTTACTATTTTCGAATGACTATTTTCCACTTGTCCTGAGTCCTATACTGATTACTATTTTTGAAAGTCTCCATACATAATATGTATCGTTCAAATGTATTCATTCCGGTGCCCTCTCGCATTGACGAAGTGAGGTGAAATGCTCAGTCGCTTGTTCAACTTACTCGTGGTAACAATGCTTGTGAGTTCATATTTCTGTTCGAGAAGGTATTATTTTTCTGTTTTGTAATTCAATTGATTTATTTTTCTCCTTCCTTTAGCCAGTAGACAGTTCCAATGGTGTCTATAGTTAAATACTATCGCCATTGTCAGAAACTGGCTATTCTATCGGTTTTAATTCGAATTGTATGGCTGTCCTGATGAGAATGCAATTTCGAACTAACCGCCATTTTTTGTGTAGTTTCAATTGATTGTTCTCTATGTCTTAATCTATTATCTTGAGCTAATTATTATTGCCTTTTCTCATTTTTGCCGTGTTTTCTTTTTAATATATTTATATACTTTTAATTGTGAATTTTGTATCCTAATATTCTTCTCATCCCCCTTTCCATTGTAGTGATATGTTACCTTCTATCTTTATCCTTAGTCTTGGTCTATAGTTACTCATTTGTAACAGATATGCTAGAGATGGGTTTTTTTGTACATATAGTAGTTTATGCATAATTTTCGATTAAAATCTTTCAATTTATATATATATATATAACGATGTTGTATAGTACTAGAAAATAAATAAAACTTTTGAGATATTTTTTACCTTTCTTATACGTAGTATGGAGAGTGTATTGTTCTCACTCTTTTCGACTTCGGGATTTTGATGCCATATACCCCCCTGAACACGTTTTGACTATTTTTGGAGTGATGTCAGTCTATGATCGATTTTTTGCGTACACGATCGCTGCTACAAATATTAATGGATTTTCACGAAGCTTCGGCTTTTTTAATGAAAAATGTAGAACTACATAGAATTTTTTTTAATTCGAGCGAAAACTTCTAAATTTTATATTTCCTTAACTTGACAGCATAAGACAAAATTTGATTATTGAAAGGCTTAATGATCGTGAAATTTAATGGTTTTAGTAATTATAGTAAAAAATAGCCGCTACCATTTTTGTGTTCGTGACGTTCTTAGCCCCCTGAGGAGGGGGGTGGAGGGGCAAGCTCCCCTCCCCTTGAGATACTTTATTAAATTTCAAAATATTTTTAAGCCTTTTAAAATAAAGGGTAACATGCTATAATTGGGATCATTTGGAACAACGATACAGATTTTTAACATTTTCTTTTATAAAATTTGCAAATTAAAAAAAAAAAAATCTCAAGCTGCTTATAAATAGATTCTGGTATGAGAAAGTCGAGTTCAACCACATTCTAGTTAATTTGTTCTTCGTTTCGGAGAGAAGGGAGTGTCATGGTAAAAATAAAAATATGAAAATATTTCGTCAGCGAATTGAGAAGGGGGGGGGGAGTCAACAGGTCGACTTATACTCAAGAAAAAATACCAACTGTCGATCATGTAAATGGTCTTGAACAAAGAAACTTAATAACTAAGCAGTAAATCCATCTACAAGATTAAAAAAAAACTGCTTAGATTTTTCCCTTAAATTATTTTAGATCTTTTCAAAAATTATTTATTGTAAGTTTTTAATTTTGTAGATTTTTCTTAAAGTTATTTATTACAATTTTTTTTTACTTTTTAAAGTACTATTTATTTCAAATTTTTAGATTTTGTTTTCTAAAATAATGTATTTCATTTTATTAGATCCTTTTAAAAATTCCAATGCAATAACATTTTTATAGATCTTTGGTTATTTTAATTTTTTAAAATCTGTTTTAAAATTATTTATTGATATTTTTTAGATTTTTCAATATTTAATGCAATCAAATTTATTTAGATCTTTAAAATTATTTATTGCAATTTTAAAAAGCATTATAGAACTTTAATAAAATTATTTATTGCAGTTTTATTTTTATATTAAAGAATATGTATTGAGAAAAAGATCTTTTTATAAAAAATAAGCATTTTTCATTAATGTAATTTATATACTATTTTAGCTTAATAAAAGTTAATTTAAAATTCTAAATTTTGTTCATTAGACTTTTAAAACTTTATTATCTTTGCTTATTTATTTATACTTGTTTTATATACTACAAACTGCTGAAATAAAAAAAAATGCTTTGCATCTAACTCTTACAATATAGAAAAATCACTTGTTACAAACTGCTACAATTTCGAAAAATTGCCTGCTACAAAAATTGCTCTAAAAGAGTTTTTTGTAGTCACATCACTGTAAAGGGACTGTCTAATTTCATGGTTATAATACTGAAGGGTAGAGATGTGGATTTTCCGGAAATATTTGAAATTATTCTAGCTGGAATAATATGTTCAGTGACTTTCAAAAGTATTTATTCTTGTATTGCAGCTACAGTCAAACATATATTATATAACAAGGCTAAAAAAGTTTAAATCTAGAAAAAATTTTATGCATGAAAATGTCTTATATCTGTACACTACAGTTAACAGCTACAATTTATTATTTTCCTTAAATACGTTTGCTTTTGAAAAATTAAAAAAAAAAAAATTCTATTACATCTATAATAATGTTTTTTTTTATCTTCAAAATTCCAGTTTTAAACCATTGCACAAAAGGAATGAGAAGTCATGCAAAAGACATAATAAATAATTTAAAATTGTTAAAATACCTTATCAGAATCATAAATATATAATTTACTGTTTAATCTATATATATATATATATATATATAAAGTAAATTATAAAATATAATATTAAAAAAAAATGAAAACTGATTATAAATAAAAACTGTATTAAATATCATTTTGCATTATTTTCAATACCTGTTAATAATTAAAGGGAAACATTTTACCCTATTCTTAAATAACAAAAATAAAAAATAAATTACTAGTTTATTATATGTATAAAAATAAATTATTAAATATACATATACGACAAAATATTATACGCAAAATATTATATGTCGTATAATATTATATATTATACGACAAAAATAAATTAAAAAATGCTCGTAATTAAGCGCTTTTAAAAATAAATTGACGCGAGCATGGGTCACGTAGGACCACTAAGCTGGACGGCGTATACGCCATCCAGATTAGAGGAGCTGGCAGGGCTGGTGAATGTCATTTATAAAAAAGGAAGGTATTCGTTTGCGTATTACGCCTATGTAGCACCTATTGATAATTAAAGGGAAACATTTTACCCTATTCTTAAAAAATAACAAAAATAAAAAATAAATTACAAGATTATTATATGTATAAAAATAAATTATTAAATATATAAACATATTATACGACAAAAATAAATTAAAAAATGCTTGTGTGTAATTAAGCACTTTTAAAAATAAATTGACGCGAGCATGGGTCACGTAGGATCACTAATCTGGACGGCGTATACGCCATCCAGATTAGAGGAGCTGGCAAAGCGAGTTCTAGGGCTGGTGAATGTCATTGTTAGAAAAGGAAGGTACTCGTTGCGTATTACGCCTATGTAGCACGCGGCACGAAAGTGCTCGCGAAGCGAGTTACGGGGGTTGGCGAACGCAGCGAGCAGAGGGCGGAGCCCCCTAGTTATTTTATATAATATTAAAAATTGTTTAAAAAATACCTACTTGTAATTGAACGAGTGAGTATCATGAGAAGGAAAAACCACGTTGCAAGATGAGTTAAGCATATATTTAGTGCTATTAAAGCATTTCCCCTCAGAAGAACTTGCAGAAACATTTCATTTTTTAATGCTGTATAAATTTTGGAGAACTTAATACTGAAAGAATATGTTGGAGCCCGTGAAGTATGTATTTGAAAGAAGCCATGTGTTCTTGTTTGGCGACCGCCAAGCAGCGGGTGGCGAGTTTTTAAAAGCGAATTAGTAGTGTTGGAATAAAACTTGTAGCGATAGGAGACACGAGAAAGTGGCTCGTTGTTCTCATGATTTCATTTAAATAGTTTGTAATAAAGGTATGGATAAGTATTAGTGCAGTTGTCTTTTATAGAAATACAGTCCACTACTCATTTAGAAAGACTCTATTTAGGTATGTTTAATTCATCCTACATTTGTGGTCCGCTCGCGGAGATACCTATGGAATCGTAATACTTTCCGTACAAAATCGTCAAACACATTGGTGTTGTTTTTATAGTTTAGATTGATATTCATTGTAGCTGAGATGTCAGAAATAACAATTTTGAATCGAAAACGCGGAAATATCAAAGGGCAAATCACAAAATTTGCAGCTGCCCTAGTCTCCGATGAAAAGAATGAAGCGGTGATTAGTGCCAGGTTGGAAGCTTTAGAACGCTTGCAAATAAAATTTGAAGCCTTAAAACTGGATTATTACTCAAATGTTCAAGAAGAACATCTTGAAGAAATTGAAGGCCAACTGTCAGAAGTCGATGATGAACTGCAGAATTTGGAGGTGAGTTTGAAAACTTCCTTACATCAGTTTAAGATAGCTAGTACACTCTCTGTTGTTCCGAACACTAATGTTCCCATTAGTAATGATCTTGCGGGAACTATATCCGTAAAATTGCCCGAAATTCCATTGCCAATATTTTCTGGCAAATATGAAGAGTGGAGTTGCTTCAAATCCCAATTTAAGAGCTTAATTGAAGATAATCCAAAATTAACGGACAATCAAAAAATTTATTATTTGCATGCAGCTTTGAAGGGGGAAGCAAAGCATATCGAAACTGTCGATGATACGTACAGTTCTCTGTTTCAAGCACTTGAAAATAGGTACGAAAATAAAAGAGCAATCGTGGATACGCATATCAAAGGCATCATTAATTACGAAAAATTGACACAAGAATCAGCTAGAGATTTGCGCAAATTACTAGACTGTGTTAATAAGAATTTGAGAGCATTGAAGAGCTTAAAATTTGATCGAGATATTCTTTCGGATGCCTTACTTATCAATATACTTCTTCAAAAATTAGATCGCGAAAGTCGGAAACAATTCGAACTAACTTTGAAAACTAATGAGGTTCCTGTTTTTGAAGAACTCATAGATTTTCTTGAGAAAAGATGTGAAGTTTTAGACAGTATCAATCGTAACATTTCGAATAAACCTAAAATGATCAATTATGATCAAGGAAATAAATCCAGAAATTTAATGGTAAAATCTACTGATAATACCCCAGAATGCATTTTGTGTAAATATTCTCATCCATTACATAAATGTGAAATGTTTCTGAAACTTTCCCCTCAAGAAAGATACGAAATAGTTAGAAAAAATAAATTATGTTTGAATTGCTTTGGATACCATAAAGTGGCGGTTTGCCGATCTCAATTTGTGTGCAACACTTGTAAATCTAAACACCATTCGTTATTGCATAAAACAGATGTAAAGTCAATGACGCCCAAATCTCTCCCCACTTCGTTTGAAATGGATCAGAATTCCGATGCTGGGAACTCGAATCAAGTAAACATTGGCGGCGATGAGTCGGCACGAATATTAACGTCTTGTTTTGTAACGGAGAAAAAGAAAATAATTCTAGCAACGGCAGTTATTTATATTAGAGATGGAAGGGGTAATTACGTGAAAGGAAGAGGTATTCTTGACTCTGGGAGCCAAATTAATTGCATAAGCTCTGATTTCGCAAATGCACTTGGTTTACGAAAGGAAAGAATAAATATCCCAGTCACAGGGTTAACAGATTGCTTGATAAATGTAAAAAGAAAAACAAGTACGAGTATTTCGAATTCAAATGGATCTTTTTCTGCAACGATTGACTTTTTAATTATCCCTAAAATTACAGAGATGATGCCTGCTACATATTTGGATACGAAAGAGTTAAAAATTCCACCGAATATAACTCTAGCTGACCCAAGGTTCTTCGAACCGGGGAAGGTGGATTTATTGATTGGTGCAGAGCTATTTTTTGGAATTTTAAAAAGTAACAAAATTCGTTCCACTCAGTCCGTTACATTCCAAGATACTGTGTTTGGTTACGTAATAAGCGGAGCTGTGGAAGGTAGAGTTGAGAAAAGACAACACTGTGGGTTGCTCTCTCAGATAAATAAGTTAGAAGATATCGTACAAAGATTTTGGGAAATAGAAACAGTTTCAGATCCTCCCTGTTCAAAAAATAAAGAAGAGTTACATTGCGAAGAACATTTTTTAAAAACTCATAGTAGAGATGTAACAGGGAAATATACAGTGAGCCTTCCTCTTAAGGAAAATGCTGAACTTGGCAGTTCTATACAATCCGCTAGGAAAAGATTGAATAGTTTATGGTATCGATTGGATAAAAACCCTGAATTAGCTATCCTTTACAGTAACTTTATGAATGAATATGAGAGGCTAGGACACATGCGTGAAGTGAGGGAGGTGACTCCAGAAGACTCAATTTATGTTATGCCCCATCACGGGATTTACAAGGCTGACAGTAGTACCACAAAATTGCGCGTCGTTTTCGATGCTTCAGCACCTTCCACCACTGGAAGTTCCCTGAACCACTGCTTGTACAAAGGAGGGGTAGTTCAAGAGGATTTGTTCTCTATACTATTGCGATTTCGGAAGCATAAATTTGCCTTTACGGCAGACGTAAAGAAAATGTATAGGCAGATTTGGGTTCATCCCAAACAGCGTCACTTGCAGTGCATTCTTTGGAAAAGAGGCTTTACTGAGGAAACGAAATTGTTTGAACTGCTAACTGTGACTTATGGTACTGCGTGTGCACCATTTTTGGCCACTCGAGTCTTGAAACAATTAGCTACAGATGAAAGGGACAATTATCCATTAGCGTCTGCGGCTGCTTTAACTGACTTTTACGTCGATGATATTTTGTCTGAAGCTGATAATCTTGGTACAGCTACTGAATTACAACAACAGTTAATTGCAATGTTAAAGTCTGGAGGAATGGACTTGCACAAATGGTGCTCCAATGAGAAACTATTACTTGAACAAGTTTCTTTCAGTGACCAAGAATATCACTTTGAAGAAGAATCAGATATGGACACTGTGAAAACACTTGGTTTAAGATGGAACCCAAAGAATGACGATTTTAGTTTTACAGTTTCATCTTATTCAAACGCAACTACTAAGCGCTCTGTTTTATCAGACATTGCTAGATTGTTTGATCCTTTGGGATTTTTAGGTCCAGTCATAGTAAAAGCAAAGATATTTTTACAAACTTTGTGGCATTTAAAGATTGGGTGGGACCAGGAACTTCCACAAAAAGAAAAAAGAAAATGGGAAAAGTTTTTACAGGCCTTACCGAAATTGAGACATGTGAAAATCAACAGATATCTTCTTGCAGATTCGGTTAAGGAAATAGAAATTCATGGATTCTCTGACGCATGTAAAGATGCTTACGGCGCGTCAGTGTATATTCGTTGTGTGACCAACTTAAATGAAGTGAAGGTCAACCTTCTGTGCAGTAAGTCGCGAGTTGCACCTCTCAAGGTGCTAACCATACCGCGTCTTGAGCTGTGTGCAGCAGAATTACTTTCAAGGTTTGTGTCAAAAATACTGACTTCATTAAAACTAAAAATTGACAAAGTTTATCTTTATACCGATTCTTCAATAGTATTAGCTTGGATTGATTCATCCCCCCATCTGTTGAAAGTGTTCGTGTCCAATAGAATCTCACGCATTCAGGAGCTCACTCGGAATTTTCAATGGCAACATGTGAGGTCTGCAGAGAACCCAGCGGACTTGGTCTCTCGAGGACTCGACCCTGATCAAATTGGTGAGCATACCTTGTGGTGGTATGGCCCGGAATTTCTTCATCAGGAAAGGCTGGTAATTGTTGATAGACATTATTCCCCATCTGATGAACTGTATAGCCAGGAATTTAAGAAAGTGACTGATGTGACACTGACTTTGAATTTGAACTCTCTGGTTTTAGATTCTATTCTCAATATTTCAAATAATTATGTTAAATTAATTCGCATTTTAAGTTTCATTTTCAGATTTACCCATAACTTAAAATCTCCATTGGGTAAGCTTTGTGGACCCCTCTCCAGTAACGAACTTAAACATGCAACGTTATTTTTATTTCGTTGTGTGCAAGAACGGGTATTTACTGATGACATAGCTAACATTCAGAAAGGTAAATCTCCAACTGGAAAGGTAAGAAACTTAAACCCTTATTTGGATCAAAATAATGTTTTGAGAGTAGGAGGTCGTCTCCAAATTTCTCATATAGCTGATACTCAAAAACATCCCATTTTATTGCCTGCCAAACATAAACTCACTAAAATGATTATTGAGAGTTATCACAAAAAATATCTACATGTTGGACCTCAAAATTTATTATATTGTATTCGTAGGGAATTTTGGCCTTTAAATGGCAGAACCACATGTAGAAGGATTGTGCATAATTGTATTACTTGCTTTAAGGTCAAACCTCTAATAGCAGAACAAATTATGGGTGATTTACCAAAGGAAAGGGTAAATGTAAATTTTCCATTTAATTGTACAGGGGTGGATTTCTGTGGACCATTTTTTATTAAATATAGGGGTCAACGTAAAGGGATTTATCATAAGATTTATGTTTGTATATTTGTATGTATGGTTACCAAGGCAGTTCATTTGGATATTGTATGTGACTTATCTTCTGAAGCATTTATTGCCACCTTGAAAAGATTTTTTGCTAGACGAGGAAAGGCGACGACTATCTTTAGTGATAACGCAAAAAATTTTGTGGGTACTAATATAGAACTTAAGAAGTTACATAATCTGGTAACCAAACCTGATGTCAATCTTGCCAATTTTTTGTCTTCGGAATCTATACTTTGGAAATTCCTTCCTCCCAGAGCTCCCAACTTTGGAGGTCTCTGGGAGGCAGGAGTCAAGTCCGTCAAGTATCATTTAAAACGTGTGGTGGGAGATGCTAAATTGACATATGAAGAATTTTTAACTATAACCACTCAAATAGAAGGAATTTTGAATTCTCGGCCACTTACTCCCTTGACCACGGATATTGATGACTTGGAAGTATTGACTCCTGGACATTTCCTTATTGGTAGACCAATCACTGCTATTGTAGAACCCACTTTGACAGAAATTGATGATAACCGATTACATTTGTGGAAAAGAACAACTAAAATGTGTCAAACAATATGGAAAAGATGGCAAAACAATTATTTAAGTACGTTGCAACAAAGACATAAGTGGATGACTATAAAAAATAATCTAAGGGTTGGTGATATGGTTGTAGTAAAGGAAGATAATTTACCCTCCTGCAAATGGGTTTTAGGCAGAATAGTTGAGACATTCTTAGGCATGGACAATAAGGTCAGAGTTGTCAATGTAAAGACACATAATGGAATATACAAGAGACCCATTTCAAAAATAGCTGTTTTGCCTATGGAAAATTAATGTCTTAATTCAGATAATGTAACTATATTATGTGATTATGTTTAAAATATCTCCTTGAATTAATTGCAAATTTTTCTTGTATTGTTTATGATTATTATGTACTTTAGTAGCTATTTGATTTAAATTCTTGATTTTTTTTGTTTTTTTTTTATAATTGTACTTATTCATTCCTTGAAATTGACATTTCAACGCCGGGCGGAATGTTGGAGCCCGTGAAGTATGTATTTGAAAGAAGCCATGTGTTCTTGTTTGGCGACCGCCAAGCAGCGGGTGGCGAGTTTTTAAAAGCGAATTAGTAGTGTTGGAATAAAACTTGTAGCGATAGGAGACACGAGAAAGTGGCTCGTTGTTCTCATGATTTCATTTAAATAGTTTGTAATAAAGGTATGGATAAGTATTAGTGCAGTTGTCTTTTATAGAAATACAGTCCACTACTCATTTAGAAAGACTCTATTTAGGTATGTTTAATTCATCCTACAGAATACGTTTCTCAAAACTTGCTTTTGTCTGAGAATGAGTAAAATATCACTTGTACCCTTTTAGTTGTTATTCATTCTCTTTAAAATAAAGCACATATACACACAACATTTGCCCCCTGAGCTCCTTCAATTTCCTCTTCAAAATTAGAAAACTCGATCAAAATCTTCTTATAAAGCTATTTGCTTTTCAGAAAAATAGTTTGGAAAGAATATTGCATTCTATTTTCAATTAATTAAAAAGAAAAAAAGGGTGGAAAATTTTCTGGAAAAACATAGCGTAAAGTTTTCCCATTTCCGGAAAATTTTCCCACATCTCTATTCCGGAACCCACATCTCTAGTGAAGGGTCATTCCACGTGAAATAAGCACAGCTGCTTCCTTGATCATTTTATCATTTTTTGATAATTCTACCATAGTTAGTACCATTTGTGTGTATACCAAAACAATGTTTGGTTTTTCTTTAATTTGTCACCATTTTTGATCTGGGGACCTGACAAAAATTTTAAAATTTTTGTGTTAACTACTCTATTGGCATGGACGTCCATAGGGGAGGGCAAGGAGGGGTATTTACCCTTCCCTGGACGTTTAAGGTCACAACGATGGGCATCAAGTTAATCGATGTTGTATATCTTGTCCTCGAGTTTGCCCCAATGACGTCAGTGGTTTGCCCCATCCTTGGAAAAGTTCTATGGGTTTTTAGTACGTTATGCGCCCGCTGCGCGACCCAAAAGTTGTAAAGCAACAAGAGTGGGCCAACCTTTATCGTGAACTGGTCAAGTGGGTCTATTGCAGAGTAGGAAATACAATGGGGAAATTGCGTCAATGACCGGTTTTCAAAACTTAAAAAAAAAAAATAATCTGAGACTTCCGAAGGTAATGGCATTTCAATCGTTTTAATAGAACCAATTTGTATGAAATTCATTCAAAATGGCACTTCAAAGTTAAATAATTAAACTAATTAGAATTAAAGAAAAATCTTTTAGGTACTTTAAATTTATTATTAAAATATTTAAATGTATGGACTATATTGCTTATTGAGGATGTTATTAGTATTGATAATTGTTAATTTAGATAATCCAGCTAGTAACACGTCTATATAAACTTGAATAAAACTCAAGGATACAACACAAATTAAAATATGAAGGTCATTTATTGAACTTCCTAAAAGACGTACAAAATAGTTATAAAAGCCAGAACGCTTTCAAGCGTATAAACGCCCTTCATCAGTGGCAACATAAAATGTAAAACATGCAGTCGTTCATATATAGCGACCTGAAACACTGAAAAATTTGCATAAATAAAATGGTAATGTACAAGGCCATTAATTAATAATAAATCTCTAAATCCAAATAAACAAACATGCAGCGATTATTTAAGGCAGGCCAATTACAAGCAAAATACAAATCTACAAGCCTGAAAATTCAAAAATATTCAAAAAGAAGTCAAAGGTAACTGTAAAGAGACTTGAATTGCATAGACTCAAGAATGAGTCGCCAAGCAAAACTTAAAGTTTGAACGAGATCAAAATAACAAAACGAGGCACGGTAAATATAAACGAAAAGGGTTTCGTAAAGAAGAATATTACAAGGGTTATTGCAACGGATTAAAAGAAAAAATTTTCAGAAACAGGCAGGAAATTATCATTTGCGATATACTGAGCAAGAGCAGTGGAAAGTTTATCGTTCTTGACATATCCCATTCTTAACATTACCGTTCTTGACAGCGGAGGTAGATATCCCGTACTTCTCGTCCAGGTAACGACCGAGGGCGCTTACGCGTTCTAGGGTTCCTGGGGTGGTACCTTGGGATACTGTCTCGTGTGGGATTATTAACGCTTCTGAGACCTCAGTGGAATTTTAGAGAAAGATTTTGAACGTGTTCCAAGAATGGACTTAATTCTGATGTCTTTGTGCAGGACTTCTAATTGGACGTAAGTCGGATAGTTAATAGACATACGTAATGCATTATTCTGAATAACATGAAGCTTACTAAGATTAACCTCTGCTGCGGTGCCCCAAATAGGTGCTTCGTACATCATAATTGGACATATACAGGACTTGTATAACAATAATTTATTTTTGGTTGGCAGGCGGCTGTTTTCAGCCAAGAGGGGGCGTAGTTGGACTAGTGAAGCCTTCACTTTCTTATAAATTTCAGAAATGTGAAGTTTCCAAGTTAAGTTTGAATCTAAGTACACTCCAAGGTACTTATAACTAGATTGCCAGGGAATGGGCTTGTTTAAAATTAAGTTAGTGGACGGGGTATGGCGGGGGGAGGGAAGGTGACGGCAGCTCATTTACTGACATTAACTTTAATTCTCCATTTTGTTAGCCACTGCTTCAAGATGTGAAGATAATTTTGAAGGGTTTCGTGCAAGACTTGTGTTTGTTTATGCTGTGCAATCAAGACCGTTGTTGTTGTTGAGACCCAGACCGTCCGACCTACCAGAAAGGTGTAAGGTAACTGTTTGGACGGCCGAGAAGAGCCACCCAATTTAGACCTGAACCCAGTGGGGGAGGCATCCACAGGGCCCGTACCCTCCTTTCCCTACCACCAACCTCTCGAAAGGACTTACGTGCTCACATGTTTAACGTGATCTTACTCCGTGTGAACACGGCGGCAGTTTGGGCAGCGGAGGGAATCGAACCCGGGGCCTACCGAGTGCAATTCCCGCGCTCTAACCACTGGACTACCGCGCCCTGCAATCAAGGCAATTCTTAACTTCCGCAATCAAGGCCGTGTCGTCGGCATACAAGCCTAAGGTGACAGCGGGGAGACGTGGAAGATCATTAATGTAAAGGTTGAACAATTTGGGTCGGAACCCCGCTAAGAATGTCCCTGGGAGAGGAAAGAACGTTAGAGACTTGTACCTCGAAGCTAATTTTGTATATTATACTGCAAAAATTAAGCACACATCCACAACAGAAGGTCTTTATTTTACTTCCTATAAGACGTACAAAAGTTTTGGACTTTTTTTAAACTTTTGTACGTCTTATAGGAAGTAAAATAAAGACCTTCTGTTGTGGATGTGTGCTTAATTTTTGCTATTATAACATCAGACCTGATGCCAAATTATTTATACTGTACTGATTTACTTCTAATTACTATTGATTGAATTATTTTGCAATATATAATCTTCAAACACTTTTTATATTTTTAATTTCAGCGAATTTAGTCTGTCATGGTGTCAGTTTCGTTTATATTTTTCTGCATGCTCGGCTGTAGTTTTACTAAGTTTTCTATTAACCTTTTCATTTGTGTATAAAATTTTTACATTTGGATACTCATAATTTTCTAGTTATACATTTTTAATTTTAAAGAAGTAATGTACTCGTTTTCATTATTTTCCCTGATTTCTATAAATTTGGCATTATATTTGACACACCTTCAAATTTAAATCATTTCACTCATTTGTGACAATTAGATTTATAAATGGTTTTCCATACACTATAATTTTATAACTTTCTGGTGAGCATTTACATTTCTGTTTTAAAATGTTTTATTTTTATATTCATAAATTTAAACTTTGGAAGTGATATTAAATTGTATTGCAAAATATAACTCAATAATTTGTTTATATTGCTAGTACATTCACATGTAATACATTTAGTTTTGGCACATTTTTATTGTTTGCATTTATGTCTCATATATTTCTTTAATATTCATAACTGTAAGTTATATGCAGATATACTTATGTTTATAAATTTAAAGTTCACATGCTCATTAAATTAAGATTATAACATTATTTATTACATTAAGAACTGTTTTAATTTTTATTTATTATCATTTCAGTTTAGCCATGCCATGATCCAGTAATTATGTATGTGTTTATACAATCACTACTTATGCATTGTTACCTTTTCATTAGCATTTAAGATTCTATATCACATTCTGAGTTTGATATTTAAGTTTTAGACTTTTCAGAGTTATATACTGTATATGTATATTTAAATTCTAGGTCAGTTTGGTGAAAACTGGTATTGAACGGTTTTACAATATTTAATATATCTATATTTATTAAAGATTAAGTTTTCGTTAATTCAAATTTTTATTATTACATTCATATATTTCAGTGATATGTGTGTGTTCTGTATATAGTTATTTGTTATTTCTTAGTTTTCTGCATTTTTCACTTGTGTTACTGCAATCTATTCTTGGAAATTTTGCATTTGTTTTTCCATTAATATTTTTAATTCTCACATATTGACTTTGAAAATTAAGTTCTAGATTTTTAATTTCAGTTTAAAAGTTTTAACAAACTTTTGGTATTGTTTAATAATGTTGTAATTATATTTATTAGAAAATAGTTTTTGCCTAAAATTTTTATCATTACATTCATATATTTCTGTGATACGTATATTTTCTATACACTGTTCTGCATTTTTATCTGTTATTTTCCTTTTTTACATGTTTTAATTGTTACATTACAATTTCTATAGTATATTTTATTATATTCATGTTTTATTTTGAAAGTGTTTTAAATAAATATTATTTAACGTTAAACTTTTCGACACTTTTATATTAAATTTTGTTTAATGTATTTAAATAAATTTATTCCACGTGTATTCCTGCTCTATACTACTGCATTTGTTACTTTGATATTAACTTGTAGTTAGTTTTATATAGTTTTATGTTCATAATTTTAAATTTTGAACAGGTGAACATAAGTCCAGCTAATCTCCGCCCGTTAAGTAGGAGTAATAAGCCCTAAAAAGCATCTAAAAGCGCAATAAATTGCTGCGCAGTTCACCACTTGCTAATTTGCACTAATGTACATAATTTTTGTATCAACAAATGTTAGTAATTTCCTTAATTTGTATTAATTTTATAATATATATGTATATAAATTTTATATATTTATTTGTATTGAAACATTATTTTCATTTTACTTTGCATATTAACTATATATTTTCACAGATTTGGACATTAAGAGTTGTGGAAAGGGTTCAGCCGTATTATTGCAGGTTTAGGTTTCTATTTAATATATTAAAGTTTTTTTTCTTCAGAAATTTTTTATCTCTTCATTTGTATGCTTCTTTACATTTTATGGCTTAGATGTATATTTTTGCAGATATATATTTTAAAATCTATTTATTTTTTAAGAGCATTATTTCTGTTTAAGCTCTTTTACTTGTACATAATATTTTGTTTTAGCAAATGTTTATCATTTCCTTAATTTACCTTAAGTTTAAATGTTGATTTTGTATAGATTTCATTTCAATACTCTCAAGCACTTTCTGGTTGTGTTCTTGTTCCTATTACCTACCTCTGTTTATATGTTTGTAAAAACACTTTCTTTCTTTTGCTTTGCATATTAACAATGTATTTTTACAAAGATTTAGACTTTAAGTGTTGTGGAATGACTTGTATTGTTTTGCAAGTTTGAATTTTTATTTAACATTTCAAAATTTTATTTCAGCAAATGTTTTTAATTTCATTTATTTATATGTGTCAATTCAATTTTTAGTTTAAATTTTGTATAGATTTTTTTTTCAGCCAATCAAGTATTTTCTGGCTGTTTATAAGCTGCAAATACCATTCTTTGTTTAATTTGAATATTTGTATTATATGTTGCAATGTGCTCTTTTTCATTATTTTACCTAACTTCTATAAATTTCGCATTACATTTGACACACCATGTGTCTTTAAAATTTTATTTCTAAAAATTTACATCATTTCACTCATTTAGGATAATTCACTTTATAAATGGTTTTCCATACACTATAATTTTCTAACTTTCTTGTGAGTATTTACATTTTTCATTTAAAATGTTTTATTTTTATATTAAAAAATTTGAACTTTATTCAGAATTACTTTGGAAGTGATATTAAATTGTATTTCAAAATATAACTGAATGATTTGTTCTTAATTTTTATTAAACTTTTCTAACAATTATTGCATTCATATTGCTAGTGTTTTTGCATGTAGTACATTTAGTGTTGTTACATTTTTATTATTTGCTTTTATGTGTCATATATTTCTTTAATGTTCATAACTGTAAGTTAAATGCAGATATACTTATATTTATAAATTTAAAGTTGCTCATTAAATTAAGATTATAATATTATTTTTTACATTAAAAACTGTTTTAATTTTTCTTTATTATCATTTCAGTTTATCCATGATCCAGTAATAATGTACATATATTTATATAATCTCTACTTATGCATTGTTACCTTTTTCATTAACAGTTGCGATTCTATAGCACATACTGAGTTTGATATTTTAGACTTTTCAGAGGTATATACTGTATATGTGTATTTATGCTTTAAATCAGTTTGGTGAAAAGTGGTATTAAACGGTTTTACAACATTTAATATATCTATATTTATATTGATTAAAAATAAAGTTTCTGTTTAATCAAATTTTTATTATTACATTCATATATTTCAGTGATATGTGTGTGTTCCGTATACTGTTATTTTTTGATTTTTTGCGTTTTTCACGATTTTTTGTGTTTCTGCAATCTATATTTGGGAATTTTGTTGCTGATTTTTCATTAACATTTTTTATTCTCACGTATTGACTTTGATATTTAAGTTCTAGAATTTTCATTTTAGTTAAAAAGTTGCCACTAACTTTTTGTATCATTTAATGATATTATGATTATATTTATTGAAAAATAATGTTTAATATTTGTGTAAAATTTTTATCATTACCTTCATATTTTTCTGTGATACGTATATTTCCTATACACTGTTCTGCATTTTTTTATCTGTTATTTTCTTTGTTACATGTTGAATCGAATCCGGGACTACCGAGTGCAACCTCCGGGCGCTAACCACAGGGCTACCGCGCCCAGACGTCGAGGCTCGGCATCAGCAATGGTCCGGTCAAGCAGTGGCGGCTCTCCCAACGCACGACTACGGGAACCCAACATTAGAATTGAGCCCCCGAGCCGAACGTGGGTTCGAAGATGTTTTGAAGGGAGAGTGCCCAGAATCAGTCAAGTCGGGGGTGCAATTCTGGAGCGCCTGGTCAACTATGACCGTATCTCCGAGCTGTATGTGTACCATCATGTTCTCTGTAATTACTTGAATTGCTCCAAAGAATTGGGGGGTGTACATGGGAATACTCCGAGGAGTATAGAAATGTTACTAGGTGGGAAGTGATTTTTTTTTAAATATATATATATATATATATATATATATATGACTTAGTTGAGGTAAGTATTATAACATTGCCATGAGGTTCTCCGTTTTCTAAGGTGTTTAAGAGATTTTGAATGGACAAAAAGTCCTGGTTCCTCTTGAGCCCGGGATTGAGCGTCCACAATTTTCGGAGATTTTTCAGTTCTGCTATTCAATTTATCAAGTGTAGAGATGAGTTGTTTAGTTAAAGTTTCAAAGTGGTTTTAAATTTTTAAGTGCTTATAGAGATTAAAGTATTGTGGACGCTCTGGGTCTCTTCCGAAACTTCCACTGATGGGGGTCGTACTCCGGTAAGTTGCAAACTTCTTCATTGGGTAGTTTATTTAAATTTTGAAACATTTTAATTGCTAATTTTGAGATGTGTTTGCTAATATTTGTTACTCCGAAGTCGCTGTGGATGATGCCCAGAATCACAATTCACACCACCTTTAAGCATTCCGGGCGGATTAATAGCCCGACCAATCGAAAATCACGGAAGGTTCACATTTTCACCTTTCCACCAATACAAACTCACTTGAATTCAAATTCTTCTCCAGAGTCCAGCCCATCCAACGACAATTCAGCAATCAGCAAGGCACGTACATCTTGATAATGATTTTCCCAAGCTTCCGAGTAAAGCTCCTCCTAAAACTAAAGACAAAATTATAAACTTCAACCCTAACAAGCCTCCTGAAGAAGGAGATTGTATGAGATATGACTGGATGGAGTTAATTGATATGATAGTCCGTTTTGAAAGAAACGGATACCAGAGAGACTTTCTCCAGCGTGCTCTGAATTCTGCTTTACCCAAACTGAGGGAAAGTAAAACTATTATTGACAGGATTGCTATCTTTTATGATAGTATTTGCGAGGAGGCCAAAAACCCCTCGGGCTAAGCTCTCTGCTGCTGTACGCTGCTCACTGGCTCAAAGCATGAGTTCTCTGAACTCGTCCGTTTTCCAATTTTTTCCTTTACCTTCTCGGAGACTATGCTCCATCTTCTAAATTCCTGCGTCACGAGCACCCAGTTGGGTTTTCCCAATTCGGTCCTACGTGCACAGCCATGTTCCTTCGGGATCTCTAGCACATCAAAAGTCTTTTTTCTATGATTTACCAACCTTCTTTTATGACCGGAGATTAAAGCAAGCCCCTTGTGGCTTTGCTGGTCACTCCAATAACTGTGGTTCCTTTGAGCCTTTGGGCACGTACATCTGCACCGCGAAATCTTGCACAACGTTGCGTCACCCAAAAAGCAGAACAAAAAGAACGAAGACATCTGTCTCCGCCAGCAAACACGTGTGACTTTGAACTAACGATCGCTATTCCTGGAGTGTGTGAAAGAATATTATTTTATGAAAGGAAAATGGCCACAATTTCTGCACAGAATTAAATACATTTAAATATGATAAAATATATACACAACGACATGAGGGTTCCGGGTCACAATTTAAATAAGTATAAATTTAGAAGTTTAAGATATAATGTAATTTTACAATTTACACACAAGTGACAAATTCCGTCACGACAATACCCTTCATCAGCGGCTATATGAAAAATTACCTTGGAAACAAGCTTATATATAGACCAAATAGGCAGACAAAATTTGCATAAATCGGCTACGAAATAATGAGCATTAAATGGTATTATAAACAAGCTATTAAAGATTAAACAATTATAATAAAAAGTGTTATAAAAGGGAGATTTAAAATTTAAATAAGTATTAAATACAAACACAAAAGAAAAGACAATGAAACATGCCCAAATTTCATCCAAGCATAAATTACATTAAAATGAAATGTCACAGATAACTGTGTAGAGGTTTAACAGAGTCGCCACGCGTAACTTAAAATGTGCACAGGATCAAAATTACTAATGGAATCACGGTACATATAAATTAACATCATCGGTACATATAAATACTCTTTATGAATCCCTGTTTATTTATATGTACCGTGATTCCATTTGTAATTTTGATCCTGAGCAAATTTTAAGTTACGCTTGGCAACCATAGGCGCCGACTACGGGGAGACAGAGGGGCACGAGCTCCCGCTGAACTTTTCCAGAGGGGACTTTGCCCCATCTGGAAGATTTCATGATTTTCCTCTAACTTCATATTTTACTAAATACCAAAAAATGAAATTTTTTAAACGTAATAACTATAAATGATTACCAAGAAGTAGAGATGACTTATTTTGTCTACTTAAAGAGATCTTATCTGTAATTACTTCTCGATTCTATATACCAGTGCCGTCTTTACAGGTGACATCCACTTCTTTTGAAGCTGCAAACCCCGCGGGTGGCATCCATTCCGTTTGAAGTTGCAAACCCCACGGGTAGCTTTATTCCTGGTGAGCACCGGACGTTTGACACAGCACCGTAGTCGGACAAAGAGCTAGAAGAGTTTGATTACTCCTCGAAGGGTAAGGACCAGAGAGAGCTACCCCCCCCCCCCCCCCCGATAAAAATATTAAAGTTTTAGTTGTGGTAAGAAATGTCATCCAAATTTTGCATAAAATATTATTTATGAGATTTTCTTTATAAATTACTTTGTTTTAAAGATTTTTTAATTTAGCTGAATGTGTGGTTATAGTGATGATCAATTTATTTACATATTTAATTTAAAAATATTTAAATATTAAGACGGTAGTATTTGGTTACTTTTGTGTTGTTGCTGGGTTCATTGTTTTAATTTATTGTGTCAAAATCAACTAATAGGCAGTTAAGAGTTGATATTAAGCGTTAACTTGTATTAGCTTTCAGATTTTTTTCGATTCATTAACAGCTTTGCTACTAGTTAATGCTTATATTAAAATCCACTGTAATTATTATATACTAGCCGCCTTTGGCGACCAGCCTGTTCGCTACACTTCGCCTGTTCGCTACACTGACCGTGGCAAATTGTAACCGTGGCACACTCGCTGGCGCGACCTTACCAGAAGGTGTAAGGTAACTGTTTGGACGGCCAGGAAGTGCCACCCAATTTAGACCGGAACTCAGTGGGGGAGACATCCACAGGGACCGTACCCTCCTTCCCCTACCACCAACCTGTCGGAAGGACTTACGATCCCACATGTTTAACGTGATCGTACTCCGCGTGAACGCGGCTGCAGTTTTGGCAGTGGCGGGAATCGAACCCGGGCCTACCCAGTGAAATTCCCGCGCGCTAACCACTGGTGTACTTCGCCCTCCGCGACATTTTCCATAACTTTCTTTTTATTCACCGAATTTAGACCGGAACCCAGTGGGAGAGGCACCCACGGGGACCGTACCCTCCTTCCCCAACCACCAACCTCTCGAAAGGACTTACAGACACACATGTTTATTCCGCGTGATCGTATTCCGCGTGAACACGGCGGCAATTTTAGAAATCGAACCCGGGCCTACCGCGTGCAATTCCCGCGCGCTAACCACTGGGCTACTTCGCCCTCCGCGACAATCTCCATAACTTTCTTTTTATTCACCCAATTTAGGCCGTACCCTCCTTCCCCTACCACCAACCTCTCAGAAGGACTCACGAACCCACATGTTTAACGTGGTCGTACTCTGCGTGAACGTGGCGTAAGTTTTGGCAGTGGCGGGAATCGAACCCGGACCTACTGAGTGCAATTCCCGCGCGCTAACCACTGGGCTGCCGCGCCCTCCGCGACAATCTCCATAACTTTCTATATATTCATCCAATTTAGACGGGAACCCAGTGGGGGAGGGATCCACAGGGGCCGTATCCTCCTTCCCTTACCACCAACCTCTCGGAAGAACTTACGGACCCACATATTTAACGTGATCGTATTCCACGTAAACACGGCGGCAGTTTTGGCAGTGGCTGGTATCGAACCCGGGCCTACCGCTAACTTCCCGCGCGCTAATTTGCGATTTAAAATGACCATATGCTTAATTCCATCATCCTCATTCCATTGTTTCATTGTTCCATCATTTAAAATATCCATAAAATTAAAATATCCATTTAAAATATCCAAAAGTTAAAATATACATTTAAAAAATCCATATCGTCCCATCATTTAAAATATAAATATAATAATTTATATAGAGCAAAGGAGCTCTATTCAGAACCGTGACGTCACCTCCACCTTGACGTCCCCACCCACCACCTTCCCTCCTTCAGCGGGGGAGAAACGAAGCGGCACGCCGAGCGGAACGCCGAGAAATTGAAATTCGGAAACTTTTAAAATCCTGATCCTGTGGGCAATACGGAATATTTCCTGACCAGATTGGACTTGTAAGAATGCCAGATGTTTGACCTTTCTAAAAATGTAAATTATGAGTCGAAATTATGAGTACTTTTTACTATGCGAGAATTTAAAAACCAAAAATCGTTTTTTTGAGCCAAAAGTGACTTTTGTTTTAAAATCATAAAAAAATATTAGAATTTGTCCCTGAGATTTGAAATTGATATATTTTTACTCGAAATTCTCTGCTCTTTCCGATGGTGTGATTTGTTTTTTTTCTACAATGTCTGGATCGTGGAGAAAAAAGAGCAAAAAGGTCAAAAAACGGTCGAAATCGCATAAAACATTAAATAACAAAAAAAAATAATTAAAATTTTAAAAATCGGTTTTCACGTGTCCCCTTCCCACCCCCCAGGGTCTCCGATTGCCAAATTTCATAGCTCTCCGACGCGCGGTCGCGAAACGTATAGTGTATAAGACAGACAGACGCACAGACAGACATTGCCTTTTATTATTTAAGATTATAATATTGATGTATAGTAACTATATGGATTTTTCTAATCAACTCTTAGCTTACAAATATAAATATGCAATTATTTGTAAATAATTTATATAGATAAAATATATAATAGTAACTATTATGGTTAATAAATGCTAATGATTAACTGTGTTTAGGGTGAGCTTCTCCTTCAAAACTGTTGAGCCCCCTTCAATTTCATTTCCGCCCCTCTTGAATATCGTGTCTGGCTACTGCCCTGGTTTGACTATTAACAGCCCCAAGTCATTTGAGACCAGAAAGCTAGAATTATAAATTATGAGAAAATAGAAAATATCGAGTTTGTAGGAACCTCGTGGGAATTTCTATAGAGATCCCACCAACCATATCTGGGTCTGGTGTTTGGAATCAACAATATGCTGGAGAGCATAACGTGACGGATTCTTGCTACGGAGACTACAAGTTTTACTTCTATCGGTGGCAATGTTACAAGGCACTAGCCTTGTAGCCCCCTCTTTACTTTCAAGCCCTAATTGCTCCTCGAATGGAGAAAATGCAATACGTAGACGATGGCATCTGGTACGCCAAGAAGGGGGTGAATTCAGGAGTCAAAGAGTTCAAGTTTTATACGTAGTAAACTAGAGTGGCGTAGGCCTAAAAAGATCAAAAATATTTATCGTACAATAAATAAAACTAATTCTATCCATCAATGCCATCTAATTTAGACTGGAACCCAGTGGGGACGACATCCACACGGACCGACTCTCCTTCCTTTATTACCAACAGCTCGGAAGGACTTCCAAACCCACAAATTTAACGTGCTCGTACACGGGGACAGTTTAGGCAAAGCCGGAAATCGAACTGGGGTCCTGCGAGTACAATCCCCGTGCTTAACCACTCGGTTATCTCACTCCAAAACTGCTGCTTCTAAAACAATAACTTACAAAACTTCCTTGAGGAAAGCATATATATGTCAGTTAGGTGACTACAGTTGCTTCGATGGCTTTATAATCCCCTTTTCAGGCCAAAATAACAGTATGCGCTCTTAACAATCACTACTGCTGTTCGTTGGGCAGTTCGTTCTTGGCGGTTGTTAAGGACGCATACTGTTCTTTTGGTCTGAAGTAGGGCCTTAAAATGACTTCGAAACAATTGTAGTCACAACTGACATATGCTTGCTTTCTTCAAGGCGGCCTTGTAAGTTGTTATATCTTTATCGACTTTGTGAATGTTTTATATAAAGTTATCGGATTTTGCCCCCCCCCCCTGAGATTTTGAAAACTCGGCGCTTATGTTGGCAACTCGTTCTCGACTCTATGCGTGTCAAACCTCTACACAGTTATCTGTGACGTTTCATTTTAATGTAATTTATGCTTGGCTGAAATTTGGACATGTTTCATTGTCTTTTCTTTTGTGTTTGTATTTAATACTTTTTAAAATTTTAAATCTCCCTTTTACAACACTTTTTATTGTAATTGTTTAATCTTTAATAGCTTTTTTATAATACCATTTAATTGTCATTATTCCGTAGCCGATTTATGCAAATATTGTCTGCCTATTTGGTCTATATACAGGGTGTCCCATCAAGCCCGCCCAAACTCTGCACAGCCAGATTCCTTGCTTGGAATACATAAAAATTGGCCAAAGAATTGTACGTCTACGACCCATAGTTTTCGAGAAAAATGCGAGAGAAAAGCATGACGTCATATCCTGTGTACGAAAAAACAACTTTATTGGAAACATGAACATCGGTATTTGCATATGTTTACATAGGAAGATGTTCAAAATGTCCACCGCGCATATCGAGGCATGCATGCGCGCGCCGTGGAATGACGTCAAGCCGTTGTTTGAATCGTATTTAAAAGGCTGCATCTAGTAGCTACCGGTAATCTTCGCATGGTGATAATGTATTCCGTACGTGAATATTGCAACATGTACTTTATCTTCGGTCAATGTAATGGCAATGCCTTACGAACTGCTAGGGAGTATGCCCGCCGCTATCCATCACACCGTCCTCCTGATGCCAAAGTCATCCGCAGGTTGGACTACAGACTGAGAAATACGGGAAGCGCCGACCCGACATACAATCTCCGCGATGTTGGTCGAAAATCCAGGCCGCCCGGCTTATCCTAAGATATAGAGCAGCAATTTAGGCGACCGATCCACGATGTTGGCGGAAGAATGCACGGCGGCCAGCCTAGATGCAGCCTTTTAAATGCAATTCAAACGACGGCTTGACGTGATTCCATGGCGAGCGCATACATGTCTCGATATGCGCGGTGGACATTTTGAACATCTTCCTATGTAAACATATGCAAATACCGATGTTCTTGTTTCCAATAAAGTTGTTTTTCGTACACTGGATATGACGTCATACTTTTCTCTCGCATTTTTCTCGTAAACTATGGGTCGTAGGGGTACAGTTCTTTGTCCAATTTTTATGTATTCCAAGCGAGGAATCTGGCTGTGCAGAGTTTGGGCGGTCTTGATGGAACACCCTGTATGAGCTTGTTTCCACGATAATTTTTCATATAGCCACTGGTGAAGAGTATGCTGATGCCCGAAAGCTCTCTGGTCTTTTAATATTTGTAGGTCCTATAGGATGGTTTTATTTGATTAAATGACTTTTTATCTATGATTTGTGTCTAATTTATGCTTAAATGTATGATTTACTTTATTTATATTCAATTTGTGTTGTAGATTTTGTAACATTTTTTAACAATTGATTCCTTAAGAAAAAAGAGGGGGGAGTGAACCACTTGAGTCAACAAGAGTCTCAAGTTTTCTTTCATAAAAAAGTTAAGAAACAGAATTAATTTCTGTATTTCACAGAATAATCATGCACTGATATCATTTTCACGGAATTTTAAAGAAAGTTAAGCTAAAAATTAATGTTATGTATTCCCCTTCATGTTGTATAAAATAAATTTTTTAGTATTTGTCGCTGTACATATGTATTTACAATGGACATAGGTTAATCTAAGTTGTAAAATATAAGATTCATAGTTGAATTTCGACAGGATATGCATCTCATGGCTTTCGTTGAAGAAGTTTGTTAAATGTGTTATGCAGATATTTTGTTTCAGTGAACCAACTGTTCTGGAGCCGATGTCACGAGTTCAGTGTCCATTGCTGGTAAAGTTATATATTTGTGTATCTTGTTCATGATTTTTTATTGATGCATCTTATACATTAAAATATTTCCTTCATCACAAAAGAAAAGATACTTGTTTTCTATTAGGAGAAACAAAGTGTTCGAAACCTATGTAAAATCTTTTAAGATTAGATTCATTAGAACAGCAAATAGATGCATGCTATTATAATATGACTCATAACGCTATCAATAAATACTTATTTACAACGGACACATGGTAATCTAACATGCAAAATATAATTCTTAGATAGATTTCGACAGGATATGCTTCTAATGGTTTTGCTCGAAGGAGTTTGATAAATACTTTGTATCGATATAATATAGCTGTGTATTTTTCTTTCAGTGTAACTAACTATACAGAAGGTGATGTTGTCGATTCCATTGTCTATTGTTAGTAAAGTTGTATTTATTAATGCATCTTATATAGTACAAATTTCCATAATTACAAAATAAAAGTTAATTGTTTTCTATTGCGAAAAACACTTTCAAAACATCTTTAACAATAAATACATTAAAGTATCCCAAACAGACACATAATATTATAATATGATTCATAATGCTATCAAATAAATATTTATTTACAACTAGCCGCCTTTGGCGACCAGCCTGTTCGCTACCCTTGAAAATTCTGACCGTGGCAAATTCTAACCGTGGCACACTCGCTGGCGCGACCTACCAGTAAAGTGTAAGGTAACTGTTTGGAGGGCCAGGAAGTGCCACCCAATTTAGACAGGAACTCAGTGGGGGAGGCATCCACAGGGACCGTACCCTCCTTCCCCTACCACCAACCTCTCGGAAGGACTTACGGTCCCGCATGTTTAACGTGATCGTACTCCGCCTGAACACGGCGGCAGTTTTGGCAATGGCGGGAATCGAACCCGGACCTACCTAGTGCAAATCCCGCGCGCTAACCACTGGGCTACCGCGCCCTCCGCGACAATCTCCATAACCTTCTTTTTATTCACCCAATTTAGACCGGAACCCAGTAGGGGAGGCATCCACAGGGTCCGTACCCTCCTTCCTCTACCAACAACCTCTCGGAAGGACTTACGGATCCACATGTTTAACGTGATCATACTCCGCGTGAAAATGGCAGCAGTTTTGGCAGTGGCGGCAATCGAACCCGAGCCTACCGAGTGCAATTCCCGCGCGCCAACCACTGGGCTACCGCGCCCTCCGCGACAATCTCCATAACCTTCTTTTTATTCACCCAATTTAGACCGGAACCCAGTGGGAAAGTCATCCACAGGGTCCGTACCCTCCTTCCTCTACCACCAACCTCTCGGAAGGACTTACGGACCCACATGTTTACCGTGATCGTACTCCGCGTGAACACGGCAGCAGTTTTGTCAGTGGAGGGAATCGAACCCGGGCCTACCGAGTGAAATTCCCGCACGCTAACCACTGGGCTACCGCGCCCTCCGCGACAATCTCCATAACTTTCTTTTTATTCACCCAATTTGGACCAGGACCCAGTGGGGGAGGCATCCACAGAGACCGTACCCTCCTTTCCCTGCCACCAACCTCTCGGAAGGAATTATCGACCCATATGTTTAAGGTGATCGTACTCCGCATCAGTGGCGGGAATCGAACCCAGGCCTACCGAGTGCAATTCTCGCGCGCTAACTTCCCGCGCGCTAATTTAAATTTATAATGACCATATGCTAGGCTCTTAATTCCACCATCCTCGTTCCATCGTTCTATCATTTAAAATAGCCATAAAATTAAAATATCCATTTAAAATATCTATAAATTAAAATATCCATAAATTAAAATATCCATTTAAAATCAAAAAATCATCCATATCGTTCCACCAATCCATAAATATAATAATTTCAAATACATCACCACAATTCAAACCACCATAATTCAATCATTTAAATTATTTAAAATATCCATTTAAAATATCATATAAATATAATAATTTCGCCCGATGTATACAACACTTATGCTCGTAATTCATTTAAAACCGAAAGCGCGGTCTCCATGGAGACGGGGAAGAAACTACTGCGGATGGGGGGAAAATGCCGTTGAAGAACTGAGCCGGTAGCCGACAAATTTAAAATCATGGCGTCTTTAAAATTGCGATCCTGAAGGCAATTTTCATTATTTCTGGACCAAATTAGACTTGTAAGAATGCCAGATATTTCAGCTTTCTAAAAATGTAAATTATTAGTCGAAATTATGAGTACTTTTCACTATGCGAGAATTTAAAAACCAAAAATCGTTTTTTTGAGCCAAAAGTGACTTTTGTTTTAAAATCTTTAAAAAATATTAGAAATTGAAATTGAGAGTTGAAATTGATATATTTTTACTCGAAATTCTCTGCTCTTTCCGATGGTGTGATTTGTTTTTTTCGACAACGTCTGCATCGTGGAGAAAAAAGGGCAAAAATGTCAAAAAACGGTCGAAATCGCATAAAACATTAAATAACAAAAAAAAATAATTCAAATTTTAAAAATCGGTTTTCACGTGTCCCCTTCCCTCCCCCCCAGGTCTCCGATTGCCAAATTTCGTAGCTCTCCGACGCGCGGTCGCGAAACGTGTCTGTGTGTGTGTCTGACTGTATAAGACAGTCAGACACACACACAGACATTGCCTTTTATTATATAGACATACAAATGTTAGTCAAATTTGCAAAATATGGCTCGTAGATGAATTTCGACAGGAGATTTTATTATACAGGATATGTTTCTAATTTTTTGAAATAATTTGATTAATATGTTGAGTAGATGTTTTCTTTCAGTGGAACCAATTATACAGAAAAATATGTTTTTGAGTTCATTGTCCATTGTTGGTAAATATTTATTATCTATTTGTATCTTATTCATGATTTTCCATTGATACATCTTATATTGTGAAACATGTCCTTTATTACAAAAGAAAATTTACTTGTTCTCTGTTAGGAAAAACAAAGCTTTCGAAATATATGTAAAATCTTATAACTATAGATTCAAAGATATAGAGTAGCAAACAGAAACACACTATTATTATGCAACTTCTAACGCTATTAAATAAATATTATCTATGAACAGAATCAATTTTATTGTAAAAAAATTCCTCCAATTACTGAAAAACGTCATCCAAAAAAATAAATGAAATCACATATTTTGAACAAGTACAATTCCATCTAGGTAGAAATATACCATCCTCCACTTATAACTAGAATTTTAAAAAATGCTGAAAGGGAACAAGGTTCAGTATGCCTTGACACCCTGCCTCGTTAATTAATGAAGTGTGCATATAGCTCTTTCAGTGCAGCACGGCTACACTAATGTATATTTCTCGCATAGTGAAAACCAAAATCGTTCTAAATCGGGCTAAAAAATAAAATAACCAAATCAAATTCGAAATTTGTAAAAAAAAAAAAAAAAAAAACTGCCTATATGCACTTATTCGAGTCTTGAAGTACCTGTGTACCAAATTCCATGATCATACGACGTTTAGATTTCCTTCTACAAACTGCTAGAGAAAGTGCACATCGTTGCTCCGGGGTGGTGGCGCAGCTAACCCACTGCGGCAATTTATTTATTGTTATTATTATAAAGCTTACTTTGGCTTTCAAGAGTTCGCTGTACGTTTCGGTAAACAAAATTTGAAGTGCGCTTTAATAATGTTCCCGCTTATACCAACCACAATGAAAAAAATCTCGCCACAACGCATCGTTCTGGTACCAAATTTCATGGCCGTACGAAAGCTTAGCTTTCCCGCTACATTCTACACATATACACAGACATATTATTTTATTATACAGGGTGATTTAAAAAAAAACTTTGCCGATATACGAGCCCTTAACGATCATACCGTTCAAGGAAACGGAAAGAAATTTTGGATGCAGGTATTTTAAGGTATGCGCTCAAGAATGATGTGAAACTAACTAACTAACTAACACACTCTACTAGAGTGCAGAGGTTGGGACTTGGCACTTCGCCTTCTGTCCCAAGGGGAAAATTGATGTGAAAAAACAACAGTTCTGCTCTCACAATTAGGGTTGCAGTGACACAATTTCGAAATTTTCAAATGGCAACACCTACTTTTTTTTGTTGGAAAGTGATCTTCACGGTGAAAAACATAAATGGCGTTGAAACGGTACCTGCAGCACGAAAAACACCGGTGCTTGGCAGAGACTAAGAAAAAAGTGAAAACGACTGCTACGTTCACCAGAACACAAATTTCTGTTTCATTGACGTCACATTTCACACCGTGTGTTCGGCTCGGAACCCAACATGCTGAATTTCCTTTGAAAGATTCGGCGTAAGGCGCCGTCATGGCTGACGTTATTGCCGTAGAAAAAAGAAAAAGTATTGTGATTCGAGTGCTATTAATATAAGTCATTATTAATCATATTAATATAAGTTAAATTAATATAAGTCACGAACCAGTGTTTGGAATATTAAAAGCCAGGTACCAAACGATAGATTTTGAGAATCCGCATATTGTGGGGTGATTTAAAAAAATAATTAAATTCACCAATACAAACGAAGACATATTAATTAGAAAGCAAAACAACAAAAGACGAAAAGAAGTTGCCATCTTTGACACACATTTATTATTATTACCCAGGCCGTCCAGC
The DNA here is from genome assembly GCA_951213105.1 of Amaurobius ferox. Classification (NCBI taxonomy): domain Eukaryota; kingdom Metazoa; phylum Arthropoda; class Arachnida; order Araneae; family Amaurobiidae; genus Amaurobius; species Amaurobius ferox. The sequence continues at coordinate 156,446,772 of OX578142.1, forward strand.
TCACCCAAAGGCAGTATTTCTTTCAGGCATATCTCCGGAGGGGGGAGGGGGATCGTGTATTAGTTCCCTCCCGGAGACATTTCATGTTAACCTAGTTTATATTTATGTGACACAGCATTTAGATATATTTATATAAGGAAAATAGAAATCCCCCCCCCTCGGCCAAAAAGTCCCAAAAGAAACACTGGTGTTGAGCAGTTTCAACGAACGGCCAGGAAAACACATAAATCACACCTATTAATATATGTACAGCTGCGGGAAAAAAACTGCCCCACCTCTGTTAATCGAGCATCGTTCATCGTAGAGAAAATTGAAAGATACCATTCGATTAGGAATAACATCCTCTACAAATTAATGTGCGTAAAATTTGCATAAGGGGCCGTCTTCATATCTAAACGCGTACAGACTTTGAAATTTTCAATGACAACACCCAATTTTGACGTTACTTACAAGTTCCAGACCCCTAAATTAGTCCAAATTCAAAATTTCACGGGGTTTCTATCTTTATATTCGAAGATATTCAATATTCCAGAATGTGCAATTTTCGGGGATCAGCTCCATAGTGAAAAGCGCAATTTAAAGGGCGATGTTTCATTGATTGATCACAGCACTGTTGTAAATTATTCAACTATCCTCTTGACATTCAGCATTATGGCTTACCACACAGCCAAAGGGTCGCAGGTTCGATTCCTGCATGAGAGGATGAGCATTTTCATGGCTGGGTGTGGTGTTGTCTTGTGTGTGTGTGTGTGTGTTACTATGGCAGTAGCCTGTAATGGGTAGGATTATGTGACCCTCAAATAGGGCACGATTATTAGGGTAAAAGCCGTACTAGGTACTTTGCTAAAACTAATGGGGCATTCGTGCCAGGTTCAATAGAAGAAATAAAGAAGAATGAAATGTTTATTTTCAAATGTTATACCGCAGTTATTAGGTGTGACAACTCTGCTTTGTAATACAGTTAAATAAACGAAAATAAATTGAGATTAAAATGATAGAATCCTTTGAATAAGAGGTTTTTAGGTTATTGTAATAACTATCATACTAAACCGCAATTTTACAAATTCGTCTTTTGATATAAAGCTACGTGTTATGGTGTTTAGCATCACATAATTTTGTAATTTGTTTTTGTTTTATATAACTATTTTTTATTATAAATTATCACATTTTGTGTGCGATTTCAACTCGCAGTAGCTCCGGAACTATTAATCTACAGTAACATAAGTAGATCCGATTTATATCAAGTTTTCACCCTTCAATACAGTAGCAGAATTACGTTGATTAGGTTACATCTATACAACACTGTTTATACAAAGTTTTTATTAAAACTGGGTAAAAATAAATGCCCTTTTCCTTAAATAAAGATTAACTTACAATTAATTTAACTTTTTCAAATTAGTCATTTTTTAAACTTATATACGACCGCTAAAATCATCGTGATGCTGAATATTTAAACATTTCGAAAGAACTAGAGGAAGAAAACACCTGGAATTTTACATAAACATATAAAAGTCTTTATGAATCGATTTTTATAAAAACATGTCCAGGTTTGTATTCATATTACTTTTCTTATATACACAATGTATAAGGAAAGTATTGTGACGGGGTCGAAAATTCGAATTCGAGTTTTCGACGGGAGAGCACGTTTCAAGCATGCCTGATCACGAATCAAACATTTTCGAAGTGATGTCTGTGTGTGTGTGTGTGTGTGTGTCAGTGAGTCTGTGGAGACGATAACTGACGAACGAATGGACCGATTCGAACGAAATTTGGTACAAAAATCACAATTCGTAAATACTGGAAGCCTATTGCTTTTATACGCAATCGAATGTTCAGAACCCTCTAAATTTTCGAGTGAAATTTTGAAAAAATCGTAAAAAATCTAAACTGCTAAAAAAGTTACGCAAATAGACATTTTTTATGCAATTTTTTATTAGAAAACGATTGACATAAATTTTAGAACGCTAACATGAACCGTTCTCGAGATATTGCACATTTTTCAAAAAATTATCTAAATGTCATATAAAATAAAAAAAAATATTTCCTATTGAGAAACATGTTCACTTTTCATATGCAATACCATGCGATAAATTTGGTGACATCATTTTCGTGGATATAGCTCGTTCCATTCATGAAAAAAGATACTTTGAGTAATACTTTTGTATTTGAACGTTAATAGTCATTTATCTGCTGTAAGAATAACTTATTTCTTCGTCTATAACGCTTGTCGAGATTTTGGCGACGAATTTGGTGGAATGTCGCCAACTTGGCGACTTTTTTAAATGTTGCTAAATTAGCGAAAAACTGGCCAAATGGATAAAAAAGGCGCTAAATCAATGACGACTCATTGATGATGACGACATGGAAAATGACGGCTCATTGACGAAAATTCAATGTTTTGGAAAGAATATAAATAACTACTATAAAAATAATCTATTTTTTTTTACTGTAAAAGTAGTAAATATATTGCATTATATAAGGAAAGTCATGTGCTGCCCACATCAGATTTTTTTCTTATTGTATTGTTTCTTTTCTTATCTAGTATTCATATTTTCATATTTTCTTTGTATTCATATTTAATTAATATTTCATATAAACAATTATTTCCACAAAAATAAAAATCACGTAAATGTGTTTGGGTTGTTTAGTAGTAACGCCATACAAATAATCAGCGTGAGCAGATAATTATTACAGATGATATGAACGGAAGTCTTGGAAACTAATTTAACATTAGGAGCTTAAAACTTTACATACTCATAATTCGGAAACGCTTCATCCAAATAACTTGAAACTTAATATCCGATGTTAATTTTTAGTGTTATATTCGAAATATTGCATCATTGAAAATTTCAAAATTTGTGCGCGTTTAGATATGAAGACGGCCCCTTATACAAATTTTACGCACATTAATTTGTAGAGGATGTTATTCCTAATCGAATGGTATCTTTCAATTTTCTCTACGATGAACGATGCTCGATTAACAGAGGGTGGGGCGTTTTTTTTCCGTAGCTGTACAATACATAAAGACAATATACATAGACAAAGACAAGACACATAGAATAACATTGACAAAACACATTAACTATAAGAATTTCATTCATTTGTCCGTGTGTCCGCAAATCCATCTCTGTAACGCTTGGCAAAAATTTTGGCTACAACTTTGGTGGGATATCGTGTGTTTTATAGGATAGTATTGTAATGATGTTTCAGTATCGTTTGTTTGTCAGTCCAAACGTCCCACTGGCATCAGTTTCCTAAAGTCCGCGGATCCTTCAATAAGGGAAGTTCAAGAAAATTTAGTTAAGCTCGTCTGCACCAGAAATTCTTAACATTAACACCATCCCACATGGGCGTATGTCAAAGAACAAGGCCAAAGGAACATGAAAGATGACTGAAATTCAGTCGAAAATCCTAATAATTACTCACCCATCACAAAGATTATACATATAAAATAATAAACTGTAATTTAAAAAAATATATATATCCCCAAGGATCACAAAATATTTTTACCTCTCGTGACACTCAATCAAGTTAATTGGAAAAAGTTAAGTTTTAAAACTACTCCTAATAAAATTTTTCCAATTCCTAAAATATCAGCTTTTTCAGCAATAAACATGATATAAAATTATTAATTTTCTTTCATTTTAAATCTTTAAGCAGTCTACAACAAATTTTTATCTATAAAAAAGAGCTTGTTTTTAAATCCATGAAATTTTCAAAATTATCTTTAGTATACTTAAATTTAAAATCTCTCAAAATTTTATTTTTAACTTGCATTAATTAACCATCTAATTTATAACTTTAATCCAATGAAATGAAATATAACCTTTCTCATTAATGAAAAAAATAAATAAATAAACATTCCGAAGGCAAATGCTATATGTACATATATTACCTGACCATATTAATAAAAAAATGTACACAAATCTCATCCAGTGGGTTTTACAAGGAATCATCTAATATCAAATATACTTAAATGCAAATCCTGTCCATTTGACGCTCACTTATTTAACATGGCATATTTCCTCACAATATATATAATATAATTTTTCAAAGCTCCATTATAATATCAAATTGTCTAAAAATATTTAACCAAATCAATTTTACATAACATATACTATTCCTGTAAGATTCAGTAGTAAAGAAAGACAATTAGTACAATATAATTGCTACAATTCCACACAATATTTAAAATTGCGGTTCACACAGCACTTCCATAATCATTTTCTAAATAAAGTTTTCTGATTCAATTTGTAAACAAAATTATCAATTTTAATGAAATTCAATGTCTAGACAAATGTCAAAACAGACTTCAAAATGTCAATATATTCTGAATAAATATGCTTAATCATATTAAAAGGATGTGCTCAGATTTTCTTGTCTGCTACCAAGTGTTCTCGGATACCAAAGTTTTAATCCAAAAGCAATTTCAAATATTTGGTGAACTTTGTTATTGTCAACATAGATATCTATCCCCGTGTTTGTAAAAATCGCAACACCATGAAGGAATCTCTGGAATTGAAAAAAAATTATTTCACAAATAACCTATATTAATCAAATAAACGATTAAATTTAAAAAGCAATATTATATGTCGAAAATCAGTATTTAGTGAAGCCACCACGCGTTGCAATAAGTACTTTTATACGACGCGGCATCGAATCACACATATTTTGAATTTGTACCTTGTTTGGAGGAGCAGTCCAGATTGCTTCTATCCGAACCCAAAGTTCATCTGTATTAGCTAGGGTATGGCCGACGAAATCCCAGACATGTTCAATAGGCGATATAGCCAGTGAAGGCCAAGGAAGAAACTGTATCTGTTGTGCTGAAAAGAAATCTTGGAACACTCCTAGCAACATATGGATGGGCATTGTTCTGTTGAAATGCGTTGATGGAAGGGTACTACTTCAGGATCCAGAACTTCTCTGATGTACCGGTTGCTGTTGAAATTACCCACAATTCTTAGCAGATGAGATCGTCATAGATACCCGATGGCGCCCTAGACCATCAGGCTTAGCGTTCGTCTAGTATATCCAACTTGGATGCGGCCATCAATTTACCCCAAATTAATGCCGGATTCATCGGGAAAGACGACTTGTTGCCAATCATCACGCCAATGTCTATGTTGATGAGCCCATTGTTGCCGCCGGTGTCGATGATTTTGGGTCAGGGTAATCTTGTACAAAGGAATTCTGGCACGCAGTCCACGGTGCAGCAGACGCCGATGAATTGTTGGATTGAAGCAGACAAATGACACACCTGTAGCAGTAGGGGCTCGGTAGCCCATTGGTTAGTATATAAACTAATTGCTTTATAACCGTGAGATATTTAATTTTTAAACTAAACAACTTGTCAAGAAAAATGTATTGCTTTATATTATCATAAAACTTCCAGTGTAGCAGAATAACTAATCTTTTCACTTTTTTTATATAACACATGGTAAGAAAATATGCCTTTCAAATCCCTTTTCATCTTATTCAAACTTATTTACCGTAACATTTTCAAATATAAAATATGCAAATATAACAATACAACCTCAAGCATAATTTCATGTAATAATATTACCGTGACCTCTTCGTCTCTTTACCGTTTTTTTCACCGCACATATGTTTAAATTCATGATACTAAAATTAGGTTATCAAAGTATTTTCCAAGGAAAAAAAAACATTTCCACCAAAACATGCGTGCTTACCAGAATTTACTTTCTTAATATTTTTATAAATTCAAAATACAAAAATCTGGCCATCCCAACATTTGATGAAGTTTTAAGTATGGAGTTAGAATATAATTTTACCTCCATGGTTTTACGTATTTAAGTAAAATAAATTATTGTAGTATTGTGATAATTTTAAAAATATCGTCGTCGAATGAAAGGAATGGAAAAAAGTTCATGAATGAAATATTCACTGCTTTTATATAGAGAGCTAGGTGATTTATATTTCGATGACGTTATTTGAATAAAGTTCATTTGTTTTCTACGAAAATTTCAAGATTCAGGTTTCAGAGTTGATAGTAACTAGGAATAACGAAAGAAGATATACGTGACATTAGGGAAAGGAGTTTAATAAAGAAATGCAATAGTAAATTACGGTAATTGACAAACCGTACGTAAAACACTCATTTCCGCGTAGCTGACACTTTGGCAATATCGTTCGTGGCAATTTCGAAAGAATTAACAAAAACTTCAATTCTTAATATGTTCAGGTAATAAATTTACGGCGTATTACACGGTGTCTTTGGACTTCTCGCATCTGCTCGTGGAACGTGCTTCGTTCTGCGAACGGATTCGACACTACTAAGCCTGATCATACAAGGTAAATCCACACAGGGTAAGTACGTGAGTATCTTCTATATACAATCTCTATATACGACAATAAAACGCACCGTGGTCAGCGGCGGTGCAACGACCGTGGCGACGACTACGGTCGCACCGCTCGAGCGAACGACCACGGTGTGTTATAAAGGTCGTTGTTTTGGACGATAATGAAACTCGTCGTCGAGTTGTAAAGATCGTCGAATTTTTCTCTATTTCCACTCTCTTCCCCCTTTTTTCTTCTTTCCTCCCATCCTTCCTTTAACCTCACACATCCCTCTTTCCCGCCCCCCTCACTCCTCTTTTCCTTTTCTCTCTCCTCCCCCTCTTCTCCTTTTTCTCCCTCCTCTTCTCCTTTTTCTCCCTCCTCTCCTCCCCCTCTTCTCCTTTTCTTCTTCCCCTTTTCTTTTCTTCTTCCCCTCCTCCCCCTCTTCTCCTTTTCTCTCCCATCTAAGTTTTTTTCTTTCTTCCTCTTTTTCTCCTTTCCCTCTTTTTTCTTTCTTCCTCTTTTTCTCCTTTCCCTCTTTTTTCTTTCTTCCTCTTTTTCTCCTTTCCCTCTTTTTTCTTTCTTCCTCTTTTTCTCCTTTCCCTCTTTTTTCTTTCTTCCCCTCTTTTTCTCTCTTCTTCCCCTTTTTCTTCTTTCCCCCCCTCTTCCACTTTTTTTCTCCTTTTCTCTCCCATCTAAGTTTTTTTCTTTCTTTCCCTTTTTCTTCCTCTCGGTCTGCTCCTCTCGGCGTGCGCGCGAAGTCCTCCGTCGCTCCCGGCCGCGGGGAGGGGCCTTTTTCCCAGTTTCGCGCTGCGCGCGAAACTGGGAAAAGCAAAGGGGCGGCCGTCCGCGACTGCGGACTTTGCGCGCACGCCTCGAGGAGCAGACCGAGAGGAAGAAAAGAGAGCACAAATAATCCTTTTTATGCCAGCCGTTCGAGAGTTTTTCAGTTGGTTCCAACATTAATATTAAAGATGGGGCCCTAACTTTTTGCCAAAAAATAGCCAAAATATTAGAGCCCAGCATTCACTTCTCAATTGAGTCAGGCCTAGGTAGCCGTCGCCTCAAACGTTCACCGCAAACGTCTGATAACTAAGCTACACCCAGGATCCATGAATGCGAACCCGAATCCTTCTCCAGCAGATTAAGCAAATGATAACATTTCGGCAGAATGCATCAGATACATAATATGCGATCGCGGACTACAATATATATATATATCATTCCTTAAATATAAACCATAGTTCCATGGAATTAAAAAAAATTCTGGTAGCTAATGTTTTCACTTGTTTGTTGTATATTTTAGCACGTTCCTGATGAATTTTCACACAAATAGGTTTCTTGCTGATCGAAAATATCATCGGGGGATTAAGAGTCTTTGGATCAAGATATTGTGTTTCTGACGTCATCAGCTGACCTCGCACCATCTTTATCTGGATTGCGAGTTGGCAATCGAATCGATTAGATTATTACAGTTCTGATTGGCTACTCCCTTTACAATAATTTCTGACTGTATCAGGACACATAAGCGCGAGATTTTGATAGATTCGGACTCCTCTCATCGTGCTGATTAATTCGGTATATTGTGTGAACGGGTTACGACGAAATAATTAATTGACCCCTTAATTAACTCTTAAATAATAAACTTTAAAAATCAAAATATCTCGAAAACTAAGCCCCGGATCGAAAAACTGAGAAAATTTTCCCTGGGCTTAACCCTACGTCTACTTTTTAAATACCTTCATTTTGATATGCATTGTGTTTCAGATCTGCTCACTCACGCTCTCCCTCTCTCAGATTTTTTTCTATTTCTCCCCTATCTTCCCCGTTTTTTTTTTCTTCCTCTCGGTCTGCTCCTCTCGGCGTGCGCGCGAAGTCCTCCGTCGCTCCCGGCCGCGGGGAGGGGCCTTTTTCCCAGTTTCGCGCTGCGCGCGAAACTGGGAAAAGCAAAGGGGCGGCCGTCCGCGACTGCGGACTTTGCGCGCACGCCTCGAGGAGCAGACCGAGAGGAAGAAAAGAGAGCACAAATAATCCTTTTTATGCCAGCCGTTCGAGAGTTTTTCAGTTGGTTCCAACATTAATATTAAAGATGGGGCCCTAACTTTTTGCCAAAAAATAGCCAAAATATTAGAGCCCAGCATTCACTTCTCAATTGAGTCAGGCCTAGGTAGCCGTCGCCTCAAACGTTCACCGCAAACGTCTGATAACTAAGCTACACCCAGGATCCATGAATGCGAACCCGAATCCTTCTCCAGCAGATTAAGCAAATGATAACATTTCGGCAGAATGCATCAGATACATAATATGCGATCGCGGACTACAATATATATATATATCATTCCTTAAATATAAACCATAGTTCCATGGAATTAAAAAAAATTCTGGTAGCTAATGTTTTCACTTGTTTGTTGTATATTTTAGCACGTTCCTGATGAATTTTCACACAAATAGGTTTCTTGCTGATCGAAAATATCATCGGGGGATTAAGAGTCTTTGGATCAAGATATTGTGTTTCTGACGTCATCAGCTGACCTCGCACCATCTTTATCTGGATTGCGAGTTGGCAATCGAATCGATTAGATTATTACAGTTCTGATTGGCTACTCCCTTTACAATAATTTCTGACTGTATCAGGACACATAAGCGCGAGATTTTGATAGATTCGGACTCCTCTCATCGTGCTGATTAATTCGGTATATTGTGTGAACGGGTTACGACGAAATAATTAATTGACCCCTTAATTAACTCTTAAATAATAAACTTTAAAAATCAAAATATCTCGAAAACTAAGCCCCGGATCGAAAAACTGAGAAAATTTTCCCTGGGCTTAACCCTACGTCTACTTTTTAAATACCTTCATTTTGATATGCATTGTGTTTCAGATCTGCTCACTCACGCTCTCCCTCTCTCAGATTTTTTTCTATTTCTCCCCTATCTTCCCCGTTTTTTTTTTCTTCCTCTCGGTCTGCTCCTCTCGGCGTGCGCGCGAAGTCCTCCGTCGCTCCCGGCCGCGGGGAGGGGCCTTTTTCCCAGTTTCGCGCTGCGCGCGAAACTGGGAAAAGCAAAGGGGCGGCCGTCCGCGACTGCGGACTTTGCGCGCACGCCTCGAGGAGCAGACCGAGAGGAAGAAAAGAGAGCACAAATAATCCTTTTTATGCCAGCCGTTCGAGAGTTTTTCAGTTGGTTCCAACATTAATATTAAAGATGGGGCCCTAACTTTTTGCCAAAAAATAGCCAAAATATTAGAGCCCAGCATTCACTTCTCAATTGAGTCAGGCCTAGGTAGCCGTCGCCTCAAACGTTCACCGCAAACGTCTGATAACTAAGCTACACCCAGGATCCATGAATGCGAACCCGAATCCTTCTCCAGCAGATTAAGCAAATGATAACATTTCGGCAGAATGCATCAGATACATAATATGCGATCGCGGACTACAATATATATATATATCATTCCTTAAATATAAACCATAGTTCCATGGAATTAAAAAAAATTCTGGTAGCTAATGTTTTCACTTGTTTGTTGTATATTTTAGCACGTTCCTGATGAATTTTCACACAAATAGGTTTCTTGCTGATCGAAAATATCATCGGGGGATTAAGAGTCTTTGGATCAAGATATTGTGTTTCTGACGTCATCAGCTGACCTCGCACCATCTTTATCTGGATTGCGAGTTGGCAATCGAATCGATTAGATTATTACAGTTCTGATTGGCTACTCCCTTTACAATAATTTCTGACTGTATCAGGACACATAAGCGCGAGATTTTGATAGATTCGGACTCCTCTCATCGTGCTGATTAATTCGGTATATTGTGTGAACGGGTTACGACGAAATAATTAATTGACCCCTTAATTAACTCTTAAATAATAAACTTTAAAAATCAAAATATCTCGAAAACTAAGCCCCGGATCGAAAAACTGAGAAAATTTTCCCTGGGCTTAACCCTACGTCTACTTTTTAAATACCTTCATTTTGATATGCATTGTGTTTCAGATCTGCTCACTCACGCTCTCCCTCTCTCAGATTTTTTTCTATTTCTCCCCTATCTTCCCCGTTTTTTTTTTCTTCCTCTCGGTCTGCTCCTCTCGGCGTGCGCGCGAAGTCCTCCGTCGCTCCCGGCCGCGGGGAGGGGCCTTTTTCCCAGTTTCGCGCTGCGCGCGAAACTGGGAAAAGCAAAGGGGCGGCCGTCCGCGACTGCGGACTTTGCGCGCACGCCTCGAGGAGCAGACCGAGAGGAAGAAAAGAGAGCACAAATAATCCTTTTTATGCCAGCCGTTCGAGAGTTTTTCAGTTGGTTCCAACATTAATATTAAAGATGGGGCCCTAACTTTTTGCCAAAAAATAGCCAAAATATTAGAGCCCAGCATTCACTTCTCAATTGAGTCAGGCCTAGGTAGCCGTCGCCTCAAACGTTCACCGCAAACGTCTGATAACTAAGCTACACCCAGGATCCATGAATGCGAACCCGAATCCTTCTCCAGCAGATTAAGCAAATGATAACATTTCGGCAGAATGCATCAGATACATAATATGCGATCGCGGACTACAATATATATATATATCATTCCTTAAATATAAACCATAGTTCCATGGAATTAAAAAAAATTCTGGTAGCTAATGTTTTCACTTGTTTGTTGTATATTTTAGCACGTTCCTGATGAATTTTCACACAAATAGGTTTCTTGCTGATCGAAAATATCATCGGGGGATTAAGAGTCTTTGGATCAAGATATTGTGTTTCTGACGTCATCAGCTGACCTCGCACCATCTTTATCTGGATTGCGAGTTGGCAATCGAATCGATTAGATTATTACAGTTCTGATTGGCTACTCCCTTTACAATAATTTCTGACTGTATCAGGACACATAAGCGCGAGATTTTGATAGATTCGGACTCCTCTCATCGTGCTGATTAATTCGGTATATTGTGTGAACGGGTTACGACGAAATAATTAATTGACCCCTTAATTAACTCTTAAATAATAAACTTTAAAAATCAAAATATCTCGAAAACTAAGCCCCGGATCGAAAAACTGAGAAAATTTTCCCTGGGCTTAACCCTACGTCTACTTTTTAAATACCTTCATTTTGATATGCATTGTGTTTCAGATCTGCTCACTCACGCTCTCCCTCTCTCAGATTTTTTTCTATTTCTCCCCTATCTTCCCCGTTTTTTTTTTCTTCCTCTCGGTCTGCTCCTCTCGGCGTGCGCGCGAAGTCCTCCGTCGCTCCCGGCCGCGGGGAGGGGCCTTTTTCCCAGTTTCGCGCTGCGCGCGAAACTGGGAAAAGCAAAGGGGCGGCCGTCCGCGACTGCGGACTTTGCGCGCACGCCTCGAGGAGCAGACCGAGAGGAAGAAAAGAGAGCACAAATAATCCTTTTTATGCCAGCCGTTCGAGAGTTTTTCAGTTGGTTCCAACATTAATATTAAAGATGGGGCCCTAACTTTTTGCCAAAAAATAGCCAAAATATTAGAGCCCAGCATTCACTTCTCAATTGAGTCAGGCCTAGGTAGCCGTCGCCTCAAACGTTCACCGCAAACGTCTGATAACTAAGCTACACCCAGGATCCATGAATGCGAACCCGAATCCTTCTCCAGCAGATTAAGCAAATGATAACATTTCGGCAGAATGCATCAGATACATAATATGCGATCGCGGACTACAATATATATATATATCATTCCTTAAATATAAACCATAGTTCCATGGAATTAAAAAAAATTCTGGTAGCTAATGTTTTCACTTGTTTGTTGTATATTTTAGCACGTTCCTGATGAATTTTCACACAAATAGGTTTCTTGCTGATCGAAAATATCATCGGGGGATTAAGAGTCTTTGGATCAAGATATTGTGTTTCTGACGTCATCAGCTGACCTCGCACCATCTTTATCTGGATTGCGAGTTGGCAATCGAATCGATTAGATTATTACAGTTCTGATTGGCTACTCCCTTTACAATAATTTCTGACTGTATCAGGACACATAAGCGCGAGATTTTGATAGATTCGGACTCCTCTCATCGTGCTGATTAATTCGGTATATTGTGTGAACGGGTTACGACGAAATAATTAATTGACCCCTTAATTAACTCTTAAATAATAAACTTTAAAAATCAAAATATCTCGAAAACTAAGCCCCGGATCGAAAAACTGAGAAAATTTTCCCTGGGCTTAACCCTACGTCTACTTTTTAAATACCTTCATTTTGATATGCATTGTGTTTCAGATCTGCTCACTCACGCTCTCCCTCTCTCAGATTTTTTTCTATTTCTCCCCTATCTTCCCCGTTTTTTTTTTCTTCCTCTCGGTCTGCTCCTCTCGGCGTGCGCGCGAAGTCCTCCGTCGCTCCCGGCCGCGGGGAGGGGCCTTTTTCCCAGTTTCGCGCTGCGCGCGAAACTGGGAAAAGCAAAGGGGCGGCCGTCCGCGACTGCGGACTTTGCGCGCACGCCTCGAGGAGCAGACCGAGAGGAAGAAAAGAGAGCACAAATAATCCTTTTTATGCCAGCCGTTCGAGAGTTTTTCAGTTGGTTCCAACATTAATATTAAAGATGGGGCCCTAACTTTTTGCCAAAAAATAGCCAAAATATTAGAGCCCAGCATTCACTTCTCAATTGAGTCAGGCCTAGGTAGCCGTCGCCTCAAACGTTCACCGCAAACGTCTGATAACTAAGCTACACCCAGGATCCATGAATGCGAACCCGAATCCTTCTCCAGCAGATTAAGCAAATGATAACATTTCGGCAGAATGCATCAGATACATAATATGCGATCGCGGACTACAATATATATATATATCATTCCTTAAATATAAACCATAGTTCCATGGAATTAAAAAAAATTCTGGTAGCTAATGTTTTCACTTGTTTGTTGTATATTTTAGCACGTTCCTGATGAATTTTCACACAAATAGGTTTCTTGCTGATCGAAAATATCATCGGGGGATTAAGAGTCTTTGGATCAAGATATTGTGTTTCTGACGTCATCAGCTGACCTCGCACCATCTTTATCTGGATTGCGAGTTGGCAATCGAATCGATTAGATTATTACAGTTCTGATTGGCTACTCCCTTTACAATAATTTCTGACTGTATCAGGACACATAAGCGCGAGATTTTGATAGATTCGGACTCCTCTCATCGTGCTGATTAATTCGGTATATTGTGTGAACGGGTTACGACGAAATAATTAATTGACCCCTTAATTAACTCTTAAATAATAAACTTTAAAAATCAAAATATCTCGAAAACTAAGCCCCGGATCGAAAAACTGAGAAAATTTTCCCTGGGCTTAACCCTACGTCTACTTTTTAAATACCTTCATTTTGATATGCATTGTGTTTCAGATCTGCTCACTCACGCTCTCCCTCTCTCAGATTTTTTTCTATTTCTCCCCTATCTTCCCCGTTTTTTTTTTCTTCCTCTCGGTCTGCTCCTCTCGGCGTGCGCGCGAAGTCCTCCGTCGCTCCCGGCCGCGGGGAGGGGCCTTTTTCCCAGTTTCGCGCTGCGCGCGAAACTGGGAAAAGCAAAGGGGCGGCCGTCCGCGACTGCGGACTTTGCGCGCACGCCTCGAGGAGCAGACCGAGAGGAAGAAAAGAGAGCACAAATAATCCTTTTTATGCCAGCCGTTCGAGAGTTTTTCAGTTGGTTCCAACATTAATATTAAAGATGGGGCCCTAACTTTTTGCCAAAAAATAGCCAAAATATTAGAGCCCAGCATTCACTTCTCAATTGAGTCAGGCCTAGGTAGCCGTCGCCTCAAACGTTCACCGCAAACGTCTGATAACTAAGCTACACCCAGGATCCATGAATGCGAACCCGAATCCTTCTCCAGCAGATTAAGCAAATGATAACATTTCGGCAGAATGCATCAGATACATAATATGCGATCGCGGACTACAATATATATATATATCATTCCTTAAATATAAACCATAGTTCCATGGAATTAAAAAAAATTCTGGTAGCTAATGTTTTCACTTGTTTGTTGTATATTTTAGCACGTTCCTGATGAATTTTCACACAAATAGGTTTCTTGCTGATCGAAAATATCATCGGGGGATTAAGAGTCTTTGGATCAAGATATTGTGTTTCTGACGTCATCAGCTGACCTCGCACCATCTTTATCTGGATTGCGAGTTGGCAATCGAATCGATTAGATTATTACAGTTCTGATTGGCTACTCCCTTTACAATAATTTCTGACTGTATCAGGACACATAAGCGCGAGATTTTGATAGATTCGGACTCCTCTCATCGTGCTGATTAATTCGGTATATTGTGTGAACGGGTTACGACGAAATAATTAATTGACCCCTTAATTAACTCTTAAATAATAAACTTTAAAAATCAAAATATCTCGAAAACTAAGCCCCGGATCGAAAAACTGAGAAAATTTTCCCTGGGCTTAACCCTACGTCTACTTTTTAAATACCTTCATTTTGATATGCATTGTGTTTCAGATCTGCTCACTCACGCTCTCCCTCTCTCAGATTTTTTTCTATTTCTCCCCTATCTTCCCCGTTTTTTTTTTCTTCCTCTCGGTCTGCTCCTCTCGGCGTGCGCGCGAAGTCCTCCGTCGCTCCCGGCCGCGGGGAGGGGCCTTTTTCCCAGTTTCGCGCTGCGCGCGAAACTGGGAAAAGCAAAGGGGCGGCCGTCCGCGACTGCGGACTTTGCGCGCACGCCTCGAGGAGCAGACCGAGAGGAAGAAAAGAGAGCACAAATAATCCTTTTTATGCCAGCCGTTCGAGAGTTTTTCAGTTGGTTCCAACATTAATATTAAAGATGGGGCCCTAACTTTTTGCCAAAAAATAGCCAAAATATTAGAGCCCAGCATTCACTTCTCAATTGAGTCAGGCCTAGGTAGCCGTCGCCTCAAACGTTCACCGCAAACGTCTGATAACTAAGCTACACCCAGGATCCATGAATGCGAACCCGAATCCTTCTCCAGCAGATTAAGCAAATGATAACATTTCGGCAGAATGCATCAGATACATAATATGCGATCGCGGACTACAATATATATATATATCATTCCTTAAATATAAACCATAGTTCCATGGAATTAAAAAAAATTCTGGTAGCTAATGTTTTCACTTGTTTGTTGTATATTTTAGCACGTTCCTGATGAATTTTCACACAAATAGGTTTCTTGCTGATCGAAAATATCATCGGGGGATTAAGAGTCTTTGGATCAAGATATTGTGTTTCTGACGTCATCAGCTGACCTCGCACCATCTTTATCTGGATTGCGAGTTGGCAATCGAATCGATTAGATTATTACAGTTCTGATTGGCTACTCCCTTTACAATAATTTCTGACTGTATCAGGACACATAAGCGCGAGATTTTGATAGATTCGGACTCCTCTCATCGTGCTGATTAATTCGGTATATTGTGTGAACGGGTTACGACGAAATAATTAATTGACCCCTTAATTAACTCTTAAATAATAAACTTTAAAAATCAAAATATCTCGAAAACTAAGCCCCGGATCGAAAAACTGAGAAAATTTTCCCTGGGCTTAACCCTACGTCTACTTTTTAAATACCTTCATTTTGATATGCATTGTGTTTCAGATCTGCTCACTCACGCTCTCCCTCTCTCAGATTTTTTTCTATTTCTCCCCTATCTTCCCCGTTTTTTTTTTCTTCCTCTCGGTCTGCTCCTCTCGGCGTGCGCGCGAAGTCCTCCGTCGCTCCCGGCCGCGGGGAGGGGCCTTTTTCCCAGTTTCGCGCTGCGCGCGAAACTGGGAAAAGCAAAGGGGCGGCCGTCCGCGACTGCGGACTTTGCGCGCACGCCTCGAGGAGCAGACCGAGAGGAAGAAAAGAGAGCACAAATAATCCTTTTTATGCCAGCCGTTCGAGAGTTTTTCAGTTGGTTCCAACATTAATATTAAAGATGGGGCCCTAACTTTTTGCCAAAAAATAGCCAAAATATTAGAGCCCAGCATTCACTTCTCAATTGAGTCAGGCCTAGGTAGCCGTCGCCTCAAACGTTCACCGCAAACGTCTGATAACTAAGCTACACCCAGGATCCATGAATGCGAACCCGAATCCTTCTCCAGCAGATTAAGCAAATGATAACATTTCGGCAGAATGCATCAGATACATAATATGCGATCGCGGACTACAATATATATATATATCATTCCTTAAATATAAACCATAGTTCCATGGAATTAAAAAAAATTCTGGTAGCTAATGTTTTCACTTGTTTGTTGTATATTTTAGCACGTTCCTGATGAATTTTCACACAAATAGGTTTCTTGCTGATCGAAAATATCATCGGGGGATTAAGAGTCTTTGGATCAAGATATTGTGTTTCTGACGTCATCAGCTGACCTCGCACCATCTTTATCTGGATTGCGAGTTGGCAATCGAATCGATTAGATTATTACAGTTCTGATTGGCTACTCCCTTTACAATAATTTCTGACTGTATCAGGACACATAAGCGCGAGATTTTGATAGATTCGGACTCCTCTCATCGTGCTGATTAATTCGGTATATTGTGTGAACGGGTTACGACGAAATAATTAATTGACCCCTTAATTAACTCTTAAATAATAAACTTTAAAAATCAAAATATCTCGAAAACTAAGCCCCGGATCGAAAAACTGAGAAAATTTTCCCTGGGCTTAACCCTACGTCTACTTTTTAAATACCTTCATTTTGATATGCATTGTGTTTCAGATCTGCTCACTCACGCTCTCCCTCTCTCAGATTTTTTTCTATTTCTCCCCTATCTTCCCCGTTTTTTTTTTCTTCCTCTCGGTCTGCTCCTCTCGGCGTGCGCGCGAAGTCCTCCGTCGCTCCCGGCCGCGGGGAGGGGCCTTTTTCCCAGTTTCGCGCTGCGCGCGAAACTGGGAAAAGCAAAGGGGCGGCCGTCCGCGACTGCGGACTTTGCGCGCACGCCTCGAGGAGCAGACCGAGAGGAAGAAAAGAGAGCACAAATAATCCTTTTTATGCCAGCCGTTCGAGAGTTTTTCAGTTGGTTCCAACATTAATATTAAAGATGGGGCCCTAACTTTTTGCCAAAAAATAGCCAAAATATTAGAGCCCAGCATTCACTTCTCAATTGAGTCAGGCCTAGGTAGCCGTCGCCTCAAACGTTCACCGCAAACGTCTGATAACTAAGCTACACCCAGGATCCATGAATGCGAACCCGAATCCTTCTCCAGCAGATTAAGCAAATGATAACATTTCGGCAGAATGCATCAGATACATAATATGCGATCGCGGACTACAATATATATATATATCATTCCTTAAATATAAACCATAGTTCCATGGAATTAAAAAAAATTCTGGTAGCTAATGTTTTCACTTGTTTGTTGTATATTTTAGCACGTTCCTGATGAATTTTCACACAAATAGGTTTCTTGCTGATCGAAAATATCATCGGGGGATTAAGAGTCTTTGGATCAAGATATTGTGTTTCTGACGTCATCAGCTGACCTCGCACCATCTTTATCTGGATTGCGAGTTGGCAATCGAATCGATTAGATTATTACAGTTCTGATTGGCTACTCCCTTTACAATAATTTCTGACTGTATCAGGACACATAAGCGCGAGATTTTGATAGATTCGGACTCCTCTCATCGTGCTGATTAATTCGGTATATTGTGTGAACGGGTTACGACGAAATAATTAATTGACCCCTTAATTAACTCTTAAATAATAAACTTTAAAAATCAAAATATCTCGAAAACTAAGCCCCGGATCGAAAAACTGAGAAAATTTTCCCTGGGCTTAACCCTACGTCTACTTTTTAAATACCTTCATTTTGATATGCATTGTGTTTCAGATCTGCTCACTCACGCTCTCCCTCTCTCAGATTTTTTTCTATTTCTCCCCTATCTTCCCCGTTTTTTTTTTCTTCCTCTCGGTCTGCTCCTCTCGGCGTGCGCGCGAAGTCCTCCGTCGCTCCCGGCCGCGGGGAGGGGCCTTTTTCCCAGTTTCGCGCTGCGCGCGAAACTGGGAAAAGCAAAGGGGCGGCCGTCCGCGACTGCGGACTTTGCGCGCACGCCTCGAGGAGCAGACCGAGAGGAAGAAAAGAGAGCACAAATAATCCTTTTTATGCCAGCCGTTCGAGAGTTTTTCAGTTGGTTCCAACATTAATATTAAAGATGGGGCCCTAACTTTTTGCCAAAAAATAGCCAAAATATTAGAGCCCAGCATTCACTTCTCAATTGAGTCAGGCCTAGGTAGCCGTCGCCTCAAACGTTCACCGCAAACGTCTGATAACTAAGCTACACCCAGGATCCATGAATGCGAACCCGAATCCTTCTCCAGCAGATTAAGCAAATGATAACATTTCGGCAGAATGCATCAGATACATAATATGCGATCGCGGACTACAATATATATATATATCATTCCTTAAATATAAACCATAGTTCCATGGAATTAAAAAAAATTCTGGTAGCTAATGTTTTCACTTGTTTGTTGTATATTTTAGCACGTTCCTGATGAATTTTCACACAAATAGGTTTCTTGCTGATCGAAAATATCATCGGGGGATTAAGAGTCTTTGGATCAAGATATTGTGTTTCTGACGTCATCAGCTGACCTCGCACCATCTTTATCTGGATTGCGAGTTGGCAATCGAATCGATTAGATTATTACAGTTCTGATTGGCTACTCCCTTTACAATAATTTCTGACTGTATCAGGACACATAAGCGCGAGATTTTGATAGATTCGGACTCCTCTCATCGTGCTGATTAATTCGGTATATTGTGTGAACGGGTTACGACGAAATAATTAATTGACCCCTTAATTAACTCTTAAATAATAAACTTTAAAAATCAAAATATCTCGAAAACTAAGCCCCGGATCGAAAAACTGAGAAAATTTTCCCTGGGCTTAACCCTACGTCTACTTTTTAAATACCTTCATTTTGATATGCATTGTGTTTCAGATCTGCTCACTCACGCTCTCCCTCTCTCAGATTTTTTTCTATTTCTCCCCTATCTTCCCCGTTTTTTTTTTCTTCCTCTCGGTCTGCTCCTCTCGGCGTGCGCGCGAAGTCCTCCGTCGCTCCCGGCCGCGGGGAGGGGCCTTTTTCCCAGTTTCGCGCTGCGCGCGAAACTGGGAAAAGCAAAGGGGCGGCCGTCCGCGACTGCGGACTTTGCGCGCACGCCTCGAGGAGCAGACCGAGAGGAAGAAAAGAGAGCACAAATAATCCTTTTTATGCCAGCCGTTCGAGAGTTTTTCAGTTGGTTCCAACATTAATATTAAAGATGGGGCCCTAACTTTTTGCCAAAAAATAGCCAAAATATTAGAGCCCAGCATTCACTTCTCAATTGAGTCAGGCCTAGGTAGCCGTCGCCTCAAACGTTCACCGCAAACGTCTGATAACTAAGCTACACCCAGGATCCATGAATGCGAACCCGAATCCTTCTCCAGCAGATTAAGCAAATGATAACATTTCGGCAGAATGCATCAGATACATAATATGCGATCGCGGACTACAATATATATATATATCATTCCTTAAATATAAACCATAGTTCCATGGAATTAAAAAAAATTCTGGTAGCTAATGTTTTCACTTGTTTGTTGTATATTTTAGCACGTTCCTGATGAATTTTCACACAAATAGGTTTCTTGCTGATCGAAAATATCATCGGGGGATTAAGAGTCTTTGGATCAAGATATTGTGTTTCTGACGTCATCAGCTGACCTCGCACCATCTTTATCTGGATTGCGAGTTGGCAATCGAATCGATTAGATTATTACAGTTCTGATTGGCTACTCCCTTTACAATAATTTCTGACTGTATCAGGACACATAAGCGCGAGATTTTGATAGATTCGGACTCCTCTCATCGTGCTGATTAATTCGGTATATTGTGTGAACGGGTTACGACGAAATAATTAATTGACCCCTTAATTAACTCTTAAATAATAAACTTTAAAAATCAAAATATCTCGAAAACTAAGCCCCGGATCGAAAAACTGAGAAAATTTTCCCTGGGCTTAACCCTACGTCTACTTTTTAAATACCTTCATTTTGATATGCATTGTGTTTCAGATCTGCTCACTCACGCTCTCCCTCTCTCAGATTTTTTTCTATTTCTCCCCTATCTTCCCCGTTTTTTTTTTCTTCCTCTCGGTCTGCTCCTCTCGGCGTGCGCGCGAAGTCCTCCGTCGCTCCCGGCCGCGGGGAGGGGCCTTTTTCCCAGTTTCGCGCTGCGCGCGAAACTGGGAAAAGCAAAGGGGCGGCCGTCCGCGACTGCGGACTTTGCGCGCACGCCTCGAGGAGCAGACCGAGAGGAAGAAAAGAGAGCACAAATAATCCTTTTTATGCCAGCCGTTCGAGAGTTTTTCAGTTGGTTCCAACATTAATATTAAAGATGGGGCCCTAACTTTTTGCCAAAAAATAGCCAAAATATTAGAGCCCAGCATTCACTTCTCAATTGAGTCAGGCCTAGGTAGCCGTCGCCTCAAACGTTCACCGCAAACGTCTGATAACTAAGCTACACCCAGGATCCATGAATGCGAACCCGAATCCTTCTCCAGCAGATTAAGCAAATGATAACATTTCGGCAGAATGCATCAGATACATAATATGCGATCGCGGACTACAATATATATATATATCATTCCTTAAATATAAACCATAGTTCCATGGAATTAAAAAAAATTCTGGTAGCTAATGTTTTCACTTGTTTGTTGTATATTTTAGCACGTTCCTGATGAATTTTCACACAAATAGGTTTCTTGCTGATCGAAAATATCATCGGGGGATTAAGAGTCTTTGGATCAAGATATTGTGTTTCTGACGTCATCAGCTGACCTCGCACCATCTTTATCTGGATTGCGAGTTGGCAATCGAATCGATTAGATTATTACAGTTCTGATTGGCTACTCCCTTTACAATAATTTCTGACTGTATCAGGACACATAAGCGCGAGATTTTGATAGATTCGGACTCCTCTCATCGTGCTGATTAATTCGGTATATTGTGTGAACGGGTTACGACGAAATAATTAATTGACCCCTTAATTAACTCTTAAATAATAAACTTTAAAAATCAAAATATCTCGAAAACTAAGCCCCGGATCGAAAAACTGAGAAAATTTTCCCTGGGCTTAACCCTACGTCTACTTTTTAAATACCTTCATTTTGATATGCATTGTGTTTCAGATCTGCTCACTCACGCTCTCCCTCTCTCAGATTTTTTTCTATTTCTCCCCTATCTTCCCCGTTTTTTTTTTCTTCCTCTCGGTCTGCTCCTCTCGGCGTGCGCGCGAAGTCCTCCGTCGCTCCCGGCCGCGGGGAGGGGCCTTTTTCCCAGTTTCGCGCTGCGCGCGAAACTGGGAAAAGCAAAGGGGCGGCCGTCCGCGACTGCGGACTTTGCGCGCACGCCTCGAGGAGCAGACCGAGAGGAAGAAAAGAGAGCACAAATAATCCTTTTTATGCCAGCCGTTCGAGAGTTTTTCAGTTGGTTCCAACATTAATATTAAAGATGGGGCCCTAACTTTTTGCCAAAAAATAGCCAAAATATTAGAGCCCAGCATTCACTTCTCAATTGAGTCAGGCCTAGGTAGCCGTCGCCTCAAACGTTCACCGCAAACGTCTGATAACTAAGCTACACCCAGGATCCATGAATGCGAACCCGAATCCTTCTCCAGCAGATTAAGCAAATGATAACATTTCGGCAGAATGCATCAGATACATAATATGCGATCGCGGACTACAATATATATATATATCATTCCTTAAATATAAACCATAGTTCCATGGAATTAAAAAAAATTCTGGTAGCTAATGTTTTCACTTGTTTGTTGTATATTTTAGCACGTTCCTGATGAATTTTCACACAAATAGGTTTCTTGCTGATCGAAAATATCATCGGGGGATTAAGAGTCTTTGGATCAAGATATTGTGTTTCTGACGTCATCAGCTGACCTCGCACCATCTTTATCTGGATTGCGAGTTGGCAATCGAATCGATTAGATTATTACAGTTCTGATTGGCTACTCCCTTTACAATAATTTCTGACTGTATCAGGACACATAAGCGCGAGATTTTGATAGATTCGGACTCCTCTCATCGTGCTGATTAATTCGGTATATTGTGTGAACGGGTTACGACGAAATAATTAATTGACCCCTTAATTAACTCTTAAATAATAAACTTTAAAAATCAAAATATCTCGAAAACTAAGCCCCGGATCGAAAAACTGAGAAAATTTTCCCTGGGCTTAACCCTACGTCTACTTTTTAAATACCTTCATTTTGATATGCATTGTGTTTCAGATCTGCTCACTCACGCTCTCCCTCTCTCAGATTTTTTTCTATTTCTCCCCTATCTTCCCCGTTTTTTTTTTCTTCCTCTCGGTCTGCTCCTCTCGGCGTGCGCGCGAAGTCCTCCGTCGCTCCCGGCCGCGGGGAGGGGCCTTTTTCCCAGTTTCGCGCTGCGCGCGAAACTGGGAAAAGCAAAGGGGCGGCCGTCCGCGACTGCGGACTTTGCGCGCACGCCTCGAGGAGCAGACCGAGAGGAAGAAAAGAGAGCACAAATAATCCTTTTTATGCCAGCCGTTCGAGAGTTTTTCAGTTGGTTCCAACATTAATATTAAAGATGGGGCCCTAACTTTTTGCCAAAAAATAGCCAAAATATTAGAGCCCAGCATTCACTTCTCAATTGAGTCAGGCCTAGGTAGCCGTCGCCTCAAACGTTCACCGCAAACGTCTGATAACTAAGCTACACCCAGGATCCATGAATGCGAACCCGAATCCTTCTCCAGCAGATTAAGCAAATGATAACATTTCGGCAGAATGCATCAGATACATAATATGCGATCGCGGACTACAATATATATATATATCATTCCTTAAATATAAACCATAGTTCCATGGAATTAAAAAAAATTCTGGTAGCTAATGTTTTCACTTGTTTGTTGTATATTTTAGCACGTTCCTGATGAATTTTCACACAAATAGGTTTCTTGCTGATCGAAAATATCATCGGGGGATTAAGAGTCTTTGGATCAAGATATTGTGTTTCTGACGTCATCAGCTGACCTCGCACCATCTTTATCTGGATTGCGAGTTGGCAATCGAATCGATTAGATTATTACAGTTCTGATTGGCTACTCCCTTTACAATAATTTCTGACTGTATCAGGACACATAAGCGCGAGATTTTGATAGATTCGGACTCCTCTCATCGTGCTGATTAATTCGGTATATTGTGTGAACGGGTTACGACGAAATAATTAATTGACCCCTTAATTAACTCTTAAATAATAAACTTTAAAAATCAAAATATCTCGAAAACTAAGCCCCGGATCGAAAAACTGAGAAAATTTTCCCTGGGCTTAACCCTACGTCTACTTTTTAAATACCTTCATTTTGATATGCATTGTGTTTCAGATCTGCTCACTCACGCTCTCCCTCTCTCAGATTTTTTTCTATTTCTCCCCTATCTTCCCCGTTTTTTTTTTCTTCCTCTCGGTCTGCTCCTCTCGGCGTGCGCGCGAAGTCCTCCGTCGCTCCCGGTCGCGGGGAGGGGCCTTTTTCCCAGTTTCGCGCTGCGCGCGAAACTGGGAAAAGCAAAGGGGCGGCCGTCCGCGACTGCGGACTTTGCGCGCACGCCTCGAGGAGCAGACCGAGAGGAAGAAAAGAGAGCACAAATAATCCTTTTTATGCCAGCCGTTCGAGAGTTTTTCAGTTGGTTCCAACATTAATATTAAAGATGGGGCCCTAACTTTTTGCCAAAAAATAGCCAAAATATTAGAGCCCAGCATTCACTTCTCAATTGAGTCAGGCCTAGGTAGCCGTCGCCTCAAACGTTCACCGCAAACGTCTGATAACTAAGCTACACCCAGGATCCATGAATGCGAACCCGAATCCTTCTCCAGCAGATTAAGCAAATGATAACATTTCGGCAGAATGCATCAGATACATAATATGCGATCGCGGACTACAATATATATATATATCATTCCTTAAATATAAACCATAGTTCCATGGAATTAAAAAAAATTCTGGTAGCTAATGTTTTCACTTGTTTGTTGTATATTTTAGCACGTTCCTGATGAATTTTCACACAAATAGGTTTCTTGCTGATCGAAAATATCATCGGGGGATTAAGAGTCTTTGGATCAAGATATTGTGTTTCTGACGTCATCAGCTGACCTCGCACCATCTTTATCTGGATTGCGAGTTGGCAATCGAATCGATTAGATTATTACAGTTCTGATTGGCTACTCCCTTTACAATAATTTCTGACTGTATCAGGACACATAAGCGCGAGATTTTGATAGATTCGGACTCCTCTCATCGTGCTGATTAATTCGGTATATTGTGTGAACGGGTTACGACGAAATAATTAATTGACCCCTTAATTAACTCTTAAATAATAAACTTTAAAAATCAAAATATCTCGAAAACTAAGCCCCGGATCGAAAAACTGAGAAAATTTTCCCTGGGCTTAACCCTACGTCTACTTTTTAAATACCTTCATTTTGATATGCATTGTGTTTCAGATCTGCTCACTCACGCTCTCCCTCTCTCAGATTTTTTTCTATTTCTCCCCTATCTTCCCCGTTTTTTTTTTCTTCCTCTCGGTCTGCTCCTCTCGGCGTGCGCGCGAAGTCCTCCGTCGCTCCCGGCCGCGGGGAGGGGCCTTTTTCCCAGTTTCGCGCTGCGCGCGAAACTGGGAAAAGCAAAGGGGCGGCCGTCCGCGACTGCGGACTTTGCGCGCACGCCTCGAGGAGCAGACCGAGAGGAAGAAAAGAGAGCACAAATAATCCTTTTTATGCCAGCCGTTCGAGAGTTTTTCAGTTGGTTCCAACATTAATATTAAAGATGGGGCCCTAACTTTTTGCCAAAAAATAGCCAAAATATTAGAGCCCAGCATTCACTTCTCAATTGAGTCAGGCCTAGGTAGCCGTCGCCTCAAACGTTCACCGCAAACGTCTGATAACTAAGCTACACCCAGGATCCATGAATGCGAACCCGAATCCTTCTCCAGCAGATTAAGCAAATGATAACATTTCGGCAGAATGCATCAGATACATAATATGCGATCGCGGACTACAATATATATATATATCATTCCTTAAATATAAACCATAGTTCCATGGAATTAAAAAAAATTCTGGTAGCTAATGTTTTCACTTGTTTGTTGTATATTTTAGCACGTTCCTGATGAATTTTCACACAAATAGGTTTCTTGCTGATCGAAAATATCATCGGGGGATTAAGAGTCTTTGGATCAAGATATTGTGTTTCTGACGTCATCAGCTGACCTCGCACCATCTTTATCTGGATTGCGAGTTGGCAATCGAATCGATTAGATTATTACAGTTCTGATTGGCTACTCCCTTTACAATAATTTCTGACTGTATCAGGACACATAAGCGCGAGATTTTGATAGATTCGGACTCCTCTCATCGTGCTGATTAATTCGGTATATTGTGTGAACGGGTTACGACGAAATAATTAATTGACCCCTTAATTAACTCTTAAATAATAAACTTTAAAAATCAAAATATCTCGAAAACTAAGCCCCGGATCGAAAAACTGAGAAAATTTTCCCTGGGCTTAACCCTACGTCTACTTTTTAAATACCTTCATTTTGATATGCATTGTGTTTCAGATCTGCTCACTCACGCTCTCCCTCTCTCAGATTTTTTTCTATTTCTCCCCTATCTTCCCCGTTTTTTTTTTCTTCCTCTCGGTCTGCTCCTCTCGGCGTGCGCGCGAAGTCCTCCGTCGCTCCCGGCCGCGGGGAGGGGCCTTTTTCCCAGTTTCGCGCTGCGCGCGAAACTGGGAAAAGCAAAGGGGCGGCCGTCCGCGACTGCGGACTTTGCGCGCACGCCTCGAGGAGCAGACCGAGAGGAAGAAAAGAGAGCACAAATAATCCTTTTTATGCCAGCCGTTCGAGAGTTTTTCAGTTGGTTCCAACATTAATATTAAAGATGGGGCCCTAACTTTTTGCCAAAAAATAGCCAAAATATTAGAGCCCAGCATTCACTTCTCAATTGAGTCAGGCCTAGGTAGCCGTCGCCTCAAACGTTCACCGCAAACGTCTGATAACTAAGCTACACCCAGGATCCATGAATGCGAACCCGAATCCTTCTCCAGCAGATTAAGCAAATGATAACATTTCGGCAGAATGCATCAGATACATAATATGCGATCGCGGACTACAATATATATATATATCATTCCTTAAATATAAACCATAGTTCCATGGAATTAAAAAAAATTCTGGTAGCTAATGTTTTCACTTGTTTGTTGTATATTTTAGCACGTTCCTGATGAATTTTCACACAAATAGGTTTCTTGCTGATCGAAAATATCATCGGGGGATTAAGAGTCTTTGGATCAAGATATTGTGTTTCTGACGTCATCAGCTGACCTCGCACCATCTTTATCTGGATTGCGAGTTGGCAATCGAATCGATTAGATTATTACAGTTCTGATTGGCTACTCCCTTTACAATAATTTCTGACTGTATCAGGACACATAAGCGCGAGATTTTGATAGATTCGGACTCCTCTCATCGTGCTGATTAATTCGGTATATTGTGTGAACGGGTTACGACGAAATAATTAATTGACCCCTTAATTAACTCTTAAATAATAAACTTTAAAAATCAAAATATCTCGAAAACTAAGCCCCGGATCGAAAAACTGAGAAAATTTTCCCTGGGCTTAACCCTACGTCTACTTTTTAAATACCTTCATTTTGATATGCATTGTGTTTCAGATCTGCTCACTCACGCTCTCCCTCTCTCAGATTTTTTTCTATTTCTCCCCTATCTTCCCCGTTTTTTTTTTCTTCCTCTCGGTCTGCTCCTCTCGGCGTGCGCGCGAAGTCCTCCGTCGCTCCCGGCCGCGGGGAGGGGCCTTTTTCCCAGTTTCGCGCTGCGCGCGAAACTGGGAAAAGCAAAGGGGCGGCCGTCCGCGACTGCGGACTTTGCGCGCACGCCTCGAGGAGCAGACCGAGAGGAAGAAAAGAGAGCACAAATAATCCTTTTTATGCCAGCCGTTCGAGAGTTTTTCAGTTGGTTCCAACATTAATATTAAAGATGGGGCCCTAACTTTTTGCCAAAAAATAGCCAAAATATTAGAGCCCAGCATTCACTTCTCAATTGAGTCAGGCCTAGGTAGCCGTCGCCTCAAACGTTCACCGCAAACGTCTGATAACTAAGCTACACCCAGGATCCATGAATGCGAACCCGAATCCTTCTCCAGCAGATTAAGCAAATGATAACATTTCGGCAGAATGCATCAGATACATAATATGCGATCGCGGACTACAATATATATATATATCATTCCTTAAATATAAACCATAGTTCCATGGAATTAAAAAAAATTCTGGTAGCTAATGTTTTCACTTGTTTGTTGTATATTTTAGCACGTTCCTGATGAATTTTCACACAAATAGGTTTCTTGCTGATCGAAAATATCATCGGGGGATTAAGAGTCTTTGGATCAAGATATTGTGTTTCTGACGTCATCAGCTGACCTCGCACCATCTTTATCTGGATTGCGAGTTGGCAATCGAATCGATTAGATTATTACAGTTCTGATTGGCTACTCCCTTTACAATAATTTCTGACTGTATCAGGACACATAAGCGCGAGATTTTGATAGATTCGGACTCCTCTCATCGTGCTGATTAATTCGGTATATTGTGTGAACGGGTTACGACGAAATAATTAATTGACCCCTTAATTAACTCTTAAATAATAAACTTTAAAAATCAAAATATCTCGAAAACTAAGCCCCGGATCGAAAAACTGAGAAAATTTTCCCTGGGCTTAACCCTACGTCTACTTTTTAAATACCTTCATTTTGATATGCATTGTGTTTCAGATCTGCTCACTCACGCTCTCCCTCTCTCAGATTTTTTTCTATTTCTCCCCTATCTTCCCCGTTTTTTTTTTCTTCCTCTCGGTCTGCTCCTCTCGGCGTGCGCGCGAAGTCCTCCGTCGCTCCCGGCCGCGGGGAGGGGCCTTTTTCCCAGTTTCGCGCTGCGCGCGAAACTGGGAAAAGCAAAGGGGCGGCCGTCCGCGACTGCGGACTTTGCGCGCACGCCTCGAGGAGCAGACCGAGAGGAAGAAAAGAGAGCACAAATAATCCTTTTTATGCCAGCCGTTCGAGAGTTTTTCAGTTGGTTCCAACATTAATATTAAAGATGGGGCCCTAACTTTTTGCCAAAAAATAGCCAAAATATTAGAGCCCAGCATTCACTTCTCAATTGAGTCAGGCCTAGGTAGCCGTCGCCTCAAACGTTCACCGCAAACGTCTGATAACTAAGCTACACCCAGGATCCATGAATGCGAACCCGAATCCTTCTCCAGCAGATTAAGCAAATGATAACATTTCGGCAGAATGCATCAGATACATAATATGCGATCGCGGACTACAATATATATATATATCATTCCTTAAATATAAACCATAGTTCCATGGAATTAAAAAAAATTCTGGTAGCTAATGTTTTCACTTGTTTGTTGTATATTTTAGCACGTTCCTGATGAATTTTCACACAAATAGGTTTCTTGCTGATCGAAAATATCATCGGGGGATTAAGAGTCTTTGGATCAAGATATTGTGTTTCTGACGTCATCAGCTGACCTCGCACCATCTTTATCTGGATTGCGAGTTGGCAATCGAATCGATTAGATTATTACAGTTCTGATTGGCTACTCCCTTTACAATAATTTCTGACTGTATCAGGACACATAAGCGCGAGATTTTGATAGATTCGGACTCCTCTCATCGTGCTGATTAATTCGGTATATTGTGTGAACGGGTTACGACGAAATAATTAATTGACCCCTTAATTAACTCTTAAATAATAAACTTTAAAAATCAAAATATCTCGAAAACTAAGCCCCGGATCGAAAAACTGAGAAAATTTTCCCTGGGCTTAACCCTACGTCTACTTTTTAAATACCTTCATTTTGATATGCATTGTGTTTCAGATCTGCTCACTCACGCTCTCCCTCTCTCAGATTTTTTTCTATTTCTCCCCTATCTTCCCCGTTTTTTTTTTCTTCCTCTCGGTCTGCTCCTCTCGGCGTGCGCGCGAAGTCCTCCGTCGCTCCCGGCCGCGGGGAGGGGCCTTTTTCCCAGTTTCGCGCTGCGCGCGAAACTGGGAAAAGCAAAGGGGCGGCCGTCCGCGACTGCGGACTTTGCGCGCACGCCTCGAGGAGCAGACCGAGAGGAAGAAAAGAGAGCACAAATAATCCTTTTTATGCCAGCCGTTCGAGAGTTTTTCAGTTGGTTCCAACATTAATATTAAAGATGGGGCCCTAACTTTTTGCCAAAAAATAGCCAAAATATTAGAGCCCAGCATTCACTTCTCAATTGAGTCAGGCCTAGGTAGCCGTCGCCTCAAACGTTCACCGCAAACGTCTGATAACTAAGCTACACCCAGGATCCATGAATGCGAACCCGAATCCTTCTCCAGCAGATTAAGCAAATGATAACATTTCGGCAGAATGCATCAGATACATAATATGCGATCGCGGACTACAATATATATATATATCATTCCTTAAATATAAACCATAGTTCCATGGAATTAAAAAAAATTCTGGTAGCTAATGTTTTCACTTGTTTGTTGTATATTTTAGCACGTTCCTGATGAATTTTCACACAAATAGGTTTCTTGCTGATCGAAAATATCATCGGGGGATTAAGAGTCTTTGGATCAAGATATTGTGTTTCTGACGTCATCAGCTGACCTCGCACCATCTTTATCTGGATTGCGAGTTGGCAATCGAATCGATTAGATTATTACAGTTCTGATTGGCTACTCCCTTTACAATAATTTCTGACTGTATCAGGACACATAAGCGCGAGATTTTGATAGATTCGGACTCCTCTCATCGTGCTGATTAATTCGGTATATTGTGTGAACGGGTTACGACGAAATAATTAATTGACCCCTTAATTAACTCTTAAATAATAAACTTTAAAAATCAAAATATCTCGAAAACTAAGCCCCGGATCGAAAAACTGAGAAAATTTTCCCTGGGCTTAACCCTACGTCTACTTTTTAAATACCTTCATTTTGATATGCATTGTGTTTCAGATCTGCTCACTCACGCTCTCCCTCTCTCAGATTTTTTTCTATTTCTCCCCTATCTTCCCCGTTTTTTTTTTCTTCCTCTCGGTCTGCTCCTCTCGGCGTGCGCGCGAAGTCCTCCGTCGCTCCCGGCCGCGGGGAGGGGCCTTTTTCCCAGTTTCGCGCTGCGCGCGAAACTGGGAAAAGCAAAGGGGCGGCCGTCCGCGACTGCGGACTTTGCGCGCACGCCTCGAGGAGCAGACCGAGAGGAAGAAAAGAGAGCACAAATAATCCTTTTTATGCCAGCCGTTCGAGAGTTTTTCAGTTGGTTCCAACATTAATATTAAAGATGGGGCCCTAACTTTTTGCCAAAAAATAGCCAAAATATTAGAGCCCAGCATTCACTTCTCAATTGAGTCAGGCCTAGGTAGCCGTCGCCTCAAACGTTCACCGCAAACGTCTGATAACTAAGCTACACCCAGGATCCATGAATGCGAACCCGAATCCTTCTCCAGCAGATTAAGCAAATGATAACATTTCGGCAGAATGCATCAGATACATAATATGCGATCGCGGACTACAATATATATATATATCATTCCTTAAATATAAACCATAGTTCCATGGAATTAAAAAAAATTCTGGTAGCTAATGTTTTCACTTGTTTGTTGTATATTTTAGCACGTTCCTGATGAATTTTCACACAAATAGGTTTCTTGCTGATCGAAAATATCATCGGGGGATTAAGAGTCTTTGGATCAAGATATTGTGTTTCTGACGTCATCAGCTGACCTCGCACCATCTTTATCTGGATTGCGAGTTGGCAATCGAATCGATTAGATTATTACAGTTCTGATTGGCTACTCCCTTTACAATAATTTCTGACTGTATCAGGACACATAAGCGCGAGATTTTGATAGATTCGGACTCCTCTCATCGTGCTGATTAATTCGGTATATTGTGTGAACGGGTTACGACGAAATAATTAATTGACCCCTTAATTAACTCTTAAATAATAAACTTTAAAAATCAAAATATCTCGAAAACTAAGCCCCGGATCGAAAAACTGAGAAAATTTTCCCTGGGCTTAACCCTACGTCTACTTTTTAAATACCTTCATTTTGATATGCATTGTGTTTCAGATCTGCTCACTCACGCTCTCCCTCTCTCAGATTTTTTTCTATTTCTCCCCTATCTTCCCCGTTTTTTTTTTCTTCCTCTCGGTCTGCTCCTCTCGGCGTGCGCGCGAAGTCCTCCGTCGCTCCCGGCCGCGGGGAGGGGCCTTTTTCCCAGTTTCGCGCTGCGCGCGAAACTGGGAAAAGCAAAGGGGCGGCCGTCCGCGACTGCGGACTTTGCGCGCACGCCTCGAGGAGCAGACCGAGAGGAAGAAAAGAGAGCACAAATAATCCTTTTTATGCCAGCCGTTCGAGAGTTTTTCAGTTGGTTCCAACATTAATATTAAAGATGGGGCCCTAACTTTTTGCCAAAAAATAGCCAAAATATTAGAGCCCAGCATTCACTTCTCAATTGAGTCAGGCCTAGGTAGCCGTCGCCTCAAACGTTCACCGCAAACGTCTGATAACTAAGCTACACCCAGGATCCATGAATGCGAACCCGAATCCTTCTCCAGCAGATTAAGCAAATGATAACATTTCGGCAGAATGCATCAGATACATAATATGCGATCGCGGACTACAATATATATATATATCATTCCTTAAATATAAACCATAGTTCCATGGAATTAAAAAAAATTCTGGTAGCTAATGTTTTCACTTGTTTGTTGTATATTTTAGCACGTTCCTGATGAATTTTCACACAAATAGGTTTCTTGCTGATCGAAAATATCATCGGGGGATTAAGAGTCTTTGGATCAAGATATTGTGTTTCTGACGTCATCAGCTGACCTCGCACCATCTTTATCTGGATTGCGAGTTGGCAATCGAATCGATTAGATTATTACAGTTCTGATTGGCTACTCCCTTTACAATAATTTCTGACTGTATCAGGACACATAAGCGCGAGATTTTGATAGATTCGGACTCCTCTCATCGTGCTGATTAATTCGGTATATTGTGTGAACGGGTTACGACGAAATAATTAATTGACCCCTTAATTAACTCTTAAATAATAAACTTTAAAAATCAAAATATCTCGAAAACTAAGCCCCGGATCGAAAAACTGAGAAAATTTTCCCTGGGCTTAACCCTACGTCTACTTTTTAAATACCTTCATTTTGATATGCATTGTGTTTCAGATCTGCTCACTCACGCTCTCCCTCTCTCAGATTTTTTTCTATTTCTCCCCTATCTTCCCCGTTTTTTTTTTTCTTCCTCTCGGTCTGCTCCTCTCGGCGTGCGCGCGAAGTCCTCCGTCGCTCCCGGCCGCGGGGAGGGGCCTTTTTCCCAGTTTCGCGCTGCGCGCGAAACTGGGAAAAGCAAAGGGGCGGCCGTCCGCGACTGCGGACTTTGCGCGCACGCCTCGAGGAGCAGACCGAGAGGAAGAAAAGAGAGCACAAATAATCCTTTTTATGCCAGCCGTTCGAGAGTTTTTCAGTTGGTTCCAACATTAATATTAAAGATGGGGCCCTAACTTTTTGCCAAAAAATAGCCAAAATATTAGAGCCCAGCATTCACTTCTCAATTGAGTCAGGCCTAGGTAGCCGTCGCCTCAAACGTTCACCGCAAACGTCTGATAACTAAGCTACACCCAGGATCCATGAATGCGAACCCGAATCCTTCTCCAGCAGATTAAGCAAATGATAACATTTCGGCAGAATGCATCAGATACATAATATGCGATCGCGGACTACAATATATATATATATCATTCCTTAAATATAAACCATAGTTCCATGGAATTAAAAAAAATTCTGGTAGCTAATGTTTTCACTTGTTTGTTGTATATTTTAGCACGTTCCTGATGAATTTTCACACAAATAGGTTTCTTGCTGATCGAAAATATCATCGGGGGATTAAGAGTCTTTGGATCAAGATATTGTGTTTCTGACGTCATCAGCTGACCTCGCACCATCTTTATCTGGATTGCGAGTTGGCAATCGAATCGATTAGATTATTACAGTTCTGATTGGCTACTCCCTTTACAATAATTTCTGACTGTATCAGGACACATAAGCGCGAGATTTTGATAGATTCGGACTCCTCTCATCGTGCTGATTAATTCGGTATATTGTGTGAACGGGTTACGACGAAATAATTAATTGACCCCTTAATTAACTCTTAAATAATAAACTTTAAAAATCAAAATATCTCGAAAACTAAGCCCCGGATCGAAAAACTGAGAAAATTTTCCCTGGGCTTAACCCTACGTCTACTTTTTAAATACCTTCATTTTGATATGCATTGTGTTTCAGATCTGCTCACTCACGCTCTCCCTCTCTCAGATTTTTTTCTATTTCTCCCCTATCTTCCCCGTTTTTTTTTTCTTCCTCTCGGTCTGCTCCTCTCGGCGTGCGCGCGAAGTCCTCCGTCGCTCCCGGCCGCGGGGAGGGGCCTTTTTCCCAGTTTCGCGCTGCGCGCGAAACTGGGAAAAGCAAAGGGGCGGCCGTCCGCGACTGCGGACTTTGCGCGCACGCCTCGAGGAGCAGACCGAGAGGAAGAAAAGAGAGCACAAATAATCCTTTTTATGCCAGCCGTTCGAGAGTTTTTCAGTTGGTTCCAACATTAATATTAAAGATGGGGCCCTAACTTTTTGCCAAAAAATAGCCAAAATATTAGAGCCCAGCATTCACTTCTCAATTGAGTCAGGCCTAGGTAGCCGTCGCCTCAAACGTTCACCGCAAACGTCTGATAACTAAGCTACACCCAGGATCCATGAATGCGAACCCGAATCCTTCTCCAGCAGATTAAGCAAATGATAACATTTCGGCAGAATGCATCAGATACATAATATGCGATCGCGGACTACAATATATATATATATCATTCCTTAAATATAAACCATAGTTCCATGGAATTAAAAAAAATTCTGGTAGCTAATGTTTTCACTTGTTTGTTGTATATTTTAGCACGTTCCTGATGAATTTTCACACAAATAGGTTTCTTGCTGATCGAAAATATCATCGGGGGATTAAGAGTCTTTGGATCAAGATATATGTGTTTCTGACGTCATCAGCTGACCTCGCACCATCTTTATCTGGATTGCGAGTTGGCAATCGAATCGATTAGATTATTACAGTTCTGATTGGCTACTCCCTTTACAATAATTTCTGACTGTATCAGGACACATAAGCGCGAGATTTTGATAGATTCGGACTCCTCTCATCGTGCTGATTAATTCGGTATATTGTGTGAACGGGTTACGACGAAATAATTAATTGACCCCTTAATTAACTCTTAAATAATAAACTTTAAAAATCAAAATATCTCGAAAACTAAGCCCCGGATCGAAAAACTGAGAAAATTTTCCCTGGGCTTAACCCTACGTCTACTTTTTAAATACCTTCATTTTGATATGCATTGTGTTTCAGATCTGCTCACTCACGCTCTCCCTCTCTCAGATTTTTTTCTATTTCTCCCCTATCTTCCCCGTTTTTTTTTTCTTCCTCTCGGTCTGCTCCTCTCGGCGTGCGCGCGAAGTCCTCCGTCGCTCCCGGCCGCGGGGAGGGGCCTTTTTCCCAGTTTCGCGCTGCGCGCGAAACTGGGAAAAGCAAAGGGGCGGCCGTCCGCGACTGCGGACTTTGCGCGCACGCCTCGAGGAGCAGACCGAGAGGAAGAAAAGAGAGCACAAATAATCCTTTTTATGCCAGCCGTTCGAGAGTTTTTCAGTTGGTTCCAACATTAATATTAAAGATGGGGCCCTAACTTTTTGCCAAAAAATAGCCAAAATAT
This sequence comes from Amaurobius ferox, assembly GCA_951213105.1. Taxonomy (NCBI): domain Eukaryota; kingdom Metazoa; phylum Arthropoda; class Arachnida; order Araneae; family Amaurobiidae; genus Amaurobius; species Amaurobius ferox. The sequence continues at coordinate 156,481,962 of OX578142.1, forward strand.
TAGAGCCCAGCATTCACTTCTCAATTGAGTCAGGCCTAGGTAGCCGTCGCCTCAAACGTTCACCGCAAACGTCTGATAACTAAGCTACACCCAGGATCCATGAATGCGAACCCGAATCCTTCTCCAGCAGATTAAGCAAATGATAACATTTCGGCAGAATGCATCAGATACATAATATGCGATCGCGGACTACAATATATATATATATCATTCCTTAAATATAAACCATAGTTCCATGGAATTAAAAAAAATTCTGGTAGCTAATGTTTTCACTTGTTTGTTGTATATTTTAGCACGTTCCTGATGAATTTTCACACAAATAGGTTTCTTGCTGATCGAAAATATCATCGGGGGATTAAGAGTCTTTGGATCAAGATATTGTGTTTCTGACGTCATCAGCTGACCTCGCACCATCTTTATCTGGATTGCGAGTTGGCAATCGAATCGATTAGATTATTACAGTTCTGATTGGCTACTCCCTTTACAATAATTTCTGACTGTATCAGGACACATAAGCGCGAGATTTTGATAGATTCGGACTCCTCTCATCGTGCTGATTAATTCGGTATATTGTGTGAACGGGTTACGACGAAATAATTAATTGACCCCTTAATTAACTCTTAAATAATAAACTTTAAAAATCAAAATATCTCGAAAACTAAGCCCCGGATCGAAAAACTGAGAAAATTTTCCCTGGGCTTAACCCTACGTCTACTTTTTAAATACCTTCATTTTGATATGCATTGTGTTTCAGATCTGCTCACTCACGCTCTCCCTCTCTCAGATTTTTTTCTATTTCTCCCCTATCTTCCCCGTTTTTTTTTTCTTCCTCTCGGTCTGCTCCTCTCGGCGTGCGCGCGAAGTCCTCCGTCGCTCCCGGCCGCGGGGAGGGGCCTTTTTCCCAGTTTCGCGCTGCGCGCGAAACTGGGAAAAGCAAAGGGGCGGCCGTCCGCGACTGCGGACTTTGCGCGCACGCCTCGAGGAGCAGACCGAGAGGAAGAAAAGAGAGCACAAATAATCCTTTTTATGCCAGCCGTTCGAGAGTTTTTCAGTTGGTTCCAACATTAATATTAAAGATGGGGCCCTAACTTTTTGCCAAAAAATAGCCAAAATATTAGAGCCCAGCATTCACTTCTCAATTGAGTCAGGCCTAGGTAGCCGTCGCCTCAAACGTTCACCGCAAACGTCTGATAACTAAGCTACACCCAGGATCCATGAATGCGAACCCGAATCCTTCTCCAGCAGATTAAGCAAATGATAACATTTCGGCAGAATGCATCAGATACATAATATGCGATCGCGGACTACAATATATATATATATCATTCCTTAAATATAAACCATAGTTCCATGGAATTAAAAAAAATTCTGGTAGCTAATGTTTTCACTTGTTTGTTGTATATTTTAGCACGTTCCTGATGAATTTTCACACAAATAGGTTTCTTGCTGATCGAAAATATCATCGGGGGATTAAGAGTCTTTGGATCAAGATATTGTGTTTCTGACGTCATCAGCTGACCTCGCACCATCTTTATCTGGATTGCGAGTTGGCAATCGAATCGATTAGATTATTACAGTTCTGATTGGCTACTCCCTTTACAATAATTTCTGACTGTATCAGGACACATAAGCGCGAGATTTTGATAGATTCGGACTCCTCTCATCGTGCTGATTAATTCGGTATATTGTGTGAACGGGTTACGACGAAATAATTAATTGACCCCTTAATTAACTCTTAAATAATAAACTTTAAAAATCAAAATATCTCGAAAACTAAGCCCCGGATCGAAAAACTGAGAAAATTTTCCCTGGGCTTAACCCTACGTCTACTTTTTAAATACCTTCATTTTGATATGCATTGTGTTTCAGATCTGCTCACTCACGCTCTCCCTCTCTCAGATTTTTTTCTATTTCTCCCCTATCTTCCCCGTTTTTTTTTTCTTCCTCTCGGTCTGCTCCTCTCGGCGTGCGCGCGAAGTCCTCCGTCGCTCCCGGCCGCGGGGAGGGGCCTTTTTCCCAGTTTCGCGCTGCGCGCGAAACTGGGAAAAGCAAAGGGGCGGCCGTCCGCGACTGCGGACTTTGCGCGCACGCCTCGAGGAGCAGACCGAGAGGAAGAAAAGAGAGCACAAATAATCCTTTTTATGCCAGCCGTTCGAGAGTTTTTCAGTTGGTTCCAACATTAATATTAAAGATGGGGCCCTAACTTTTTGCCAAAAAATAGCCAAAATATTAGAGCCCAGCATTCACTTCTCAATTGAGTCAGGCCTAGGTAGCCGTCGCCTCAAACGTTCACCGCAAACGTCTGATAACTAAGCTACACCCAGGATCCATGAATGCGAACCCGAATCCTTCTCCAGCAGATTAAGCAAATGATAACATTTCGGCAGAATGCATCAGATACATAATATGCGATCGCGGACTACAATATATATATATATCATTCCTTAAATATAAACCATAGTTCCATGGAATTAAAAAAAATTCTGGTAGCTAATGTTTTCACTTGTTTGTTGTATATTTTAGCACGTTCCTGATGAATTTTCACACAAATAGGTTTCTTGCTGATCGAAAATATCATCGGGGGATTAAGAGTCTTTGGATCAAGATATTGTGTTTCTGACGTCATCAGCTGACCTCGCACCATCTTTATCTGGATTGCGAGTTGGCAATCGAATCGATTAGATTATTACAGTTCTGATTGGCTACTCCCTTTACAATAATTTCTGACTGTATCAGGACACATAAGCGCGAGATTTGATAGATTCGGACTCCTCTCATCGTGCTGATTAATTCGGTATATTGTGTGAACGGGTTACGACGAAATAATTAATTGACCCCTTAATTAACTCTTAAATAATAAACTTTAAAAATCAAAATATCTCGAAAACTAAGCCCCGGATCGAAAAACTGAGAAAATTTTCCCTGGGCTTAACCCTACGTCTACTTTTTAAATACCTTCATTTTGATATGCATTGTGTTTCAGATCTGCTCACTCACGCTCTCCCTCTCTCAGATTTTTTTCTATTTCTCCCCTATCTTCCCCGTTTTTTTTTTCTTCCTCTCGGTCTGCTCCTCTCGGCGTGCGCGCGAAGTCCTCCGTCGCTCCCGGCCGCGGGGAGGGGCCTTTTTCCCAGTTTCGCGCTGCGCGCGAAACTGGGAAAAGCAAAGGGGCGGCCGTCCGCGACTGCGGACTTTGCGCGCACGCCTCGAGGAGCAGACCGAGAGGAAGAAAAGAGAGCACAAATAATCCTTTTTATGCCAGCCGTTCGAGAGTTTTTCAGTTGGTTCCAACATTAATATTAAAGATGGGGCCCTAACTTTTTGCCAAAAAATAGCCAAAATATTAGAGCCCAGCATTCACTTCTCAATTGAGTCAGGCCTAGGTAGCCGTCGCCTCAAACGTTCACCGCAAACGTCTGATAACTAAGCTACACCCAGGATCCATGAATGCGAACCCGAATCCTTCTCCAGCAGATTAAGCAAATGATAACATTTCGGCAGAATGCATCAGATACATAATATGCGATCGCGGACTACAATATATATATATATCATTCCTTAAATATAAACCATAGTTCCATGGAATTAAAAAAAATTCTGGTAGCTAATGTTTTCACTTGTTTGTTGTATATTTTAGCACGTTCCTGATGAATTTTCACACAAATAGGTTTCTTGCTGATCGAAAATATCATCGGGGGATTAAGAGTCTTTGGATCAAGATATTGTGTTTCTGACGTCATCAGCTGACCTCGCACCATCTTTATCTGGATTGCGAGTTGGCAATCGAATCGATTAGATTATTACAGTTCTGATTGGCTACTCCCTTTACAATAATTTCTGACTGTATCAGGACACATAAGCGCGAGATTTTGATAGATTCGGACTCCTCTCATCGTGCTGATTAATTCGGTATATTGTGTGAACGGGTTACGACGAAATAATTAATTGACCCCTTAATTAACTCTTAAATAATAAACTTTAAAAATCAAAATATCTCGAAAACTAAGCCCCGGATCGAAAAACTGAGAAAATTTTCCCTGGGCTTAACCCTACGTCTACTTTTTAAATACCTTCATTTTGATATGCATTGTGTTTCAGATCTGCTCACTCACGCTCTCCCTCTCTCAGATTTTTTTCTATTTCTCCCCTATCTTCCCCGTTTTTTTTTTCTTCCTCTCGGTCTGCTCCTCTCGGCGTGCGCGCGAAGTCCTCCGTCGCTCCCGGCCGCGGGGAGGGGCCTTTTTCCCAGTTTCGCGCTGCGCGCGAAACTGGGAAAAGCAAAGGGGCGGCCGTCCGCGACTGCGGACTTTGCGCGCACGCCTCGAGGAGCAGACCGAGAGGAAGAAAAGAGAGCACAAATAATCCTTTTTATGCCAGCCGTTCGAGAGTTTTTCAGTTGGTTCCAACATTAATATTAAAGATGGGGCCCTAACTTTTTGCCAAAAAATAGCCAAAATATTAGAGCCCAGCATTCACTTCTCAATTGAGTCAGGCCTAGGTAGCCGTCGCCTCAAACGTTCACCGCAAACGTCTGATAACTAAGCTACACCCAGGATCCATGAATGCGAACCCGAATCCTTCTCCAGCAGATTAAGCAAATGATAACATTTCGGCAGAATGCATCAGATACATAATATGCGATCGCGGACTACAATATATATATATATCATTCCTTAAATATAAACCATAGTTCCATGGAATTAAAAAAAATTCTGGTAGCTAATGTTTTCACTTGTTTGTTGTATATTTTAGCACGTTCCTGATGAATTTTCACACAAATAGGTTTCTTGCTGATCGAAAATATCATCGGGGGATTAAGAGTCTTTGGATCAAGATATTGTGTTTCTGACGTCATCAGCTGACCTCGCACCATCTTTATCTGGATTGCGAGTTGGCAATCGAATCGATTAGATTATTACAGTTCTGATTGGCTACTCCCTTTACAATAATTTCTGACTGTATCAGGACACATAAGCGCGAGATTTTGATAGATTCGGACTCCTCTCATCGTGCTGATTAATTCGGTATATTGTGTGAACGGGTTACGACGAAATAATTAATTGACCCCTTAATTAACTCTTAAATAATAAACTTTAAAAATCAAAATATCTCGAAAACTAAGCCCCGGATCGAAAAACTGAGAAAATTTTCCCTGGGCTTAACCCTACGTCTACTTTTTAAATACCTTCATTTTGATATGCATTGTGTTTCAGATCTGCTCACTCACGCTCTCCCTCTCTCAGATTTTTTTCTATTTCTCCCCTATCTTCCCCGTTTTTTTTTTCTTCCTCTCGGTCTGCTCCTCTCGGCGTGCGCGCGAAGTCCTCCGTCGCTCCCGGCCGCGGGGAGGGGCCTTTTTCCCAGTTTCGCGCTGCGCGCGAAACTGGGAAAAGCAAAGGGGCGGCCGTCCGCGACTGCGGACTTTGCGCGCACGCCTCGAGGAGCAGACCGAGAGGAAGAAAAGAGAGCACAAATAATCCTTTTTATGCCAGCCGTTCGAGAGTTTTTCAGTTGGTTCCAACATTAATATTAAAGATGGGGCCCTAACTTTTTGCCAAAAAATAGCCAAAATATTAGAGCCCAGCATTCACTTCTCAATTGAGTCAGGCCTAGGTAGCCGTCGCCTCAAACGTTCACCGCAAACGTCTGATAACTAAGCTACACCCAGGATCCATGAATGCGAACCCGAATCCTTCTCCAGCAGATTAAGCAAATGATAACATTTCGGCAGAATGCATCAGATACATAATATGCGATCGCGGACTACAATATATATATATATCATTCCTTAAATATAAACCATAGTTCCATGGAATTAAAAAAAATTCTGGTAGCTAATGTTTTCACTTGTTTGTTGTATATTTTAGCACGTTCCTGATGAATTTTCACACAAATAGGTTTCTTGCTGATCGAAAATATCATCGGGGGATTAAGAGTCTTTGGATCAAGATATTGTGTTTCTGACGTCATCAGCTGACCTCGCACCATCTTTATCTGGATTGCGAGTTGGCAATCGAATCGATTAGATTATTACAGTTCTGATTGGCTACTCCCTTTACAATAATTTCTGACTGTATCAGGACACATAAGCGCGAGATTTTGATAGATTCGGACTCCTCTCATCGTGCTGATTAATTCGGTATATTGTGTGAACGGGTTACGACGAAATAATTAATTGACCCCTTAATTAACTCTTAAATAATAAACTTTAAAAATCAAAATATCTCGAAAACTAAGCCCCGGATCGAAAAACTGAGAAAATTTTCCCTGGGCTTAACCCTACGTCTACTTTTTAAATACCTTCATTTTGATATGCATTGTGTTTCAGATCTGCTCACTCACGCTCTCCCTCTCTCAGATTTTTTTCTATTTCTCCCCTATCTTCCCCGTTTTTTTTTTTCTTCCTCTCGGTCTGCTCCTCTCGGCGTGCGCGCGAAGTCCTCCGTCGCTCCCGGCCGCGGGGAGGGGCCTTTTTCCCAGTTTCGCGCTGCGCGCGAAACTGGGAAAAGCAAAGGGGGCGGCCGTCCGCGACTGCGGACTTTGCGCGCACGCCTCGAGGAGCAGACCGAGAGGAAGAAAAGAGAGCACAAATAATCCTTTTTATGCCAGCCGTTCGAGAGTTTTTCAGTTGGTTCCAACATTAATATTAAAGATGGGGCCCTAACTTTTTGCCAAAAAATAGCCAAAATATTAGAGCCCAGCATTCACTTCTCAATTGAGTCAGGCCTAGGTAGCCGTCGCCTCAAACGTTCACCGCAAACGTCTGATAACTAAGCTACACCCAGGATCCATGAATGCGAACCCCGAATCCTTCTCCAGCAGATTAAGCAAATGATAACATTTCGGCAGAATGCATCAGATACATAATATGCGATCGCGGACTACAATATATATATATATCATTCCTTAAATATAAACCATAGTTCCATGGAATTAAAAAAAATTCTGGTAGCTAATGTTTTCACTTGTTTGTTGTATATTTTAGCACGTTCCTGATGAATTTTCACACAAATAGGTTTCTTGCTGATCGAAAATATCATCGGGGGATTAAGAGTCTTTGGATCAAGATATTGTGTTTCTGACGTCATCAGCTGACCTCGCACCATCTTTATCTGGATTGCGAGTTGGCAATCGAATCGATTAGATTATTACAGTTCTGATTGGCTACTCCCTTTACAATAATTTCTGACTGTATCAGGACACATAAGCGCGAGATTTTGATAGATTCGGACTCCTCTCATCGTGCTGATTAATTCGGTATATTGTGTGAACGGGTTACGACGAAATAATTAATTGACCCCTTAATTAACTCTTAAATAATAAACTTTAAAAATCAAAATATCTCGAAAACTAAGCCCCGGATCGAAAAACTGAGAAAATTTTCCCTGGGCTTAACCCTACGTCTACTTTTTAAATACCTTCATTTTGATATGCATTGTGTTTCAGATCTGCTCACTCACGCTCTCCCTCTCTCAGATTTTTTTCTATTTCTCCCCTATCTTCCCCGTTTTTTTTTTCTTCCTCTCGGTCTGCTCCTCTCGGCGTGCGCGCGAAGTCCTCCGTCGCTCCCGGCCGCGGGGAGGGGCCTTTTTCCCAGTTTCGCGCTGCGCGCGAAACTGGGAAAAGCAAAGGGGCGGCCGTCCGCGACTGCGGACTTTGCGCGCACGCCTCGAGGAGCAGACCGAGAGGAAGAAAAGAGAGCACAAATAATCCTTTTTATGCCAGCCGTTCGAGAGTTTTTCAGTTGGTTCCAACATTAATATTAAAGATGGGGCCCTAACTTTTTGCCAAAAAATAGCCAAAATATTAGAGCCCAGCATTCACTTCTCAATTGAGTCAGGCCTAGGTAGCCGTCGCCTCAAACGTTCACCGCAAACGTCTGATAACTAAGCTACACCCAGGATCCATGAATGCGAACCCGAATCCTTCTCCAGCAGATTAAGCAAATGATAACATTTCGGCAGAATGCATCAGATACATAATATGCGATCGCGGACTACAATATATATATATATCATTCCTTAAATATAAACCATAGTTCCATGGAATTAAAAAAAAATTCTGGTAGCTAATGTTTTCACTTGTTTGTTGTATATTTTAGCACGTTCCTGATGAATTTTCACACAAATAGGTTTCTTGCTGATCGAAAATATCATCGGGGGATTAAGAGTCTTTGGATCAAGATATTGTGTTTCTGACGTCATCAGCTGACCTCGCACCATCTTTATCTGGATTGCGAGTTGGCAATCGAATCGATTAGATTATTACAGTTCTGATTGGCTACTCCCTTTACAATAATTTCTGACTGTATCAGGACACATAAGCGCGAGATTTTGATAGATTCGGACTCCTCTCATCGTGCTGATTAATTCGGTATATTGTGTGAACGGGTTACGACGAAATAATTAATTGACCCCTTAATTAACTCTTAAATAATAAACTTTAAAAATCAAAATATCTCGAAAACTAAGCCCCGGATCGAAAAACTGAGAAAATTTTCCCTGGGCTTAACCCTACGTCTACTTTTTAAATACCTTCATTTTGATATGCATTGTGTTTCAGATCTGCTCACTCACGCTCTCCCTCTCTCAGATTTTTTTCTATTTCTCCCCTATCTTCCCCGTTTTTTTTTTCTTCCTCTCGGTCTGCTCCTCTCGGCGTGCGCGCGAAGTCCTCCGTCGCTCCCGGCCGCGGGGAGGGGCCTTTTTCCCAGTTTCGCGCTGCGCGCGAAACTGGGAAAAGCAAAGGGGCGGCCGTCCGCGACTGCGGACTTTGCGCGCACGCCTCGAGGAGCAGACCGAGAGGAAGAAAAGAGAGCACAAATAATCCTTTTTATGCCAGCCGTTCGAGAGTTTTTCAGTTGGTTCCAACATTAATATTAAAGATGGGGCCCTAACTTTTTGCCAAAAAATAGCCAAAATATTAGAGCCCAGCATTCACTTCTCAATTGAGTCAGGCCTAGGTAGCCGTCGCCTCAAACGTTCACCGCAAACGTCTGATAACTAAGCTACACCCAGGATCCATGAATGCGAACCCGAATCCTTCTCCAGCAGATTAAGCAAATGATAACATTTCGGCAGAATGCATCAGATACATAATATGCGATCGCGGACTACAATATATATATATATCATTCCTTAAATATAAACCATAGTTCCATGGAATTAAAAAAAATTCTGGTAGCTAATGTTTTCACTTGTTTGTTGTATATTTTAGCACGTTCCTGATGAATTTTCACACAAATAGGTTTCTTGCTGATCGAAAATATCATCGGGGGATTAAGAGTCTTTGGATCAAGATATTGTGTTTCTGACGTCATCAGCTGACCTCGCACCATCTTTATCTGGATTGCGAGTTGGCAATCGAATCGATTAGATTATTACAGTTCTGATTGGCTACTCCCTTTACAATAATTTCTGACTGTATCAGGACACATAAGCGCGAGATTTTGATAGATTCGGACTCCTCTCATCGTGCTGATTAATTCGGTATATTGTGTGAACGGGTTACGACGAAATAATTAATTGACCCCTTAATTAACTCTTAAATAATAAACTTTAAAAATCAAAATATCTCGAAAACTAAGCCCCGGATCGAAAAACTGAGAAAATTTTCCCTGGGCTTAACCCTACGTCTACTTTTTAAATACCTTCATTTTGATATGCATTGTGTTTCAGATCTGCTCACTCACGCTCTCCCTCTCTCAGATTTTTTCTATTTCTCCCCTATCTTCCCCGTTTTTTTTTTCTTCCTCTCGGTCTGCTCCTCTCGGCGTGCGCGCGAAGTCCTCCGTCGCTCCCGGCCGCGGGGAGGGGCCTTTTTCCCAGTTTCGCGCTGCGCGCGAAACTGGGAAAAGCAAAGGGGCGGCCGTCCGCGACTGCGGACTTTGCGCGCACGCCTCGAGGAGCAGACCGAGAGGAAGAAAAGAGAGCACAAATAATCCTTTTTATGCCAGCCGTTCGAGAGTTTTTCAGTTGGTTCCAACATTAATATTAAAGATGGGGCCCTAACTTTTTGCCAAAAAATAGCCAAAATATTAGAGCCCAGCATTCACTTCTCAATTGAGTCAGGCCTAGGTAGCCGTCGCCTCAAACGTTCACCGCAAACGTCTGATAACTAAGCTACACCCAGGATCCATGAATGCGAACCCGAATCCTTCTCCAGCAGATTAAGCAAATGATAACATTTCGGCAGAATGCATCAGATACATAATATGCGATCGCGGACTACAATATATATATATATCATTCCTTAAATATAAACCATAGTTCCATGGAATTAAAAAAAATTCTGGTAGCTAATGTTTTCACTTGTTTGTTGTATATTTTAGCACGTTCCTGATGAATTTTCACACAAATAGGTTTCTTGCTGATCGAAAATATCATCGGGGGATTAAGAGTCTTTGGATCAAGATATTGTGTTTCTGACGTCATCAGCTGACCTCGCACCATCTTTATCTGGATTGCGAGTTGGCAATCGAATCGATTAGATTATTACAGTTCTGATTGGCTACTCCCTTTACAATAATTTCTGACTGTATCAGGACACATAAGCGCGAGATTTTTGATAGATTCGGACTCCTCTCATCGTGCTGATTAATTCGGTATATTGTGTGAACGGGTTACGACGAAATAATTAATTGACCCCTTAATTAACTCTTAAATAATAAACTTTAAAAATCAAAATATCTCGAAAACTAAGCCCCGGATCGAAAAACTGAGAAAATTTTCCCTGGGCTTAACCCTACGTCTACTTTTTAAATACCTTCATTTTGATATGCATTGTGTTTCAGATCTGCTCACTCACGCTCTCCCTCTCTCAGATTTTTTTCTATTTCTCCCCTATCTTCCCCGTTTTTTTTTTCTTCCTCTCGGTCTGCTCCTCTCGGCGTGCGCGCGAAGTCCTCCGTCGCTCCCGGCCGCGGGGAGGGGCCTTTTTCCCAGTTTCGCGCTGCGCGCGAAACTGGGAAAAGCAAAGGGGCGGCCGTCCGCGACTGCGGACTTTGCGCGCACGCCTCGAGGAGCAGACCGAGAGG